>WBMW01004833.1:74792-133732 GCA_013396635.1 Penelope pileata | reverse complement strand
CTGCCACTTGTAACCGATTTTGTTATTTGACCACGGCGCAGGTGCAGCCTTGCCCCTCACCGTGGCCACCACAGGAGCAGGAGCTGTGGCGACACCGCGGAGCACCTCTGCTCGGGGCAGGGCCTTGCACAAGCGCCCAGGTGAGCCGTCCGTCACCGCGCTTACACAACGCCGCAGACGCCCCTCAGGCGCCGTGGCAGCGCGGCGCGGCGCGGCCCGGACACGTCCCCGCGCCCCCGCTGCGCCGCGATCCTTACCGCCCCGCCCCCCCGGGCGGCAGGGGGCGCTCTCCGAGGGCTGTGGGCGGAGGCCCCGCCCCTCACGCCGGCGTGGGGCGGCCGGGGCGGAAGCGGCGCGGCGCAGCGCAGCGGGCGCGGCGATGGCGGCGGCGGTGGGCATGGGGCAGCAGTGGGTGCTGGTGGAGATGGTGCAGGCCTTTTACGAGGTGAGGCGCGGCGCCGGGCGGGCGCTGAGGGGCGAAGGGGGCTCCGCGGGGCCCAAGCGAAGGAGGGCGGGGGCGGGCGGGGGTTCCCGTGGTGGTGCTGCCCGGCCCGGGCGGCAGAGCTCCGGCAGGCCGCGGGCACGGACAGCGGCGCGGCAGCGAGCCCAGGGCCCCCATGTACCTGCGCTGCCTTTGTGGGTTCAAAATTGGACGTGTGCTTCTCTGTAGTTAGGTTCTTAACGGCTGCGTTCGAAATTTGTGTTTGGGCATTACAGCTTAATAAGATGGACAGCGTTTTCTGAGTGTGAGATCAAGGACGGTAGGTTGTAAGGGCTAAGTACACAGTGTCCTGTGTACATTTACAAGTGTTGGTGCTGGGGTTCTCTCTTGGAGGCAGTCGGCTTGGCTTCCTCATTCCCAGACTATGTTGCAAAAAAGGGTGTCCTCGTGATGGGCAGCATTCCTGTATCAACAATTTGTTTCTTCCCCATTTCTTAGGTAAGNACATCCTGTGATTCTTTGATTCTACAATTCTATCATTTTATGGATTACTGTTCTTGTTCACGCATCTATCCCTTCTCTGCAATGCTCAGCTTTTATGGCTGCTCACTTTAGCGAGGTTCTTAAGGTTGTAATTGCTCTACTTATTTGAATTTATCCATCAGGTTATTTGGCTTTTGCCATTCCGTCCATGTGCCACCTCTCTCCAGGACAGCTTTCGGCAGGCCGGCTGCTGCCACACGTGCTGACGGGCCAGGGGAGCACGGCGCTGAGCCACCACTGTGCTGGTGTGTTGGACGCGTGGGACTGCTCCTGCAGCGGGGCGCGGGGGGATGTGCTGGTACGCCCGAGGCTGGCTTCCTGCGTGACTGCCACTTGTAACCGATTTTGTTATTTGACCACGGCGCAGGTGCAGCCTTGCCCCTCACCGTGGCCACCACAGGAGCAGGAGCTGTGGCGACACCGCGGAGCACCTCTGCTCGGGGCAGGGCCTTGCACAAGCGCCCAGGTGAGCCGTCCGTCACCGCGCTTACACAACGCCGCAGACGCCCCTCAGGCGCCGTGGCAGCGCGGCGCGGCGCGGCCCGGACACGTCCCCGCGCCCCCGCTGCGCCGCGATCCTTACCGCCCCGCCCCCCCGGGCGGCAGGGGGCGCTCTCCGAGGGCTGTGGGCGGAGGCCCCGCCCCTCACGCCGGCGTGGGGCGGCCGGGGCGGAAGCGGCGCGGCGCAGCGCAGCGGGCGCGGCGATGGCGGCGGCGGTGGGCATGGGGCAGCAGTGGGTGCTGGTGGAGATGGTGCAGGCCTTTTACGAGGTGAGGCGCGGCGCCGGGCGGGCGCTGAGGGGCGAAGGGGGCTCCGCGGGGCCCAAGCGAAGGAGGGCGGGGGCGGGCGGGGGTTCCCGTGGTGGTGCTGCCCGGCCCGGGCGGCAGAGCTCCGGCAGGCCGCGGGCACGGACAGCGGCGCGGCAGCGAGCCCAGGGCCCCCATGTACCTGCGCTGCCTTTGTGGGTTCAAAATTGGACGTGTGCTTCTCTGTAGTTAGGTTCTTAACGGCTGCGTTCGAAATTTGTGTTTGGGCATTACAGCTTAATAAGATGGACAGCGTTTTCTGAGTGTGAGATCAAGGACGGTAGGTTGTAAGGGCTAAGTACACAGTGTCCTGTGTACATTTACAAGTGTTGGTGCTGGGGTTCTCTCTTGGAGGCAGTCGGCTTGGCTTCCTCATTCCCAGACTATGTTGCAAAAAAGGGTGTCCTCGTGATGGGCAGCATTCCTGTATCAACAATTTGTTTCTTCCCCATTTCTTAGGTAAGTTGGTCGTTAGGAAAGGACCTGTGTGGACGCCCACCTGTGTGACCTGCGCTAGGGAACCTGCTCTGGCAGGGGGGTTGGACTCGATGATCTCTCAGGGTCCCTTCCAACCCCTGCAATTCTGTGATTCTGTGAAAATAGCACTGGTTTTGAAAGCAGAAGGGGTCAAAGGTGCGATGTCTTAAAGGTAGACTGCTGAAAAAACAGCAGTCTGTGGTATGGCTTCGTTGTGTGGGTTTAGGTGAGTGATGTGACCAGCACTTGACTCGCCTGCAGTTAGAAATGGGCACTTTCCTTCTAAACAGCATTTTAAGCTCCTGGCAAGTAGCATGTTCTCCTTGCTCTGTTGTTTGTGGCTTTCCTTTGCTGTAGATAAGGAGCGAAGCAAGGCAGTCTGGAAAGAGTTGCTTATTTGTTTTCCTTCCTTTGCAAAACTAAGCAGGTGAAAAGGAAACAGCAGTCTCAGTTGGGAAGCTGAGTTCATGGAATAGTTCATTCACAACAGCTTGGTGCTTTGGTCGGTTTTATTCTCAATGAAATGTGAGCAGGTGATGTGACTGTGCATTCAAGCTCTGTCTAACTTTTATCTGTGTGGCATTGTTCATAATGCCTAGGCAGAGTCCTGTGAGCTAGCTCAGAATGACAGCTCAAGAACCACCACTCAAGGAAATACTGTATTTCAAGAATGTGATGCTGCCAGCTGATGTTTGCATTGAGGACACCTTCTCAATATCGTATTGTGCATTTGCTTCATAGAATAGCAGGAAAAAAAATACCGCTGTGTAGCTTGGTACTCTGTGGGTTTGTAACTCTTAAAGATGTTTATATTAAGGTTTGCAAAAAAATATAGAAGTGCTTATCTTCTGAAGCTAGGAGCATAGTAGTGCTATGAATTTAGGATAATCCTAGGCACTGAAAAGCATAGTTTGTGTGGTCCTGTCAAGGTGTGCAGATGTTTTCTTAATGTTTGTGAACAGAAAAGTGCTATGGAAATGATAATTTAATTATTTGCACTTTGATATGCCATAGAACTCCATTCTCCTTTCATTCCTGGGTGTGTGGTGCATTTCACTTCCCTTGCATGTCAGAGCCCACCAGACATTTTTTATGCTTGGGAGCTTTTCCTCTAGGTTGAAGATGGAGTGTACTACTTTGTGTGCACTTGGAGTCTTAACAGTAGTAGGCCACCCTGGTGTAGGCTGTAGACTAGCTGAAATGGATTAACTGAACCTGCTGTTTAAACTAGCTGTCAAATAATTGTGCCATAACTCCACAAAGAACTTAAACTGACTCTCCTGTCAGAGACAGTTGACTTTCTTCCCTCCAAGCATCTAAAGAGGCTGACTCTAACTTAGATCAGCTCTGTTCTGATTCACTTTATATGTTCCTAGAGGATGTGTCCACACAGAAGAGTAAATGGTATGGGACAAAACCGCTTCTGGTGACCTCGTTAAGTTCTACCAATTCAAAGTGCCTGTGAAAGTAAACAAAAATGAGCTTGGTGGACAAGATTGGGTCTCTTTTTGTAAATACTAGTAAATGTTGCTGCTGTGTGGCTTCAAGCTATGAGAATCTACGGTTAAAGTTGGTGTGTACAGATGAAACAGACCTAGAAGCTCTCTGTTTTTAAAAGCTTTCTGCCTTCACAGACATTGATGCAACCCACAGTGCCTTTACTCTCAGTATTCAATTGATGTGCGTTTATAGAACTAAAACTGGTTAACAACTTAGTCTGTGCCTCAGTCATTAACAGTAGAACAAGTGAATTAATACTCAAGTGAACAGCTATATTTAGTAGTTATAAAGCTGTGCCTTTTCGTGTAATCATAAGTTTTAGTGAAAATACTTATCACCTGATGGTCAACTTTGACTTTCTGAGATTGTAACTAGTGGAGACAAAGCTGTTGCAAAGTGTCACTAATTCAGATAGAACTCTGTATAGATTTATTTTTGTGCTTTATTTTCAGGCTCCTGCTTACCATCTTATCTTGGAAGGAATTCTAATTCTATGGATAATCAGACTTATTTTCTCCAAGACGTATAAGCTTCAAGAGCGGTCTGATCTAACACCTAAGGTAGGATGGAAACATATTTTTCTTCAGAGACACAGTTGATAGATATTCATGTATTGACTGTTGGACAACAGCTGCAAAATAGCAAATTACACTAGTTTTTTTTTTTTATGGAGAGTTTCAAAGGATAAACTTTAGAGCTTAAACTCTTCAGTTCATGCTTTTTGAAGCAAGCATGATATTTGATAGCCTAAGAAGTACTAAAAAGCAAAGTAACAAAACTCAGCTAGACAAAGCTGACTTTAGTTCACTGGGGTCAGGCACTGGCACAGGCTGCCCAGAGAAGCTGTAGATGCCCCGAGACTAGGTTGGTTAGTGCCCTGGGCAGCCTGATGGAATGGGAAGCAACCATGCCTGCAGCAGGGCAGGTGGGACAAGAGAACCCTTGAGATCCCTTCCAGCCCAGGCCATTCTATGACGAGAATGAAATTTCTGACTGACTTTTATTGGAGACAATCAGGAATGTGTCCAGATTGTTTTGGAGATATCCCTGGACTACGTACAAGGCATGGTCTGCAACTGGGTTTATTGGTTTAAAGGATTGGTGGATGTACTCCCTATAGTAAAAGCGCTAAGGTAGGTAAAGTCTCATTCGTCCTTTTTGAAGATCCATTGTAGCAGTGTATCACAATATTACAATCAGCTTGAGTACACCAGGAGTTGACTGTGATTATCTGAAGTCCTGTGTAGCTAACAAGCTTAGGCTGGTGTTCTTCATGAGCAGAGTAAGGCTGGAATTCCATCATAGCAGAAGGGAAGGTTTATGAAATATTCATGGGTATTTTACCTTGTCATTCCTATCTATATAATGTGCTGGCAGGGTGTTTGATCTTGGTCTTTCTAAGGATGCAAGTATGTGAGTTCTGCAGTATAATGTTTCTGAATCAAGAGAACAGGATGCAAACACTGTAGATGCAAGGCTGCATATTTGCAGGAGATACCCTCTTTATGGGAGTACATATTAAACTTTTGGGGAATTTTGGGGTTTGTTTTGGCATGTATTTACAGATAATACTGCAGGCAACAGGTGAGCTGAGCCAGAATCAAGTAAGGGCTATTTAATGTTCTGTGCATGGTAAGATTTGAATTGATTCTTGAAGTTTGCCTGATTTGTTAAGAAAACAGAAGAGGAGTGAATGTGAAGAGAAATGAATTGTGATTGATTGCTGAATGTTCAGATCAACGTGAGTGTTTAAGAAAGCACTTGGATCTGAAACAGTGGCATGTGTGAGAAAAATTATTCTGAATCTTTTTAAATTGGGGCAAAGAGCAGATGGGAGATAGCACATTCATCTTGTCTGCTAATACTCAGTTGGGACAGGAATTGAGAAGGGGGCAGACTGAGGAAAACATTTGGAAATGGCTCATGTGTAATAACAAGCCTACTTCTGAAAGATGGCAGGAGTGACATTCATTTGGAGGACAGTAGCATGCAAAAAAGTTCTTGCTGTGATACTTCTTATGAAATTCACGCAAAGTTTCCTTAACTTGAGAGGTGGAAGGGAATTTAAATGCTAGCAAAAAAAAAAAAAACAGCAAGAGAACTCAAAATTATAAAGAATTTATAAAGAATTGCATTATATAGATACTGGATAAATTAATATGTAAAGATTAACACCTCTAGCTTTTTGTTACCTTCATCTAGTTATTTTATGGGTAACCTGCTCTAGACATCCCTGCTTAAGCAAGGTTAAACCAGATGACCTCCAGAAATCCTTTCCAGCCTTAACCATTATTGATGGCAACAATAATACAGGGAAGTGCTTTTTGATCTGATGATACGTTCAGGTTATTTGACGATTTTTAAAGGAGATTTAAGTTAGTCTGATCTCTAAAGATGGGATGTTTTCAGTGGAAGGAAATGTCTTGCAAAATCATGCTTATATGCTGTAAATAATGTAAAATGTTATTGTAGGTTATTGGAAGTAAGCGTAAATGCAGCAGTGAAGTGAAAGTGTGAATAAGCCTTCCACAGCTGGAGGAGTATCAAAGCTATTGCATGATTCTGTCACTTTTCTATAATGTAGGTGATGTGAAAAAGCTCTTTTGCATAGGGAAGTAGCTGTATGTGGGAAAGAAACCTGTAATCTTCACTAAAAATCCACAGGTAGTTACCATTGATCTGTTTCATACAATATGAGATTCCACACAAGCAGGCTTCTGTGTGTGTGTTGAGCTCTATGTAGTAATGTGCCAGCAGCTCAACAAGGAGAGTGCTGCTTATTTGCCCTCTGATTAATTCTAGTTTGATTCATGCTGTGATGCCCAGTCTCTGCCACACCAGAAAGAGTGACTGGGTTGTTCAGGTGCAGGCACTGGAGGTAGGTCAGCTCAGGCAGTGGAGCTCAGCCTAGTTATGTAACGATTCTTGGTGTTTCTCAGTGACTTACTGTTGGGGATGCTGCTGAAGGAGACCTGGCTTCACATAATAAGTATTACCAAAGAATACCACTATTGCACAGCAGTATAGCATGATCTGTCAGGACCAGTCTGACCTGGGGAACCTGAAGTAGATTATATATTGTGCAAGTGAACTTATGATTCACACTCCTGGAACAGTGAAGAAATCCACCCAGACAAGTCTTCTGAGTTTAGTCAAATGTGTAGCAATAGTACTATGAAACCTCGTGTAGGAATTAGCTTTCAGACTGGCTGTCTGTCATCCTTTCATAACAGTGCTTGCAGGTGTTGCTATTGGTTCTATTAAAAAAAAAAGAAGCTCCCAAATCATTAACTAAAAAGGTGGAGTGCTTTCTCTGGCTGTAATTTCTTGATGGTTTGGGATTTCAGGAGCTACAAAGAAATTCACGGCCAGACAGGATGCTAGACATACAGATGCTTGTGGACTTTTTAACCAAAATAAAAGCTACAGAAAGCAGCCAAGTGCCGGTGAGAACTGGAGAGGGTTGCCGAAGATTGCATTCCATCACTTAGCTACAAACTCACTCTAT
The DNA here is from genome assembly GCA_013396635.1 of Penelope pileata. Taxonomy (NCBI): domain Eukaryota; kingdom Metazoa; phylum Chordata; class Aves; order Galliformes; family Cracidae; genus Penelope; species Penelope pileata. The sequence continues at coordinate 126,455 of WBMW01004833.1, read as the reverse complement.
CTGGCAACAATTTGTGCAAAAGGAAGAAGCCCTTCAGATCCAGCTGTCTTTCATTCTGTGGTAAATGATACTGAGCTTCTCTCAATCTCTGAAGTCCTGCTAGGAGCCACGTTTTGTACTTGTGTATACAAGACAAAGTTGGGGTTATTTTTTTAGAATTTTCATTTTGATAGCAGCATAAAAAGTTTTATTAGAGCAGTATTAATCTGAAGGCTGGAAAGTTCCTTTTGGAGAAGAATCTTTAATGCTTGGCCAGAAAACACTGTAGACGATGAGAGCTATCTCTTGTGCACGGAGCGTTCAGTAATTGATCAGATGGTATTGGCAGAGAAGGGCAGATGTAATTCCTTCTTGTGAAGGATTTCAGTGATTTCAGGCCGAGATTCCCTGCGTAGGTAAAGGCATTTACCATTTTACAGCATAATTCTATAAATACCAACAACTGAAACAGTTATTATTTGAGGACTGATACGCCTGCAAATAAAAAAAATATTATCTTTGCATGTTGACACAGGTGTATGCATTACACTGTTTCAAAATACTTGTGCTACCTGTCTTCATGAAGATAATTGCTTCATGCTGATGAGGGAGGTGGTTGTCCCCCTCTACTCTGCCTCGTGAGGCCCCATCTGGAGTACTGCACCCAGGCCTGGGGCCCCCAGCACCAGAAGGATGTGGAGTTGCTGGATCGGTTCCAGAGGAGGGCCATGAAGATGATGAGAGGTCTGGATCTCTCCTATGAGGAAAGGTTGAGGGAGCGGGACTTGTTAGCTTGGAGAAGAGAAGGCTCCAGGGAGAGCTCATTGTGACCTTCCAGTACTTGACGGGGGCTAATATACAGGACAGGAACTGTATGGCTACAGCACCACAGTGGCTTATGGGCACAGCAGCTTATGGACACCCCACCTTACAGCCAGCAGCTTACAGCCACAGCAGCTTAATGCCACCTTACAGCTGGAGGAGCTTAGTGGTGCTGTAACCTCTCACCCCAGTGTAGCCCCTCACTGGTGGCACTGGGACATGGGGCAGGTCCCACACACATGCCCGTGGGGCATCAGGTGCATGCACAGTGCATGTGCACGGGTGCAACACATGGATGCAATGCATGGATAGCTGTGCAAGGCACGCACCTGTGCAGCAGTGGCATGGCTCTGTGTATATACGTCTGTTTTACACAGATTTCATACAGTCTGGTAGTGATAGGACAAAGGGAAATGGCTTTAGATAATTGGAAGAGAGGAGATTTAGGTTAGGTGTTAGGAAGAAATTTTTTACTTAGAGGGTGGTGAGGCCCTGGCACAGCTGCCCAGAGCTGTGGGTGCCCCATCCCTGGAGGTGCTCAAGGCCAGGTTGGATGGGCCCTGGGCAGCCTGATCCAGTGGGTGCCAGCCCTGCCTTCGTCAGGGGATGGGACTGGGTGGGCTTTAATGTCCCTTCCAACCCAACACATTCTATGACTCTATGAATTTTTTGAAAACCAGGGTCAAGAAGACCAACTTGTTTAAATAATTTGGGTTGGATGTGTTTATACCAACATATTTCTCTTACCCAAAGTATCTGGTTTTTAAAAATAAATAAGAAATATATTTGTGTGTGTGTATTAAGATAAATAGATGAAAATGTTTGTATATTGTATAAAAATGTTTGTCTTATATATTTGTATAAATATTGTATTTTGTTTTATAAAAAGAATTAGATTAGTCTTCTTCTGTATGGGTGTACTCTGTGTGTGTATTTAAGGGTTCTGAGGAAACTGGTGGATTAAGTTGCTAAGCCACTATCCATCATATTTGAGAAGTCTTGACAATCTGGTGAAGTTCTCACTCACTAGAAAAAGGGAACCATAACCCCTGTTTTACAAAAGGAGCAAGGAAAACTCAGAGAACTACGGGCCAGTCAGTCTCACCTTTGTGCCCAGCATGATCACGGAGCAGATCCTCCTGGAAACTGTGCTAAGGCACATGGGAAACAGAGAGGTAATTGGTGACAGTCAGCACAGCTTCACTAAGGGCTGATAGTGTTGGCAAATTTCATGATCTTTTATCATGGAGTTACAGTGCTGGTGGATAAAGGAAGAGCAACTGATATAATCTATCTGAACTGCAAAGCAGTTGACACCGTCCCACATGATGTCCTTGTCTCCAAGGAGAGTCATAGATTTGACAGATGGACCACTTGGGTGAATATGGAAAGAGTTGCAGTCAATGGCTCAATGCCCAAGTTGATACCGCTGACAGTTGGTCTTTGACAGTGGGACTGAATGCACTTTCAGCAAGTTTGCAGATCCCACGAAGCTGAGTGGTGCAATTTACTTGCTGAAGAGAAGGGGTGCCATCCACAGGGACCTTTGCAGGCTTGAGAGGTGGGCACGGGCTCATGAAGCAAGGCCAAGCGCCAAGTCCTGCACCTAGGTTGATGCAGTCTCAAAGCTGAATACTAGCTGGATAGAGAATGGATAGAGAGCAGCCATATGCAGAAGGGCTTGAGAATGTTGGTGGATGAAAAACTGAAAGCAGTGTGGCCAGCAGCGTAAGGGAGGTGATTCTCCTGTACTTCACCTGCAAGAGACGCCACATAGAGAACTACTTTCAGCTCTGGAGTTCTGAACAGAAGAAGGACATGGAGCTGTTGGAACGGGTCTAGAGGAGAGCCAAGAAGATGATCAGAAGTCTGGAGCACCTCTCCCGTGAAGACAGGTTGAGAAGGCTGGGGATATTTAGCCTAAAGAAGAAGAGGCTCTGAGGAGACCTTATAGTGGCCTTCCAGTACCTAAAGGAGACCTACCTGAAAGTTCTGGAGAGGGACTTATGGTGGATTGTGGTGACAGGACAAGGCCTAACAGTTTTAAACTAAAAGAGGGTAGATTTAGATTAGATATAAAGAAGAAATTTGCCACTATGAGTGTGGTGAGACACTGGGACAGGCTGTCCAGGGAAGCTGTTGATGCCCCATTCCTGGAAGCGTTCAAGGTCAGTTTGGGTAGGGGCTTTGGGCAACCTGCTCCAGGGGAATGTGTCCCTGCCCATAGCAGGGGGATTGAGACTAGATGAGCCTAAAGGTCTCTTCCAACCCACGCTATTCTATGATTTTATTTTATGTAGAGAAAAGGACAGGACATTGCCATATCTTGTCAGTTGTTTGCATAGACAATATCACAGATGACATACTGCAAACATTTCAAATGGAAGACTGGAAGATCCTCTAACAATTTAGTATGGGCAGTGAGGAGAGAAGTACTAATTGGAGATTGCTCTTTATATTTACAGATCTCAATCTCAATTGCACTTTGCTAATTTAATGTAGTTAATGTCCTTCTGTAAACAATTTTCTTCGATAAATATGATTTTTCTACCTGCTACACTTCCTGTCAAAGAGATTTTGATTAAATTTGCGTTTCGCATGTTGAGCTGCTTTGGTGTTACTTTGTACCCTTCAAAAAGAAACAGACAAAAAAAAGTTAAGTACATGCTTGCATGGTCCTTATTCTGCCTGCTTTGAAATAAAGCTGTGTTATCCTCTGTCTTTAAACTGTGTCAAATAAAGGTCATTCCAGTGTTTTTTACATTCAAATCTGAAGCGTCTCCACAGAAGACACACCACACTTCATACGTTCTTCCCCTGGAGGCAATGGATGCCATCTACTGCTTTTCTTTTTTCCCTATCCATAACTGACAGGCTGTACCATTTCTCATCTGAATTATACTGCTTCCTAAAAATAATATAAAAAGTATTCTACAATGAACACAAAACTGTTGAGGCAGGCTACATTGTGTGTCAGTGATTGGAGGCCTTTAAACAGCACCTACATTGAAGCAGGAGGAAGGTACATGGGCAGGCATCCTGCTTTCTGGTTTTTAGAAGTCTTACAGAAAGGTACCAGCTACTGGGTACCAAGGTATTGGACATCTTTAACTCAGGGTGTGATTTTGTAGTAGCATTATTCAGTCCCGGTTGGGACTGCTTTGTTGTGGCCTTTAGTTTAGTAGCTGTATGTACACATTGCTTTTGCTAAGTTAATTTTCATCTGGATCAGTTTTCTGAAGGAGGTTATTGTCTGCTTCCATGACCACCTGTGCTAACAAAAGGAACAGGAACATGTTTATGTCTGGGAGAGGACTGTACTGTAGCAGCTATGGGCTTACAGTGCTGTGGGTCAGCACCTTTAGTTTTAAATTGCATCTTTGGAAATAAGGTTTTTTTTAATTAGCAATATGGTATAGAGTTGCACATTAATATTTGTTCTGATCCAAGATCAGAATGCCTGTCTCTTGTTTAGGATCAGTGGAGTTCAGCATGCAGAGTTAGGATTGTAGTTTCACTCTGACGTTTACCTGAATTTAGTGCTACTTTTCTGCCATTGTTGTTCTATCTTATGTGTTAACCTTTATAGGGTATAATATCATCTGGTAGTGTGTCATAGGATTCTAAAGGTATTTGCTGAATCTTGTCAAATGTGAGATTTACAATGCAGTAATAAATAGTAATCATCTGTATTGATGTATCGTTCACTTTACTGTTACTCTATTTTTGGTGCTCTGTTTTCTTTCTTTTTTTTTTCTTTTGCAATTGAAGCATTAAAATCTGCTGTTTAACTTGCATGTGAATGGCAGTAGTACAAGGTAGATGTGTGATCCCTGGTTTAATGCTTAATTGTTACCTTAATATATGGAGCAGCGTTTCAGTGCATGTACAGCTATGTGCAGGGCTCCATTGGTCTGTCCTGCAGTTGCTGAAGAAACTAAGTACTTTTTCTAACATGAGTGTAGCCACTTCAAAATACGGAATATATTTAATTGTGTTACATGTGTTAATGGCATTTTATTTCCTTTAAAGCATATGCCCCGTTGGTAAAATTCCAGTAAGAAATCTGACATGAAAAAGTAGAATAAAAAGGTATTTAAACTACATCTGCAAAATATTAGAAATACAGGTGACTATGCTCACATAAAATGTGAAATTTCCATTTGTGTTTTGCAGTAGACCTTTGCAGAGCTCTTGGGGTATTAACTTACATTCAAGAAATTCCTAGAAACAGTTATTCATTAGCTTAGTAAAAAGAAAGTGACAAAAATGCAAGAGAGTAAATGTATATTCTGGCATATAGTTTCCTTGTGATTTTTTTAATATGATAAATTGTGTTGTGAAGGCTTGGAAAAATGTATTTCATTAAAAATAGAAAAAAATACTTCTGATGTCTTCTCAAAAAAATCAACGGCAGCTCTTTGATTTAGGTATTAACATAAGTAGCTTTAAATATTCTAGAGAAATGTGACACCATTGTCAATTTATTGACAAGTATGAAATCAGGTGTACCTTATTACACTAGCAGATAATCCTCCTGAAGAGTTCTGCTATGTTAGTATGAAGAATTATTTTGGTGGTTTTAGTAGTTAGTAGTTGCTGATTTATGTGGAGCTAGTCTGATGCAGCTGTCATGCTGGTTCAGTGCACATCCTTCAGAAAATCATTTCACTGAAGTTTTCTGTATAGTTCAGAGCACTAGGTGGGGGATGTGTGGTTTAGTAGTTGTTGCTACTATTTCTTAAGTGTTTGGCAGTTTGTATTCTCCGTTGTGTCTTGCTCATGTTTATTTTATTTTCCTTAGCATTTTAATGCCATAGTTGTTTGAACAGCACGGTTGAAGACTTGGGAGGGTGAAGTAAGGCAATTTATATTCGGTGATTATTTGATTTGTATTCAGTTACATACTGTGGAGGAAGATTTTCATAATTAGTAGCTTGAATGAAATAGTATTGATTAAAATTTGGCAGGAACAACAAATTAGTATCTGTTCTTTTAATTATTGTATCATGAGTTTTTTTAATGCACAGGCACAATTAGGGCATCTTTCTTTACATGTCTTTCCCTTTGAAGAACTCAGAGCCTCTTAGCTGACCATATAGAAATATTACCAGCCCCCAGTGTCTCAGAAAGGTGATACACAGTAGGATATTTAATTTGCCATGTAACTATTAACAACTGCAAAGGACTTTTCTAATGGAAATCCATTTTGAGCAATATTTTTTTCTGCTCTTCAGGAAAAAGAAGAGCTGATTGAAGAGTGGCAGCCAGAGCCACTTGTTCCTCCTGTATCGAAAGATCACCCAGCTCTCAACTACAACATTGTTTCAGGGTAAGTCTAACCAAAATAACCAGGGTTCGAACCAGGACCTCAACTTCAGAAGAAGGAACTTCAGGCTATTTAGGGAATTACTGGATGAGATCCCCTGGGAGGCTGTCTTCAGTAACAAAGGAGCAGAGCAAACCTGGCAGCTCTTTAAGGGTACCTTTCTGAAAGCACAAGAGCTCTCTGTTCCACAGTATAGGAAAACAAGCAGAGGGGGCAGGAAACAGACATGGCTGAGGAAGGACCTGCTGGTCAAACTGGGAGATAAGAAGGGCATGTACAGCCAGTGGAAGCAGGGATGTGTCATGTGGGTAGAATGCAGGGATGCTGTCTGGACATGCAGAGTTGGGATCAGGAAAGCCAAAGCACAGATGGAACTGTGTTTGGTAAGGGATGTAAAAAACAGTAAGTTGGAATTCTGTAGGTACCTTGGTCAGAAGAGACAGGCCAAGGAGAGCGTACCTCCTCTGAGAAAGGAGAAGGGAGAACTGGCTAAACCAGGCATAGAGAAGGCTGAGGTACTCAAAAAGTTTTTGCCTCAGTCTTCACTGGTAGCCAGCCTTCTTGTGTCTCTCACATCCCTGAACCTCTAGGTGGAGTCTAGGAGAGCAAAATCTCTCCCACAGCAGAGCAAGTCTGAGACCTCTTCATGGGGCTGAATGTGTACATTTATCCCAGGGTTCTGAAGGATGTGGATTCTGGCTGATGTGGTTGCCAAGTCACTCTCAATCGTATTTGAGAAGTCGTGGCTGTCAGAAGTCACCCATGACTAGAAAAAGGGAAACATTTTTAAGAAAGGGAGAAAGGAAGTCCCAGGGAACTGCAGGCTGGTGAGCTTCATGTCAGTGCCTGGGAAGATCATGAAACAGATAATCCTGGAACACATATTAAGGCATGTGAGGGATGAGCAGGTGATCTGAGACAGCCAGCACGGCTTCGCCAAGAGCAGATCATGCCTGACCAATCTGGTGGCCAGACTGGTAAGTGGTGGGATCGGTGGGCAAAGGAAGGGCAACTGATGTCAGCTGCCTAGACTTGTGCAAGGCCTTTGACGTGGTCCCACACCGCATCCTTATCTCTAGATGGGAGAGGTAATGGGTTTGAAGTGTGGACTACTTGATGGATGAAGAGTTGGTTGGAAGATCACAGCCAGAGGATTGGGGCCAGTGACTCTGTGTCCAGATGGAGGCTGGTCATGAGTTGTGTCCCCCAGGTGTCCATCTTGGGACTTGTAGTCTTTAACGTCTTCATCGGTGACGTAGATGGTGGGATAGAGTGCACCCTCAGCAAGTTTGCTGATGACACCAAGCTGAATGATCTAGTTGATACAAGAGAAGGAAGGGATGCCATCCAGAGGGATCTGGACAAGCTCAAAAGTGGGCCCATTTGAACCTAATGAGGTTCAACAAGGCCAAGTGTAAGGCGCACTTGGGTCAGAACAATCTCAGATATATGTACAGACTGGGAGAAGAATTCCTTGAGAGCAGGCCTGCTGAGAAGGACTTGAGGATCGTGGTAGATTAAAAACTGAACATGAGCCAGCAGTGTGCGTTTTCAGCCCGGAAGGCCAACAGTATTGTGGGCTGCATCAACAGAGGGGTGGCCAGCAGGGAGAGGGAGGTGGTTGTCCCTCTCTACTCTCCCCTCCTGAGGCCCCATCTGCAGTGCTGTGTCCAGGTCTGGGGCCCTAAGGACAAGAAAGACGTGGAGCTGTTGGAGTGGGGCCGGAGGAGGCCATGAGGATGTCCAGAGGGCTGGGGCACCTCTCCTACGAGGACAGGCTGAGAGAGCTGGGGCTGTTCAGCCTGGAGAAGAGAAGGCTGCGGGGGGACCTCATTGCAGCCTTCCAGTATTTAAAAGGAGCTTACAAGCAGGAGGAGAACCAACTTTTTACACGAGTAGATAACAATAGGACAAGGAGGAATGGTTTTAAACTGGAAGAGGGGAGATTTTAGGTTAGATGTCAGAGGGTGTTCTTCACTGAGAGGGTGGTAAGGCACTGGCACAGCTGCCCAGAGGGCTGTGGATGCCACATCCATGGGGGTGTTCAAGGCCGGGTTGGATGGGCCCTGGGTATCCAGTGCCTGACCTAGTGGGTGGCAACCCTGCCTGCAGAGGGGGATTGGAACTGGATGATATTTGAGGTCCCTACCGACCTAGGCAATTCTGTGATTCTAAAATAAATTCTGATGTTGTTTCAATTCAAATATTTGGTGTCCATATTTTTAAGCATATTACTAACAAAGTATTTCCATGTCCCTTAAAGCTTTCCTAAATTAATTACATTTTTGTATGACAGGACTGAATTTGCCACTGAAGAGGAGGTCTTATTTTTGCAACCTTATCAAATGATTACAATGATTATGATTACAAAAATCATTATTGCTTTGAATATTTTAATTTAGAGGGTTTTTTGTTGTTGTTGTTGTTTTTTTGTTTGTTTTTTAATATCAAGGGGAGATACTCTATCTTAGCCTTCATTCTGGGTCTCTATTTTTTGGTATTAATTTTGTTTTATTTTTTTCTGAGTATTAATATCTTGCGTTTACCAGCTTTCAGTAAGAGATGGGATTGGGTGCTGTGTAATTAGAAAACACTTCAGAATTAACGGGTTTTGTGCCAAGCTACTTTCCACTTCATTAAAAGTTGTTCTTAGGATGATTGATTTGGGCCATCAGAATGCTTGAGGGGAAAGCTGTTCCGAGTGCACTGCCAGGCAAGACAGTGTCAACTGCTTTGCAGAAGTCCAGGTAGATGATGACATCGGTTGCTTTTCCCTTATCAAGCAATGCTATAACCCTGTTTTAGCAGGCCACCAAGTTCATCAGGATTTACCTTAGTGAAACTATTTGGCTGTCACCTCTCTGTTCTCTGTGTGACTTATCAGGACAACCTGCTCTGTGATGTTGCTGGGCACAGAGGTGAGACTGACTGGCCTGTAGTTTGCTGGATCTTCCTATTTTTCCCTTTTTAAAAATAGTGGTTATGGTTCCCATTTTCCAGTCACTGAGAACTTCACTGGACTGCCACAACTTCTCAAATGTTACAGATAGTGGGATCCATGCATCGACAGTTCCCTCAGGACCATTGGATGTATCTATCTCATTAGGTCTCAGGGACTCGCACATTTTCAGATGTCTCAGGTGGTCTCAAACCTGATCTCTTCCTTCATTGGATGATTCTTATCCCAGTCTCTGCCTTTGCCATCTATGACTTGGACAGTGGGTCTCGATTTTGATTTTTGACACTACATAAAGAAGTGGACAGACATTAAGTTTTATATTTGGTTTAGCTCTGAGACTTTCAACACTGAGCCATTTATTGAAGCTCTTGAGTTTGTAGTACTGAAGCGTATCATTGCTGAAACAAGATGGCTTTTGGAGCACAGAACACATGATGCTTACATTTAAAGGGGTAATACCTGTTTTTTGTCTTTAATTTTTTAATAAACTTTTACCTAAACCATAATTCTTAATGAAGAATTTTTTTCTGTCCTCTGCTTTGTATATCCTGTGCTCTTGTTCATTTTTTAATAGTGCATGTTTTCACGCTTTTTCTATTTCCTCATTACATGAGTTATTCAAACTGTTGTGGATTAAAGAGAATTGGAAACTCAAGATGCCAGTTAAACAGAATAGTTTTCTCTGTTTAGTGTCAGTACCTCTATTTCAGAATTTCTGGGTAGTAGAGGGTTGGTAATATGGGTTGCTTTGTGGTAAAAACGTAGGTTTAAAATATGTCTTCATTGTTGAAGTAAGTAGCAATAAAATTTTCTTTATATTTTTAGTACTCTTCCAAATAGATAGCTCAAGAGAAGCCTTATTTATCTCTTCAAGAGTCATCTTTGTATAATAAAGTTTTCTACAAAGAATCATCAAACTAAATAGGAAGATATTTAAGAATTCTTCATAAATTTAAAAGAATAATGATTTTGCTGAGTTTGGCCTTGACAAATCAATTGTGAGTTAAAGAAGAAATGGAAACAAGTAATCTTGAAAATTTGATAGAAAAAACAGAACATGTACGCTGTTTAACTGTTCATGAAAATAAGTATTCATTCATAATAATAGATCTCTTAATTTATTGAATTTTTCAGTCCTCCTACCCATAAAATCACTGTTAATGGCAAGGAATGTATCAACTTTGCATCATTCAATTTTCTTGGACTTTTGGATAATGAGAAGGTTAAGGTGAGTTCTCTCAGTTACTGTATCTTGTGTGATTATTCCTCTTTTACCTTGTATGTTGTCTTGAAAGTGAAAAAGACTTCAGAAAGCACAAATTTTGTCAAAGAAGTTTGCTTCTGAAGCAGCAAGAAATATTATAAATCTTATAATTTTGTACTATTTGAGGGTTGTTTTTTTTTTTACTAAAATTTTGTCTGGTACACTGGCGTGGTGCTAGCTAATTATTTAAATTAGTATCTAATATCCTTAATCAGCAGAATGCAATGAATATCACTTGTAACAATTATCTAATTTAGAATTCAGAACACAATTAACTTTCTGTAAAGCTGGTCATGTAGCACAATGAAAGAACTAATTTATGACCTAAGATTGTCAATGTGAACGCTACAGAATAATTAGTTACCAATTGTAGGAATAAATGTTTCACATAATTCTCTTCTGTTAGAGTGCGGCCCAGGCGTCTCTGAAGAAGTACGGTGTTGGGACTTGTGGACCTCGAGGGTTCTATGGTACTTTTGGTCAGTGATTTATTTTTTTAATCTACCTTTAATATTTCTTAGACTGATGTGGTACGTTGTCCAAAGTAGTCCTGTATATACGAAGCAAATTATTTCGATTGCTGTGAGGAGCAGTTACCCTTTAAAACAGTTTTTACTGGAACTGGTAAGGACTGTTTGTATCTAGCAGTTTTGTTCCTGACGCATTTTATATGTTGTCTTAATCTTTCTTATTTTCTAATGCTGCTATTGGAGGAGAGATAAGAAATACACCAGAAATTAATCAAGCATGATGAATTTCAGTGTAAATTAGAAATGTGTTTCTACATAGACCACAGGAGGGCAGTCTGATTTCTGTTTTCTGTAGTAAAGATTGCTAGTCAGGTGTATCTAATGCTGTAGTCAGAATGAAGGTTTCTTTTACTCATTACTTTAATGCCGTAATTAAGAATTTTTATGATGTGAGAGGGTATTACTGAGAGTTTTCTTAATTCTGGTAAAGAAGAAGGATGTTCTCAATATCAGCCTCTGGAAGTACTTTGCAGGCATTGGTATTTTGAAATATTGCATGGAAACCAAAGAGTAATAAATGAACAACTGCACAGTTGCAGGCTAAAAACATCAGCTCGTTGTCTTGTGAACTTTTCTGCCTCTTCCCAGAGGTGTTAATTCACACCATGTTTGTACTCAGGTGATTTTGTATCTTCCTCTAGCCTTGACTTTTGATAAACAAGTTTTATTGTGTCCAGAACTACATAGCTTCCTCTTAATACTGTATAGGATTTAGTTGATGATTGTCGGTTATTCTCACTCAAAATTATCCCCTTCTAAGGGATGATATTTCATATATTAGATCTATTGTATAGTAGAGATCTTTTTATTCTTCCCTCTGCCTGTTTACAGTGATTTTGTAGACTTAATGAGTTCCTGTTAAGAAATTCTTACATTGTGCTATGCATCTGAGAAGTGCATCCATGCCTTTATCCTATCCCTAAAATTTTATTGTATTCACATACAAATTAATCTATATGGTAATGATCTCATTGTGACAACTGAGATGTGTGTTTGTAAGGGAGTGGTGGTGATGGTGGTTTTTATTTTTTTTTTTTTTAAGACTGCTGTTAAGTGCTATCAGCCATCATTTCAGTACCTTTCAGAATAGTGAAGATCAAGATGGGCTACCAGATAAAATGCAGAAAAGGAGCTGTGGGGTTTGGGTCTCAGTTCTTCTGCTCTTGACTGGCATTTGGGCACATACTAGACACTAGATGGGTACTTCTCAGCACTTGTTGACAGTGCTAGCTTTATTTAGGTTTTAAAAGTACGCAGGAAGATGTAACAATCATATCTTCGTGCAAATACAATCTATGTAGGGTTTGCAGCTTTCTCTTAAGATAGGTTAATCCGAGTTATGCAATCAGACTAAAGCATATCATTGCAGTGAAGAATGGAGAGTCAAGTAGTATTCTGTTTTTATGATGGTAGAATGGCAGTAAAACGTTAGCTCATAGAGCTGTAAGCTTTTCAACCTTGCAGTTATACAGAGCATTCATCTCCTTATGTGGTGGTGTATCAATTTTATATATGCTATCTCTTGCTGTGACCTATGATTCTCACCTTCAGTACACATTATTTCACTCTTAGCAAAATTTGCTAGGCTTGTAAAATTTTTTTCATAACATGAATATGAGTATATTCACTATCTGGTTATTGCTGACAGTATTTCTTTTTACATACTGTTCTTAGCAAACATTCCCTCAGTGTAATGTTGGTTGTTGCTGAGTAAAGCTCAATTAGAAGCTTGCAGGTTTTTTATTTTTACTTGTGAAGACATCTACATCTCTTCCAGTTTATAAGTGAGATGATGTAGGCAGTCTTTTATGCTCAAATAAAACTTTTTTTTTTCCATTAGATGCCAATAGCTGGGCACTCAGAGCAATAGTCTTTGTTTCTTCTTATTTTTTATTATCTGCTGACGAGGTATCAAGAAGGAACTTTTTTTGCTAAATGTTTTTTATACTGCATGTTTTATGTGCCACATGGCCAGCCTCCTTTTCTGGTACTTGCTGCCAGAAGATGATCCTTCTTGGACTTTTTTTCCCAATACTTGAAGTAAAGTTCATTCATTCTGCTTTGAAGCCTGATTGAAGATTTTTTCGTTTGTTCTGAAGTCCATGTAAAAATAAAGAAAAAGATGCAAAGGTTCTGAGAAAAAAACTTCCTAAAATTTCTGTCAAGAAAGTGGGTTAGATAAGCGCATGGAGTACTTCCTTACAAACGCTTTAGAGAAGAAAGGCTGTTCTAGGTTTCTTGTGAAATGAAGAGGTGGCAGGAAGCCAGCATGGCTGAACACAGGGACCTGCTGCTCAAACTGAGAAATAACAAGGAAATGCACAGGCAGTGGAAGAAGGGATGTGTGACCTGGGAAGGGTACAGACAGGGGTGTTGTCTGGATGTGTGGAGATGGGATCAGTCAAGCCAAAGCACAGATGGAACTGAACCTGGCAAGGGATGTGAAAAGTAACAAGAAGGGATTCTGTAGGTACGTTAGTCAGAAGGACAAGGAGAGTGTACCCTCTCTGATAAATAAGAAAGGAGAAATGGCAACAACAGACGTAGAGAAGACTGAGGTACTCAGCAAGTTCTCCGCCTCAGTCTTAGCTGGCAGTCAGGCTTCCCACATCTCTCACGCCCCTGAATGTCTAGGTCAGACTTGTGGGAGCAAAATCTCTCCCACTGTAAGGGCAGAGCAGGTTCGAGACTCCCTAATGAGACTGAATGTGTACAAGTCTATGGGGCTGGACAAGATGCATCCCAGGATCCTGAAGGAGCTGGCTGATGTGGTTGCCAAGCCACTCTCCATCATATTTGAAAAGTTGTGGCTGTTGGACGAGGTCCCCAGTGACTGATAAAAGGGAAACATTACTCTCATTTTTAAGAAACGAAGAAAGAAAAACCCAGAGAATTATAGGTGGTGAACCTCACATCAGTGCTGGAGAAGATCATGGAACAGATCCTGTTGGAAGTTGTGTTGAGGTGCATGCAAGACAAGAAGGCAATCGAAGACGGTCAGCATGGCTTCACCCAGGACAGATCATGCCTGACCAAGCTGGTGGCCTTCTACGATGGGCAGCGTCAGTGGACAAAGGAAGAGCAACTGATGTCATCCACCTGAGCTTCTGCAAGGCTTTAGATGTGGTCCCACACAACATGCTTATCTCTAAGTGGTAGACCATTCAGTGCATGGCTGCAGTCAGAAGGCTGTGGTCAGTGACTCTGTGTCCAGGTGGAGGCCAGTGGTGAGGGAAAATTGTTCTTGACAATTGGGAGACTGTTACTTAGGACAGTTCTGTTGGAAGGGGCCTTCAAAGATCATCATGTCCAACTGCCTGAACGCTTCAGGACTAACAAAAAGGTAAAGAATATTAGTGAGAGCGTTGTCCAGATGGCTCTGAATACTGACATGACTGGGGCATCAACCACCTCTCTAGGAAGCTTGTTCCAGTGTTTGACCACCTTCACAGTAAAGAAATTTTTCCTTATGTCCAGTCTGAACCTTCTCTGGTGCAGTTTTGTGCTGTTCCCCTGCACCCTATCATCGGTTCCCAGGGAGAAGACACCAGCATCTCCCTCTGCATCTCCTCCTCAGGAAGCTGCAGAGAGAAGTGAGGAGGAGACTGGACAACCCAAATGACCTCAGCCTCTCCTCATCGGACATATTTTCCAGCCCTTTTACCAGCTTTGGTGCCCTCCTCCAGGTACATGCAAGTACCATAACATCCCTTTTTATTGTGGAGCTCAGAACTGCACACAGTGTTCAAGGAGAGGCTAAAATGGCACAAATTGGAGTAGGAGTGTTACCTCTTCTGAATGTCTGGCTGTGCTGTGTTTTAATGCATCTCAAGATGTGGCTGGCCCTCTTAGCTACTCAGACGCAATGCTGACTTATGTTGAGCCTGCTGTCACCAGCATCCCCAGGTTTCTTTGAAGACATACATTTTCTTTTTACTGCATGAAAATACAAATTGAATGTGCCCCTTTGGGCAAGGGTTACAACAGATATCTTTCATACAACAAAGTTAAGATTTTTACAAAGGCCTTCCTTATCCTTTGTTGTTAGTATCTGGCTGGAAATAGCAATGTTGACACAACCAAGCCTCACAGAGTATTGAAGAATTTGTATTTTTTTATACTAGCTCATTCAAATATAGCTTCAGAGAGCTCTGAATAGTTGCAAAAAGGCAATCTGTGGCCAGGGGTGATCTTTCAAGTCACATCAAAGGGTCTATATTTGCACTTACAAGTGGTTTTTTTTGCCTGAAGACTCTCTGAATAACATTTTCAAGCAGAAGCATGTTGTAAGAGACAAGGGGAAACTTGACTCAGCAACTCAGGCTGGAGAGGGAAGGTGAGGGAGCAGTTTGGGTCCTGTGGAGGCAGGGCAGCAAGCCGTTCTGCCCAGTTCCATTTACGGCAGCTTAGTGAGGAGGGGGCTGCGTGACCTTACCGAAAACTCCCGAATCTTCTGGAACTCCAAGCTGTGCAGATGCAGGGGAGCTGCCACCCCGAGGGCGGTCCCTCGCCCTCTGCACTATATAAAGGTGGACACACACACGTTGCCTTTGTCGACCCGCCACCCACAGATGAAGATCCAAGCTCAAAACGATGCTGGATCTGAGGATGCAGTGAAAAATCTGTCTCTTCTGCTTTTATTTTCATTTTTCTCTTACTCTTTTGTTCCCTCTTGATCTGTTTTCACTCATTTTCTTTAGTAGCTGTTGCCTTAATTTGCGTGTAAGTCCAAGTAGTTGACTGGGAAAAGATGCCTGTGCCAAAGTACCTGTTTATCCATGATGCCTGTTGTTGTTGTTAGAATGCTGCCTGGTTTTGCCTCAAGGTAGTTGACCAATCGTGGTCGTTGAAGTCAATAAATTGTGTTGTATTATTCCTTTGAGCCATTGTCTGACGCTCTTGCTCCCTCAACCCTTGCTGACCAGGATGTGCCTTATTCAGTGGGATTGCAAAGATTCACCTTCCTCGCAACCCAAGTGGGACGAGACACGTGTAGTGACAACATTTTTGCACAATTAAAATAACCATTTATCAGACAAACAGGTTATTTTTCTTAGCTAGAATACTTAATGATGTGGTCACCTTTTTGCTTTGGGCTGGTTCTGATGCAACAATTCACTCACTGTGTGATATTGCTCTTAATCTCTTGATTTAGTGGCATTTTATTTCTAACACAGACTGCTTTGACTGAGTTGGTTTGGGAAATGCATGTGTGTATAGTTGTGTCAGTTTATTTTAAGGATGAGTAATCTCTGGCATGGGGATGGTGACCTCTCAATTGACTGAGTTGCATTCAGGAGGTGGTACGTGATTGCAGCCTGACAAGAGCAGTTTTCTGGTGTAATGATGGCTGTGTTATATACAGTGGAAACATCAGCTTGGGAGAACTGACAGCCTGCCAACAGGACCTCATTAATTACACCACACTATGTTGCTATTTATTGTCTGACTGAAGTAATTATGTTCCCTAGTCGCAGACTAGGAACCCTACGTCATTTACTTGTGGTCTAATCACAAGCAGATCTTAATTACCATTGCATAAAAGTATGAAAGAACCACATTACTTAAATATTTTTCTAATTTATTAAAGTTTCTGATTTCAATGTTGGATTGCTTGTCAGTTTAAGTAAGGTTTTATTACTTGCAGCTGGGGTTTTTTTGAGAAATTAATTATTGTAATGCTCTTCCTACAAATTAACAGTAATTAATTGTAATCGGATGATTGTTAAAAGCAAGCGTAGTTTTTCTGATGTGAGAGCAGCTGAACCATCTAAAGTCTTTTTATTTTTTCACTCTAATAGATGTCCACTTAGAACTAGAAGACCGGCTAGCAAAATTCATGAGGACAGAGGAAGCTATTATATACTCATATGGATTTGCAACAATTGCCAGTGCTATTCCTGCATATTCAAAAAGAGGGGACATTGTGTTCGTGTAAGTATTGTTTTCTCTCTGGAAAATTCCAAATTCAGGACTTTTGGTGTTTCTTCTATTATAGTAAATCAAATAAAACCGTCTGTTTAGAAAATAATGCTGTTTTGGATCAAGTATTTTGTTGTACAAAAATCGAATACCCTTTCTTTGTCAAATATTCCAAATAAAATCTGTTACTACTTTTATCAAGAAAAAGCAGACTTAAGCACTCAGCATAGCAAAAAAAATAAAAAATAAAAAAATCCAAGCAAGCAAAACAGGACAGACCTGTGTATGCCAGGACTAAGTCTGATATCCAGTTTTCTTCCTAAGAAAATGGACATTTGCACTTGCTTTTCTCCTATTTACTGCTGATTTCTTTTTTTACTGTTCCCATAAGGCAGTTGTTTCCCTCATACGTATTTACTATGGATTAGTTGGGTAAAGGTTGGTGTATATATTAACATAACATAAGAACATCTGTGCAGGGTCAAACCAAGGATTCAGCAAGCCCAGTACCTGGTCCCTGAGAGTAGCCCGTCATAGTTCATATGGGGAAGAGTAAAGAAACGGGTGGAAGTTTGTAGCAATACTCAAAACTTCCTGAGCCAAAGAGGACTGTTTGGATTCAGTAGTCATTGAAGGATTTTCATTATCTTCCAATTCTTTTCATACCTCTAGAATACACCTGTGACATTTTAATTTCACAGTTTAACTTGAACGTTCTTTGAATAAATGTTTGAGTGTAACACCTGCTAGTTTCAGTTCAGGCATTTGCTTTTTAGAGAGTGAACTGGCACTTCTTTTTCCTTGGTTGTGTTTTTTTGATTGTCTGAGCATTTTCTGAATCATTTGGCTTTTTTTGTTTGTTTGTTTTTTTGATCAGAATTAGATACGGTATTCAAGGTGTCAGTGTATCCTGGAGTTAAGTTTCTCACACTGCTTCAACTTTGTGTCAAAAGGTCTTCTCCCTTTAAAGTAACTTGTCTGAACTTACTGCAGTTAGCAGGTGTGGAAGATTTGACTTACCACTTCTAAATATTACTGGACTTTCTTACCTAGCTGTGGAATTGCATACCTCGTCGTACCCAGGAGTTTGCTTTTCCAGGACTTAAAAATCGTGGCTAGTTCTTTGAACCTGAAAATAACAATTCCTAGGGGATATTAAAGAGGTTTGGGGTACTCAGAAGACCACTGTGAATGTTACAGGCACGTCTTTGTTTTTTTCTTCTAAGACCAGAGCAAATGGAATGAGAGCTTCTGGAATGACTGCTGGAGTATTGTATCTGGTCCATGGAATGCAGTGCTCTTATGAATTGCTGTCACATATAAAAAAGGACCAATGTACCCTTAAACAAAAAAGAACTGGTTGTTTTTTAACTGTTTTTTCAAAGTGTAAATGAAATTTATGATGCTGTACTAAATCTGGTTTTAACTATTCGTAAGTACCAAGTGTGTGCTCAAAGCAGAACTGTCACTTTTCTTCTTTGAATAAAGGGTGAACTTGAAAATAATAATAACTTTGAAATAAGTGTTAACTGAGAAGGGCGTGCTGTATTTACAGAGATGAAGCTGCATGCTTTGCTATTCAAAAGGGATTACAAGCATCTCGTAGTAACATCAAGTTATTTAAGCATAATGATATGACTGACCTGGAACGACTGTTGAAGGAGCAAGAGACTGAAGATCAAAAGGTACAGTTCCTTACAGAAATATCTGTACTCTTCTGTGTCCCCTCTGCCCCAACCTTTTTTTACTGCATTCTATAATTGAATGGGCCCAATGCTTCTAGGCATTTATGTGTTTTTTGTAAATCTGTATTGAGCAGTTAATGTTGCTTGTTGTAATTAAGACTGACTTTATTTATTGCACTTATCACTGTAATGCCTGTCAGTGAGTTCACAGGCATTGGTGGTTGAGAAGTACCTCTATGGACTTATGACTGAAATGTGGGATTTTTTTGTACAGAGCTTGTGTTTTATCTTTTAGAAGTTTGTATAACTATCTTTACCTAATAAATCATGCCAGTTAATTATCAATTTGAATGCCACACCGTAAAATGAACACAGAAGTGTTTAGTCCTAGACCTCTAATTTACAGCAGCAACATGATTTTTTTTTCCTTTCTTAGGCATCTCCCCTATCTTGTATTTAATTCTTAAGATGTTCTTAAGATTCTCTGTCTTGAAAAACATGGGTCAGTTTGATGGCTTGCTCCTCATTCTGACACTAGTACAAAAGGCTGTCCAAAAGCAGCTCCTAAATTCAGGTTCAGCAAGCACAAATGATCTGCTCAAACAAGTTTTAAAAGAATCGAGTGAAGAGATTCCTTCGAAAGGCAACGTTATCTTCCTTTCCTTCCCATTACCCTCCCTTCTTACCAAGAAATTTTCAGAGCTTCACTTGTTGCTAACTTGAAATGAGTTGAAACTGTATCTTTCTTTGAAGAATCCTCGCAAGGCTCGTGTAACTCGAAGGTTTATTGTGGTGGAAGGGCTGTATATGAACACAGGAGATGTTTGCCCTCTTCCAGAATTGGTAAGTGGTTTCAGTTTGCCTTTTAAACTCTAGACATGAATGCATATGACTAGTGAAATAGTAATGTTGTATTGGTAAGCCAACGTTGAAAAGCCCTCCACGCATTTTTTTTTTTTTTTAACCTTTTTGCTTTCTTAAATGTTTTTTTTCATGAAATGTGAATTCCAAATCTTATTTTATTTTTTTTTGTGAAACATCTGATCAGGATTAGGATTCTGAAGCTTTATGTAATGAGATGTGCAAACGAATACCTAGTTAAGGTCTTAGTTTTTAAATATGTTGTATTTGCAGCTGCTCTATGACACCAAAGCTTTAAGATAAAGTTGTATCAAAAAACAAATCATGAAAATGCAAAGAAACCCTCACCGCTGCCAAACAGTGACTCTAAGGGAAATGTTTGCTATTCAGCTTAAATTGGATTTTGTGCAGACTGTATTCTGGCAGGTAATGGACGAAATGCTATGAACATGTGTCCTATTAGAAGTATTTGATAGCCTATTAAATAAAAATTTAAAAAAAAAATCATATATGCAGATTTTGACATTTATGAGATTTACTTGTGTTAAATGGCAAAATAATTTAGAAGGCTTTTTAAATGTCTTTAATGTCTGAACACAACACTAGAGCTGACACTTTTGCAATATTCATGATATTGTACTTGTCTTTCTTTACTCTGTCTCCCCCACCTGTTTGGGGACCAAATTCTGATGGATGTGACTTGTATTTTATACCATTTGTATTATTTTAGATAAAATTGAAGTATAAATACAAAGTTAGAATATTTCTGGAGGAGAGCCTTTCCTTTGGAGTCCTTGGAGAACACGGGAGAGGAATCACTGAACACTTTGGAATAAATGTAAGTGTCATATTTTTGTCTTTTTTGATGTGAGAAGCATTTTGCGCAACTAGTTCCTTATAGCAGTGGCATTAAAAATATTTATTAGTGGATGTCAAAATCTTAAGCATACTTCTCTGTTTTTCCAGTTATCAATGTTAAAACATTCAGGTCTCTGCACTTTTCTTTCATCTGTTTACTTGAAATCTTTTTTATTTTTTTTAATACTTGTATTAGTGAGAAATATTGTAAAAATTTTTTACAATTTTATCCTTTTGGATACTTCTGTACTTTCTGGATGCTCTGTGAGATAGCAGTGTTTTCCTGCACCATAGACTTTAAAATGCCATGATTACACAGAAATATTTGAATGTTAAGTCAGAAAACTTTTCTCTCTCTACAACCAGTCCACTTTGTTCTATTGCCTTTGACTCCAGTGGGAAAAAGTAGGATAAAGCTTTTGTTGGTTTTGTTAAAAGTATTGTCTTACTACTTACCCACTGATTAAACCAAACCGTTTTCCAAAGAGTCTGTCTTTGGTGGCATTTTTTTATCTGAGCAGTACGTATGTGGAATGATCATTTCTTTGGAAATCCAAAAGAGTATTCTTCCAGTGGTTGTCTTCCATGGCCACCTGAGCTGGGGAAGAAAGACTCTTTTGATTGCTGTTGTTTTCTAAGGACAGTGTCCCTGTTCAGATACAATGTGAAGTATGAAATTCTGAGATTTCATTCTGACTTCCCCTATCTCTCCTTTTATTTTGTTTCCACTTAACTGTTTTAATACAAAAACTGGAAAAGATGAAATGGACATTAAAAAATTTTAGAAGAGGAAGCAAGCAATGCTACATGTGCCATCTAGTTGGTTGGCTTCTATGCTAAATCTGCTTACCAATATATTCCTTCAGTTTTGTCTACTCAAGAATGGGAGTCTGTAGGATTTGGTCATTTTTGTGCATTACAGAGCCTGATAAAGGAAAAATATGTTTGTAACTAACAAGTGAAATAAGATAATTATATCTCTAAGGTTCATACTGATTGAGCTAGGTCTTTTTTCAGCTGATTTTAAATCTTACCACAGTGGGACTACTCACATTATTTAAAGGATACAATCACAGTGAATGCTTGGAGGAATTGTCACTGATAACCACATAACTTGTTCTATTCTTGTGTGTGTTTTGCACACTGCAATTTCTAGAGAAGAGTGGTCCTGTGTAAGTTATATACAAATCCATAAATCTTAATTTCTGAAGTCCCCTTTGTATTTTTAAACAATTTCAATTGCAGCTTTGTTCTACTATGTGATAGCATGATGGATCTTCACTAGTATTCCTGAAAATATGGAACAAGATAAATATTTATTTATCTTATATGTAGTCTTGATGTAATCAAAAGCATCTCTTAATAACTTCTTAATTTTACTGGCAGATTGATGATATAGATCTTATTAGTGCAAACATGGAAAATTCACTGGCTTCTATTGGAGGATTTTGCTGTGGAAGATCTTTTATTATTGACCATCAGGTAAGTCAGGTCTCTTTTTATATGATGTAGCAAGAATAAAATGAGGTAACTTAAATATGGTAACTCATAAAAATGAGTTACCAACTAATATCAATTTGTTGGGTGTGTTATGATATGCACCATTTGATTCCATTTTGAAACCTTCTAGTTCTGTAAAACACTGCAGATGAATTAAATATCCATTTTTCAATTCTTCCATTAAACTAGGTATGTGGAGAACAGGTTGTTTAAATACGTGCAAATTAACTTCTAAAACATTGTCAATACTGCTATAAATAAAAAGGTGATTTTCTTTTTTTTCCCTCCCCACAGCGATTGTCTGGTCAAGGCTATTGCTTTTCTGCATCCCTGCCTCCTTTGTTAGCTGCTGCTGCTATTGAGGCTCTGAATATTATGGAAGATAATCCAGGTACTTATTCAGGAAAATCTTATTCTTGTGTCCTTCTTCACCCAAAACTTGCAACTACTACTTCCCAGTTTAATTCCTAACCCTTTTGCTCGTTTACATCTTCTCTCCTTTACAGCTGATTAATTTTACATGCATAGGTTTTACTTTATATAACCTTACATCTTGCTTTTCCTTTAAACATCTTTGACATGTCCTCTCCTTGTCACTTATGTTTAAAAGGGAAAGAGATGGTAGTCACTGATCACCAAGTAAGTAATTATTCTGCTTTGTAGACTTGTAATAGGCTTCTTCCTTGAAAATAAATACCTTTAAGAAAGATGGAGGAAGAGAAAGTTACAGAGAAAGAAATGGGATGTATTTGCTTGGTATTGAACAACCCGTTCCTTTCCACTTGGAACTGAGTAATTTCTTTTCTCCTCTAAGTGAGCATCCAAGCAAGCATCTCCAGCAGGATCATGGATTAAACATCTATGATTTTGGCAGCACCAAGTACAAGTAAAGTTTAAGTAAAGTTTAGGTAAAGAAAAAAAAAATTAAAGTTGTCACACAGGACTTTCTGCTCTAAGAGTCAGATAACTGCCGTTGTTCCTAGAAGCTAAGAATGAATTTTTTAGGTGAGAGATGTATGATAAGGGCAGAACTGGTAAAGTCTTTTTCTTGTTTGTTCTTAACCTTTGTTACCATGAACAGATTGGAGGAGATGTGCAGACAGATGGAGTATTTAATTTGTCACAAATAAAAAGCACTAGGTAGTCTGTGTAGTCCACACCTCGTCCTCAGAAGTTAAACAAAATAAGGAAGAGCTGTATAAGAGATCAGCCTTTTCCAAGGGAAAGTCCAAAGATTGTAGATCCATCAGTCAAAATTTTGTGTTTAAAAATCTGGAGTGAGTGAAGGGATCAAGGAGCAGAGTCTTCACAGCTGTAGATATTGTGTAGATATGTTTGTAGATAAGTTGATTTGCCATTTCAATCCCTTTTACCACGTGTTTGTGTCATGCTTTTCATACAATCATGAACCAATATACCTGGAGGATGTCAGATCTTAAAAACCTTTCATTTTCTTGCAGAAATGTGAATCAGAAGCATTTGAAGAGTAGTGAAGATAACTTATATATAATTTTTCATACATATATATAAAACTTAATTTTCCTTTTCCATTTTTTTTAATCTTAGACTTACAGAAATAGGAAGTAGAAACAGGAAATCTAAGGGTTTCTTTTTTTTTTTTCTATAGACATTTTTCAAACTCTTCGGGCTAAATGCGAACGAATCCACAGAGCTTTACAGGGGTAAGTGTAGTTTTTTTTATTTGAGTTTTGGGGTGATACAGGAGAGGTGACAGTGCCTTGTACCACACCTTTATAATGATAACTTTTTAATGATAACTTTTCCTTGACAAAAAGCTATTCCTGATTTTATAGATGCTTAGACTGGGAATATTACACTAAATTATATTTCTGTTAAAGGAAGAATGTTTTTCCTTCCCAATTGTCTCTGCTAAGCTACTGAAATCAAGATTCCAAGTTCTTAAAATGCATTTACAGGTGTTGAAATGAGACTATGCCTTATTTCTAGTGGGAATGTTTACAAGCCCTTAGAAAACAAAGTCTTTAGAAGAGTGTGACGGCTCCCAGCAGTACAAAGCATATTCTTCAACAGTTTTCTGTTACATTTTACAGAAATGAAGAAAAGTTAAAACATAAAAAATCTAATGCATTACTAATTATATTGCCTAGTTTTATTTATTTATTTTTAATATTGGCCATTTATTCATAATGAATTACATATTATTTTAAATAAGCAGCTGTGTTCTGATAGCAGTCTTCTTTACCCCATGTGTTATTGGAACTTTAGATTGTGTTCAACTTTGGAGAAATCCTACTGTGGAATAGTCTTTGTGTTCTTTTGCTGTGATTTGTTTCAATACATTGGTTTGAAATGCACAGGCTTTCAGATTAAAAAAAATAAATACTTAGGTGTTGTTATGCTTGAAATAATTTGCAGTCACTTGAGATCTATTAGTATCTCTTTCCTGACGAAGCTAAAAGGAGAGTAACTGTAATATTTTCTCAACCTACCATTTTGAGGTGGCATCTATAAGTCTGTTTGAAATACAGGAAGAGAAGATACGCAAGGAGGATTTATCAACCTTTTACTTGTATTATCCACTGCAAAATAATAGCATTTCAGGCATGGCTGACATTTTTTTATGCTGTGGCCAATTCTACCTTTTTACTTAAAATCTTGAAGTGTAGTCTCAAATTAATAAGTAGGCAAAACGTGTCCCGGAATAGTTCTTTAGCATTATAAAAAATATAATGGTAGTAGGGAGGTCCAAAAACAAATAGCAAAGGAAGTTGTTTCTTGGTCATACTGAGAAAGAGCTTGCAGGACTTAACAATACAAGGCAATTGGGTGAGCCTTTAGCAGGTGAAAAGAGCATGACAACATCAGAGGGAAGACTTGAACTAATATATGCAGGATCCTGTGGGTGCTTGTTTGTTTTTTTAATCAATAACCAAGCTAGAAAAAGTCTGCAGTGGTTCAAAGTGGAGGCAAAGTTTTGAGAGGGCTTTGTCTGTTTCTTTTAATGCATTAAATACATTAATCTCTGCCTGACTGTGGCTGCTGCTCCACTCCAGTTCTTTGCTGTGTCCTTGTGACAGAGGTACATTAACTGTTGCTTTAAGAGGGAGCACAGGGGAAAAGCAGAATTGTACAGAAGAAAATGAAAAGGAACACACAGCTTTTCTCCTTTCTCATAATGGATCAAATACAGTGAAAATAAATTAAAAACAATCTGTTTCAGCTAAAGCGTAACTAACCTGTAAAATTTAGAATTCCGTGTGTAAGAACCAGTGCATGGTTAATGCTCCAGGAGAGTGCTGGAAAAAATCAGTAATGTTTTAAGTTAAAATAATTATTGGTTTTGCTTTCTGTGAGTACCAGCCAAGTGCTCATTTGTGGAAGAAATAGAAGAATTATTCTGAAACCCTCATAAAATTACTTTCTTATTATCTGTGGTAGTTTACGTAGTGTAAGAGAATGCTGTAGGAGAGAATACTTAACTTACAAGTCAGGAATAATCCCAACTTTATAAATATATAATCTTAGATAATGTGGATTTCTGTCTTGTATTTAAAAGTTTATAGCATCTTAATAAATAAATGAAGAAACAGGGAGACAGGGTGGAATGGGGACAGAAATTTTGCTCGTTTAAAAAGCCTGACAGTATTAGTTAGCATCCCTTTAATTGTTCATTACTTTTGACTTATTGTAGACCTGGCTGAGATTTTTTCAATAAAGCAAGTTTTCCTTGGGGAAAAGCAGGGTTATGTCTAAAGATTTCCCCTTCTGGTGAAACTTGATGGCTTTTTAGTGAGACCTCGTTCTAGCTTTCTGTTAGCAAAACCGACTGCAGGATTTGACCCTCTGCTCCGTGCAGAATTCCCTACAGCTACGAGCTTGGTCTTACTGCTCAGTTCTCCAGTTCAGCCTGGTGAGCGAGGCGCAGAGAGCCGTGAGGTTTGCCCTTTGGGAGAGCTCGCTGAGGTTGCACACACAGCAGTGCATTAGTGACCATCCCTGGTGGCTGGGGCATGCGTGTGTTGCATTGTTAGAATGGTCTGTGGCATGGATTTGGCCCAAGCTGAGCAGCACTCTTTGAAATGATTCCTGGATACAGTTCAGGAGTTACCACTAGTCGGGAAGCATTCCCAGCAGACAGATGGGATGTGGAACCCTCAACTGGAGACTCAGGTTTTTAAAAGTATGGATGTGAGTCACCCCGTGCTTGTTGGCCTCAGGGCCAGCAAACAATCCAAGGCGTATTTAATTTACTAATACAGAACTAGCCTTAGAAGGGCTGTTGGAGTTCAGGAGACTGCTTTTGTTCCTTTGTTACTTCAAAATTAGGCTTTCTTTTTTTGTGTGGAACTGGTGTGTTTTTGTTTGAAAATGAAATCTTTGCTTTACCAGTATTATGAAAGGTGAATTCTGACTTCAGGAAAGTTGCAGTGTGCGCGCAACTGGATTCTCAAATATATGTTTAATTTTAATTTGGCAAAGATTCAGAAAAACCTAGTTAATACTTTACATGAATGTTAAAGTACATTCATTGGAAGACTTGATGTTAAACTGTTGGGTTTCTTCATGGAGTTGGGTAGAATTAATGGTATAGTTCAGTTTACTACAGCTGTGACTGGTAGATGTAGTTTTAGGTTTAAATTTCTGTTTGAAACTTGTAAGCAGCTTCTGTGAATGAGTGTGGAGCTAATACAAAGCGTGTTACATGGGCAAAGGCTGAGAGTTTGAATGGAGGTGATAAGCTTGCTTCCTACCCATCTGTTCTCACTTCCCCTTAGAGGGAGCTGCTTGTTTATTTCAATTGAAGAATTATGTCTAATATGCAATTAGAAACAAATACTGTGCCTTTCTTAAACTGCATAGTCTTTTGAAGGGGAATAGCTCAGTCCTACATGTGACTATATGATGTGTCAGGACTTCAGCAATCAAATTCTACGATGCTGATTAGCAGCTGGCCCCAGGTACAGACGTAGAGGAATTCTGTTAAAATAAGTAGTGTTTAGAGGAGCTTTTGATTAAGCAGCAGCAGATGTTTTAAAGATTTTCTACCAGAAATAATTAAAAATCAAAAATTTTTCCAAAAATAATCCTTATTTCTTATTATCACAAAGTAGATAGAAGGATTTACAGTTATTTTCCTAACATAGACCCCAAAGACTTGCTAGCTGTGTTTTTATTAGTAAAATATAGGCCTATTCCTAATATTCTGCCTACATCTTTGGAAGGATCCTTTGACAATTTTTGAGTCCTTTGTAAAAGGAAGAACTACCTGTTTTTACACAAATTTGCTAAAATTACATTTAGTAAACTTTTTAGAAAAGGTGCTCACTGGGTAAGTTTTGTTACTTTTACCTACTGCAGCCTGAAGTGCACGTATGTTTTGGCTGCATTAGTATGGTGAGTTTATGATGAATGGTCCAGGCTAAGGGAAAAAGCTGAAGTCCTCCAAAACAGCTGGAGGAAAATAAATGAACTCATCCAAAAAATTGCTTCAGTGCTGTAGTTTAAATAATCTTACTCAAACTTAAGAAAACGTTTACAGCAATGCATACCTTGTCTGAAGATTATTAAGGGAAAGCATATCCTTATCTAGTTTGATAATTTTTTTTTTTACTGTGAATACTGGCACAGAGAACTGCTGATAAGCAGCTATTCCTAATGCTAAACAATTTAATAATATTTTCTATGAAATATCCCTCTCTTCTCTTTATTTTAGGATTTCTGGCTTAAAAGTAGTGGGTGAATCGTTTTCTCCAGCATTGCACTTACAGTTGGAAGATAGCTCTGGATCTCGAGAAGATGATATGAAGTTGCTCAAGAGAATTGTGGATTATGTAAGTATCCTTATAGCAATTAAAACATATTATTGCTTTTCAATGTGCATAATTAATGAAATGTAAGTGAGTAGAGGGACTTGTTGGGTAATTTGTTGGAATGTCTTCCAAGAATGCTGCAAGAAACCAAATTTCTTCACTGACTGTAAGGCTACTAAATACCATCTCCTAGCCATTTCTCACTGCAGATGTTTAGGTTTGTAACATTTGACAAAAGTATGTATTTCTTGTTTTTAATTCAGAATATAATTATATCCTGTTGTGTACTTCAGAACTCAAATTTGCATTTAAAACAGTTGTTTAGAAAACTTCTGTGGTGTTCAAAGGAATCCAGGCTGTTGTCTGAAGAGAGTTCAGTTGGTGTATTTTAACCATTGAGGACCTAGCTTTTTATAGTTTTGCTTGTGTGAGTCAATGAACTTGTTTTTTTTGTGTGAAGAGTACCATGTTTTGAATACAGAATTTTTCCATTTTCATGTTGACTGTATTTCTCCAGTGTAAAGTACGTGGAAGCTGATGGGAGTATTTTAGATTTCGTTTGGCAGATAAAAAAGACTACACAACAGGCAGAAACTCTGAAGTTGATTATCCTTGAAAATGTACATAAATTTGTTTGAATAGCTACTTAACAGCATTTTTGTCTAATTATTTGTAGAGGAAAGCTGAAGAAGCTACACCTAACCTCTCCCATTTTATGCATCTATCTTTTACTAAAATTAAATATGCTTTTTGCACAACCTTCAAAACTTCCCTTTGGGAAAGAAGATAAAGTTATCCTGACACCAACCTCATGAAAGTTTGTTGCATGCCTTTGGTGATTGAAACAATATAGTATCAGAAGTTCCCAAACTGTATTTTCACCTATGCAATCAGCCTTCTGTGTTTTCTTCTGTTTCTCCCTGTACTTCCATCTGTAGTGCATGAATAGTGGTATTGCGCTAACTCAGGCCCGCTATCTGGAGAAAGAAGAAAAATGTCTTCCTCCACCCAGGTAAGAAGAAAGTAAATGTA
Organism: Penelope pileata; assembly: GCA_013396635.1. Taxonomy (NCBI): domain Eukaryota; kingdom Metazoa; phylum Chordata; class Aves; order Galliformes; family Cracidae; genus Penelope; species Penelope pileata. Next base: position 97,922 of record WBMW01004833.1, on the reverse strand, counting down.
TTGTTTTATGGGGTATGGCTCTCTCTGTCTTTTCATACAACACTGGGGTTTTGTTTAATAGTCTGGACTGAGTAGTTGATTGTGTTTAAAAAAAAAAAAAAAAAAAAGGAAAGAAAATTGAATTTTGAGAGTCTGCTAAAGGATACTGATGCCCTTTACTAACAACAGTGGCAAAACTACATAAATCTTAGCAATTAGCATAGCAGCATAGCACTGTCTTTGCTTGTTTACCAGGTGCATTTCCATGAGCTGTGCATGGACGGACTACAGTAAAATTTCTGTGTTGCTTCTGGGTAGGGAGAACAGAGGGAAAGCAGTCTGGCCATTTCCATTTCGTCATGTGTCTTGTGTCTGGCTGAATTTGAATTCCTAACTCTTTCCCTAGAGGTAGTAATTTTAGTGTATTAAAATTAGTACGAGAAAAACCTACAACTGAAGGCAAGAATTAAAGCATGTATGCATGTTTTGTTTTTTTTTCTTCTAGTGTTCGAGTAGTGATAACAGTGGAACAAACAGAACAAGAACTGGACAAAGCTGCATCACTTATAAAGGAAGCTGCACAGTCTGTGCTGAATTAAGCCACAGTTTTGGATTCCTTTTTCGTGAAATTATAAGAATGAATGTTTTACACCGTATAGTGAATTCCACTTTAGATATTTAATGTCCACTAAGGACATTAAAGCCTGACTAACAAGATTGTTCCAGAGTGGTAAATATACAGTGAAGTGTAGAATGCTGAATTTAGGAAATGGTGAGTGAAACAATGTACTTAAAATTCAAAATCTACCATTTGTTAACATTCCTTAAAATGGAATATCACTGCTGCATGCCAGTCTCTTTCGTAAGATTCATCTTTAAAAGTCTTAAATTTATTTGTTTGAACCTCTAAATGTTATCATATATATATCATTTATATATATCTATAAATGGGATATGTATACATATATATATCATCCAGTTTTTCCCCAGAACATCTAAAATGTATATTGTCCTTGGAAAACAGGGAGTTTCTTTGTTTTCAAAATGAAGGTAGACTGTTCCTAGTACTCCCATAAGTGACAGAATAACACATTAAGAAATAATTCTATGCTGTATTGAGTCATTTATAGTGGGAACTTCAGTTCTTACTTGTTTATATTTTTGTTTAACCATTTCTGAAAGCAATTTTTCAGAATGCTGGGCCAAATAATTCCATTATCTAAATGGTAAATTCATATGTAACACTGTTTGCTTGCTGCATTTCATATGTAAATATATGCATGTTTGATTTTACGGGTGATGTTTTTCTTAAAACACCTGAACTAAAACCTCTAAGTTGTGAGACTGTTGCAATTCCATTACAGTGTCAGTTTTGCACCAGTCTTGAAGAGGAGGCGTAAGGAACATGAAGAATGAACCAAAGTTCTGAAATGACAACTGAATACTAGCTTATTCAAACAACTTTGAAGCACTGAAATGGTGTGTATTAAGTTATATCTCTACACAGCTGCTATGCATTAAAGGGGATCACTCACAGACTTAATAAGAGTTTAGATGGCACGCATAGTACTGAAATACAACTCAAGATGTGCATGTAACACCCCAGCATAATCAGATAGTAATATTTGGAGTTTTATGCTCTTGGAATTTTCGCTAGTCAAAAATGGATAAGAAACATATCACCAATCAGAGGAAACTGGTAAGAAAGGATGACAATAAGCTGTACCTTTTTATAAAATTAAAATATAGCTATGTATTTCAGCATTTTCTTAAGAATGCTTGTTAAAAAACTTTGTATTCTACCTGATCTGTATTCTGAGTTGTTTTGTACTTACGCGCCTTTTGGTTGCTGCTACAAGGACTACAGTACTGTTTTTGAAAAAGATCATTGTTTGAATAAAACATTTTATTCAGATTTTTATGTATCATGTATTTAGATACTGTAGCATGATTCAGCCATGTTTTGTTGAATATTCTGCATCAAATGAGCATGGTCTATGTTGTCTCCTTCATTTCAAAGAGACTCCATCTATGCAGTTGTTTTCAAAACTTCTGAGCTCTTTACTTTGGGATAAAACCTGCTAAAGTTGTGCTTGGGCACTTTTGTCACCGGTGCTGCTGGAAGTGGAAATACTCGAGCCATTGTATAGTGTAGATGATTCATCCCAATGTGTAAGATGTATTCCTATTGCATTGGCATCTATGTATTTCTCTCTTAACTTTGAGTGAAAGCCTATGAGAAACCAACAACTTCAAAGAGTGAAAATGTGAGGATGGAAGCTGATTCCTGTTCTGCAGACTGAAACTGAAGTGTCTTCTCAGTAGCAATCAGCCTTCTCAGAGCCTTCAGAGATTTTGAGAGGCAGAAATTAAAACTTAATGCTGTACTATGAGCTTGTGAGCCATTTTTGGATTGATAATGCAAAAGTGAATTTTCAAATAGACACATTCCTTTTGGCTAGGGACAAATGAGGTGCTTGGATTCCATTGCAGCTTAATTGTTTTGGAGTTCAAGGTAAACCTATGAAGATAGACAAGCAACTGATTAGCAATAAAATAGAGGATCGCAGAATCATGGAATCTTAGAATCATTAAGGTTGGATCCCATCACCACCATGCCCCCCCCAGTGCCACATCTACCCTTTTCTTGACTGCCACCTCCCTGGGCAGCCTGTTCTGATGCTTTGCCACTCGTTGAGAATAAATGTTTGCTAAAATCCAAGCTTAACTTCCCCTGGTGCGACTTAAGGCCATTCCCTCTAGTCTTGTCACTAATTACCTGGGAGAAGAGGCCAACCCCCACCTCAAATCTGTGCTCACTTCTTTCATTTTCTTCTGGGTTGCCTTGAAATAGAGGGATTTAATAATCTGTTGTTGCACTCTTTAGAACTAGCAACAAGCTTCAAGTGTATGACTTTTTATTTTTATTGCTTTTTTTTGTTTGTCTTAAAGTAAAGTAATGAAACCTTGACTGCAGGAAGCAGAGTGGAACTGCTGACAGTTACAAAGCTATGACTGAAGTTTTCTGATGAGATAGAAGTTCAACTGTGTTGTTAAGAGATATAATTCATTTAGCAAACACATACCCAACACTAAAACATTAGTAAAACTGCCTTTATCAGTTCATGTTTTAATAATTGTGCAGGAAATTACCATTTAGGTGGCACTAAATTAAATGTCTTACTGTTTTTAGCAGTGGAAGTGTTGGTGTGCTTTTTACTGACAGGTTATAGACATGGTCTCTTTGAGAAATTAAGAGGCTTGAGCAATGTAGATGGTGGAGAGATATCCCTTGTCAGTCTGAGCATGTCTGGCCCTCTTTCTTTTCACTCTTCAGATGAATGTCTCTGTTTGATATGGCAAGCAGGTGAGGAAGAATGATGACTAGGGGAAAATGATGATTGGGGTTAGGCAGATAGCAGGTCATTCTGGTTAAACTTTTGACATTAGAAAATCAGACTGGAAGCCTGTTAAGGTGCTTAAATTCTTGGTGCTGTAGGCTGATAAATGTGTGGACAAGCCTGTTTCATTTGCTTGTTTGCTTGGATGGCACAGGACTTTTTCACCTATTTCTGCGGATGCTGTAGTGCGGTTGGGGTCTCAGTAAATAGCTGAGAAGGTATCCAGGGTGCTGTGAGGTGAATCAAAAGCATAAGGGCTCCTGTCCTGTGCTTCACCATTCCGTGTTGGAAACAAAAATCTAGATTCTTAATTTTAATTCAACTCATTCATTAATTTCACCCTGACTATTTGGAAAAGAGTTTCAGCTAAGTGGAAGCATCAGGATGATAAATAATGACCAGATAACATACATTATCTTACAAAAGATGAGCATGTGCTAGTTGAGAAGGCATGCATTTTAACTGTCATAAGGTAACCGTTTAATTAAATTGTTCTGATGAAAATTGTTTGCACTATATGGGGCCTGGGATAGACCGGCAAGAGCTTATACTTCAAAGGTTGAGGAAACCTACCTGCATTTTTTGTTGTTTTTTTTTTGAACCAAGGGATCTGGTTTTTTGTGTATATTTAAAAATAGTTGATTGTTACTTGTATAGGCTCATTTTTTTAATAGGAAAACCTGCAGATGCCTACAGATGCATTTTCTGTTTTTTATAGTAATTGTTATTTTTGGATAGGAGGTGAAACGCATAAGGAAAGTGTTAAGAAAGAAGTGAGGTATGGCTGGATAACTTTGATTTTTTTCACTTTTGAAATACAATCCCCATCACTGCACAGAACGGTGTACTGTCTCCTTTCTGTCACTCCATCTGGAATTTATTATGTTAAACAGGGTTGTGGAGTGTTGGCATTCACTGATCTATGCAGTTGCTACTGCAAAAGCGTCTCACATCTTGAGATGGCTCAAGAACTGTACAAGAGCTGTAAATGCTGCTTAAATGGAGGAAATATTTGCAACTAACACAAAGCATTTGTGCATTAAGCTGTTTCAGTGTCCCAATAAAAGGAAGTGTCTGGATAACATTGCTTGTTGTGTTTTTATGTTCTTTGGCAGTTTTCATGCTAATAAGATAATGGATTTAGTCTGCCTCGCTGTTGATGGATTGCTCAGATGTTCATTTCCTGTCCTGTGTGTGCTAGGTCATTCCAAACGAAGCGTAATAAAAGTCACCTACGCCATAAATCAGCTGAGCTGCAAATTGCTGGAAGGTGGAAGTACCTGTCAGGGAAGGACTGCTCTATAGACTACCAATTTCTAATAGTTAAGTAGCAGGTACTCTGGGAAACTGGACACTGGGCCAGGTAAAGTTTTGCTGTGCCGTGGTATGGAATCTCCAGTGCATCAACAAACTGATAGGAGCAGGTTGTTCTATCGAGATGTGTGTATTTGCAAACTTTTTAAGTAAGCAGGTTTGACAGACTTTAATTGTTTACACCTAAATTACTATCTTGAAAATAAAAATTTTAAAATGTTTAAGGGTTTACGAAGATCCGAACTTTTTAATAGAAAAATTGCTGTGTTGTTTCTCATGGACTTGGTCTTTTCCAGTCCTCTTCCTGATTTCTCATTTTCCAGGATGGCCAGCAAAAATAAAAGCAGTTAGTTGCTTAGATAATTTTTAAACACTGGAAGTGTTTGGTGCACGGTGGGCCTTGTTTTAGGGATTATGTCCAAATTTCCTGAAAGTAGAGGCACGTTGCTGTTGTCTGACTTGCGTAAAGCAAGAGGTGTGCAAAAAGTTGCTTTAAATTGGAACTTCAGTATCATCTTTAAAAATGAATTGCATGTATTAGGTGATGATTCCAATGAAAATGTAATTAGTTCAACTGAGCAGCTATTTCATCTGGGTAGAGCTGGTGAGTGCTGTGTGAATTACAATATACATAGTTTGAGTCTTAGAAGCACAGGTTGAAATCTGTAGGACCACATACCGACTCAAATATCCACGGTCATTTTTAAGGACAGACAGCCAGTTCTGTGCCCTTAGTAGCCCTTTGTTTTTGAAACCATGGAGTTAAGTATGGGTAAGATGTCACAGCTGCGGTATCAGGTTAGAGCTACAGGTTCAAAATGGGAACATTTTTTTGAATGTTGTATGGTGAAGAGCGATGTTTTTGACAAAGGCAGTATTTGGACAGTAATAAGTGGCGCACAGAATGGTCATTAAGTGCTTGTTAAAGAGTAATAAGATGTAAGAACACAAAGTGCTGCAATGGAGCTGCAGTAGAAAGGATGGAGAGCAGAATCCTAGCTGTCATCAGTGATGGAATTGGGCCTAGGTTCCAGAAGTTAATTACCACCGGGATGTTGCCCATCCATTGTTTGTCCCGCCAAGACTGGGGAGTAACAATGCACACTGGTGAGCTTAATCCTGAGTACCAGGAATCATTGCGTATCAGAAGTTGTTTGTGTTCATAAGAAAAGAATCCTAGATGTGGTGGTAGTGGCTGACTTCAGAGCAAAGTTAGGTGCCGCTGGGAAGTCTTACAGAAACTGGAAGTGAATGCTGTTGCATACATCTTTTGCAACCTGGAGACAGAGTACAACGTCTGGTGACAAAGGGAATTTATTCTGTATCCACAGATCTTTCTGTGCATACAGTTGCTACGCTAGGCTAAGAAAATAGACCAAGAAAAGTGTTGAAAACAGCCGGGTTACAAAAAATAACAGACCTATAAACAGTTTTGAGCAGAGTGAAGAATTGGTATTAGCTGGCAAGTTTTGAACAGTTTGTGGCTGCTTCAACCCTTAGAATTTTTTTTAAAGAAGAAAATACCATCAGCAGATACACAGCGTGTTGTCTGCAGATACTCTGTGCAGCCAGTGGGGAAAGAGAAAGGTGTAGTAAGCTAACCCATGGCTGGAGGAGTTCGTGTCACAGACAGAAAAGTGACAGCACGACTTGCCTTTGGGTTCGTTATGGAACTGTTGATGGTCATCGTGCAAGTTTTATGCTGCCCAATTTATTAAACGTTTGGGTGTCGTGTTAAGTGGCTGAAGGGACTGCACAGCCCTTGCTGAAAACAGGAGCAACCTGAGAAGTCTGAGGCTGCTGGTCTACCCCTGAGGTGTTTATCCGCTTACAGCAGCAGTGATGAATCTGAGAAGACAGGTGGAGGAGAATCTCACTCTGGAAACAGACTGTTCTAGTCACTGTCTCTGTTCAGCAGGACACAGCCCAGAAAGCCATTAATTAATCCTACTTTTTATCTCTTTGCAGACATCGCAATATTGCCTTTCCCAGGCACTAACTGCATAGAAAAGTTGAAAACATCTGTGTTGCAGGTGACACCGAAACAGCAGCTTTTAGACCAATGGATAACTTTGTGTGCTCATGTATTGACCAGAGGAACCTAGATATGGAAGGGGATTAGGTTTTTCTCTGAAGATGCAGATGTGGGTCTGTGTTCTAGTTACCACTTCTGTGAAAGCATCTGCTGCCTTGACATTGTGACGTAATTACTGACATTCTTGCAAGAGCAAGCTAGTTTTCTCAGGTAATAGCATTGGAACATCAGGCTGTGTTTCACAGCAGCCTCAGAACATATGGTGTTCGTATTACTTAGAGTTTTCTTCCTATTTGTAAAGTTTGCAGTGTGGGAGGCTTCCAAGACCTACATGAAGCTGTAGGATTACCTATATGAGTGGTAATCAAGCAACACCATATACCCATGAACACAGGCCACATGAAGTCACATAAAGTGCTTAAATTAACAAGAAAATAACTTGTTTTCTTGGCTGTTGACCTGTTGTGTTGATGATGGTTCTCTCTTGGAGGCACTAAAACGTCTAGGCAATATGCTTGGTGCTTAGCAGAAATACAATGACGTGGTGAGCTGCAGTTCATCATGTTCGTAAGTGTTGCATCCACACGAAATGTCTCAGCTATCCAGAGGTAAATGGAAATGTGCATTATTGCATTGATGTAGTGTTTGTTATCCATCCCGCAGCAGACAAGATTAGGAAAAGTGCTCTGAAGCAGACAGAGTGTTTCCTTTGTTAAAGGAAAATCTTTCGCTGCTTCTGTTAAGTAAAAATAAATAGGAATGTGTGGGGTTTGTGTATGTGAGACAGAAAATACTCTTTTCTTTGTTCCTTAACACTAAGTCAAGCTTTTCTTATACCAATAAACATACATAGTAATGACCCTATGCAAAAACATGTTCAGCATTGAGGAACACGCAGTTAAAATTCCACCTGCTGTTGATGAGCAACTGCTTTCTGACTATTTATGTCTGTCTTCAAAAAGCAGCTGTTTACTAATAGACATAGTAAATAAATGCATGTATTGTTATGCATGAACAGGTCCTTAAACAAAATTTACACATCGTATGCATACTGAATAAGGAACAAATAATCTCACATGTTCTCAGTAGCTGAAATTTCTGATTTTGGAATTCAGTGCGTGTTTCCGGGAAGTGTTCGTAAGTGTGGAATTCTCAGGCTGTCAGTTCAGTCATAAAGGAAAAGAAATTTAGTCACTGATGAGATTACATGTTGTTTTCTTCATATTTATATTCACCTAGAAGTGTAGAGTTTGTGCTTAAATGTTGAAAATAAGCCAGTCTATTTGGCTTTTGATTTGTGTTAAAGCTCGAAGTATAAATACCAATGTTTTCATTACCATTGGGGAAATCCTTACAACACAGTACAAAGGGATGTTTTGGCATTTTGAAAGAGATTTTGAACTTACTGTTTGTTTATATACGAGCATGTGAAATTAATAATGAAAAGCATTTGGTTTGTAGGAGTGTTGTTATCTTTAACATTCAGGTCCTGGACCACTGCTTCTGTCTGGCATAGGAGTGCTTTCCTCCTGTTTGTGAGGAATAACAGGAGGTTTCACAGTAGCATGGCATGAAATGATGGTAATTTGCATGGGTGCTAATTAGAAACATCATACTTGTTTCCAGGGTCAGTCAGGTAAGGTTTCTTACATCAGTACTGCTGTGAAGAGCAGCTGGATCACGGGTTATCCCAGGCGAGTTCAGTACGCAGCAGAAGGATAAAACTAAGATTATGCAGAATCCATACCTCGTAGAAGTGAGTATATTGATGTTCATTAGTCATGGTTTCGCTGATTTTCTGCACTTAGGTACTTATGCTAATACCCCATAGGGAGAGTGAACTGGTGACCCCATCCCGTGTATCCATTATTTATTTCAATTTGTCTGTATACCTTTGTAGCAAAACACACTGTGCATTGTCCTTGTACTGCAGGATTAGAGCATTTTTTGTGGATATTCTGACCTTAATCCAGAAACTGTAGCTAAAACCGTTTGCTTTGAGTATTAATGGTGCTTTTTACCATCTGAATGCAAATGTGTCTGATTCTGATTGGGATCCGGCTTGTCCTCACTGGCCAGTGCTGACTCTAAAGTCAATCCAGCAGCCTTTCCTTTTCCCTGGGTTTTGGCCTATTGTTATTGTTTGGTTTTGGCCTGTTGTTATCATTTATCAGTCAAAGTTTGAATACCTTTTCGATCAAATAAGCAAATCTAGATTTTTGTGAGGTTTGTCGGGCATTAGAGGAAATCTTGAAGGAAATAAATTGATGCTGAATATTTTGTTGATTCCTATTCGCACTAAGTGCTGCATTGATTGACTTGAGAACTGTGATATGGAAGGCAACTGTAGTATACCAGCCAGATCAGAAAGCAGTGCATTTACCCTGGGGCAGGTGGCTGTGTTTTTGACCCAACATGGCTTCTTTAATCATTTAGCTGCACAGCAGATCTGAGAAGGCTCCAGATGGAGAATGAACCCACGACCCCCTGACATAAAAACATCTATGATACCAATTACACCATCTGTTGGTCATAAAACCACGTTCTCTATCTTTTCTTGGCTCTTGTGTTATACAAAAGCTGAAGGGTGATATTTGGAGCTGTTCTAGTTTATCCATGCACTTTAATGCAGAACACATTTTCACAGAGAGGGAGAACAAAGCACAATAGCACTAAAGTTCAATTTACATTCTCAGTCAGTGAAAACAAAAATGAAAATAAAGAACAGTTGTCTGAGTCATTATTTATGCTCAAACTATGGCTTCAATTGTAGATTTTTTCCCAATGTTTGTGATTTAAAAAAAAAAAGAAAAACACGAAACAAAGAACAACTTCTACCACCGCCACCCAAGCTTATGAAGTCCCTACGTTGGAAGGCGACCTGTAGTGATAAAAATGAAGTTGCAGCAGCGTTGAGGTTTGCACAGATCATATTCATAGTTCATTCATGCTTTATACTAACTTCTGTGCTTATTTAGTGACTCTGTTTGTTTGTAGCGTTTGAGAACCACAGTGCTTGTGAATGTGGGGTACCTGGTGTCTATGTAAGTTAAAGATGCAGCCAGTTCCCTGCCGGTGCCCTCAGAACCCCTCTCACTTTCTGTCTCTCCTGTTCCAGCTCAGTGCTTTGGGTCATCAAACTAGTATTCTGAAATACCTGATTGATACTGAATTTGGGTCTCAAATTGCTTCTTTCTCTGGGTACAAAGCTTATCCCTAAGTGACTTATTGTGGTCGTAGAAATGGCAAAGGAATTCTGACAGCTGGGATACAGCAAGTGATGTATTGAAACAATAGGTGCAGTGTACCAGGGGTGAAACTGAAGGCATTGGTCCCTCGAAGTAAACAAATGACAAAATGTGTGCTACTGATGCAGAATCGATAACTGGAATGAGGCAAATTTTCAATCTTTTAGGAATATTTGGTTCACATAATAGAAATTTTATTCGTAGCATTTGGCTGAGTTGTGATTCTGGATATTAATGGCAACTTATGGAAGCTGTCTTTAAATTCAGTGAGTGCTTTTGTGTATGTTGTCTAACAGCAAGAACAATTTGGATAGCTGTATGACTGCTGACCAGTGATCAAAAGGACTAGCAAGTTACTGCTGTAAATGTACATGACCTGTGTGTTCTGATGGTTCTGTGGCTTGTGATCAGCAAAGCCCCTACAGCATTGCTTCTTTAGAAACCTTGTTCTCTAACATCTTTATTTTTCTAACACAAAAATAAATGTCCAGTGTATTACACAAGCAGCCTAGGTGCATGGTAGATGGGAGAAAATATATCTTAGGAGAAATTCCAAAATCCCCAAATCTTCTTGGTCAATTTGTGCTTTGGAAACTGGCTTTTTAAGCTAAGAATGAGGCAGTAGGTAAAGTACAGTCAAATTTACTATGAGTACTTTGATATTTTCTTACTGTTGTTCCATCACTCTTTAATAACTGATTTGTTATAAAAATAATAAATATTTCGTAAGAGTGGAAGAAAAAGAAATGAAAGCTGAAAAGTTTCTCTTGAAACATTTTCATTGGCAAAACTGAGCAAAAAAATTGAGTCTTCTACTTTGATTTATTGCTTTTGTGTACGTCTATATAGGATCATACCAAAGTTTTGGCAATTACAAGTAGATATGTTGAAGCCAAAAAGAAGAGGAAATAAGTAACTGTGTGCCAACCACTAGGATAGACAAAATTACAATTCAGATACATTATTTTCCTTCTGCCAGCAGAACAGTTGAACGTGCTGTAACCAGAAACTTCATCCTTGGTTAATATTAACGTGTCCCTTCAAAAAAAATCTTTGATTTTCATGATTTGTGATGGAATTTATACTCTGAAAAATAATACTGACCAGAACTTACAATAGCAAAAAATTATATTTGTAACTTCTAAGTCCTCAGCTCAGTCTTAACTTTGCTGTGCTCCTCTTCGTAATGAAATCTGGGTGCTTCAGTGTTTGGCTATTGTGAGCATAACTTCCATTATGGGAACGGCTTATTTAATACTTTTCTTTATGTATTAATAATTGAATGCATCTTGCTGTTTAAAAAAAGATTTTGGAAGGGACCTCAAAAGGCTCTGTTCAGAACCAGAATCAAGCAGATATCAATTGCTGGTGTTGGAGTCCAGCCTTGCTGTTAGCAGAAGTCTTCCGCTGAACGCCATTGAGCAGAAGACCAGCCCTAATGGATCAGACTGAGTTCCCCCAAGTCAGGAACTTGTTTTCAGGTTGCTGTCTACAGCAGACTAGAGAACACCTTTAAGAAGGAGGGCTTTACCTCACTTGAGACCAAGATTCTCTTTCCTTGGGTCGTGATAATCTTGAACATGCAAAAGTAGTCTATAGATGCCAGACCGCTTTCCTGGTCAAATCCTTTGGTGCTACTCTTATTTTCTTTACTTAACTGTCACAACAAATAATACAGAATACCTTTTACTATCTGAAATGCCCTTTTTGTAGTTTCTTGCATGTTTGAAAACGTTGTATGCTGTTTATTAAGATGTGCTCTTAGGTTTCCATGTCAATTCTTCAGTCCCTTTGCACCTGGTAAATATCCTCACTAGTAGAATTTTTTTTTTTTTTAGTATTATTTTTTAAAGTCGATGCCAGAGAAGCAAGGTCTTTACCTTTGTTTGGATCACCTTTGTTGCCTCAGACACTTTCTGATGGCTCTGACTGAGGTGGTGTTGCTCTACAAAGGAAAAGAACCCACAGTGTAAAGGCTGTGTCCAGTGCTCCTGCCCAGGAGGCCACGGCATGGTAAACCTCTGTGCAAGGCAAGGTCTCTCAGTTCCTCTCCCATCTCTTGAAAGCAGAGCAGAATTTCACCCAATCATTTTTACTTTGGTGTTTTCCAATAAATCCATTATTCTGTAGTGGGTTACTGTTTTTATGAGCTGTAGGGTTAGAAATACAAACTGGAAGCACAAATAGAAATTGCACAGAGACAAATATGTAGCTGATCTTGTGCACTTCTTTTCACATGCTTTCAACAGTTACTGCAGCTTTCAAGATGTTAGAATGAATGCAGATCATGTTGAGCAGAGAAGACTTCGCGGCCTCAATGGAGAATGAAGAATTTTCATAAAGATGAAGGCAGTCTTCTGAGGTACAGATCAAAAATCAAAGTGTTTTGCGTGTTCATATCCTGATCTGAAGTGCAGGCTTTATTTCTTCTAGTGACAATTTCTATGAAATTTTGGTCAATGTCTCTGGGGGTTTTGTTTCTTCACTTCTAGAAGTTACACACACAGCCTCTTTAACTTAAGGTTGCGTGTGTTTATGTTTCCACAAGAGTCTGAAAACTGCTGAAGCGGTGATTTATGTATTACGAAGTATTAATTGTGTGACAAATCTCTATTTCCAAGCCTTATGTCCTCAGACTCTGTGCTGTGTAATTTACAGCAAAGCTCTAGGTTACTTTGAGAAACAACCGTTCCATCGGAGCTCGTCCGTAACTTCTAGGAGACTTGTCCCAATTCTGGATTGTTGCAACATTTATAGGCATCAATAGCAACAGCTTTTGGGGAAGTTTAAATACATCAGGCTGTGCTGGACATGGTGGTTATCAGTGTGTGAGTTTCAGATGGAAAAGCCTCATCTGTGGTTTAGTAGGGCCAAATGAAGCTAGACAGAAAAAACCTGGTAGTATTGCAGCATAAGCGTTAATGTAAATACAGCCTTCGTGGTGGGAAACAGTGGAAAATGGCCTGATAGACAGGTGTGCATTGGAAATTATTCTGCTCGTTGGCTGTGCAGTTCTCTAAAAGTTTTCTGGCATCAGAATGCACCGAGTATTCCTGTGCATGGCAGTCCTAAAAACGCTAACTGTAGTGTTCAGTCCCTTTGTTGGAAAGTATGCATGTTTTTGTTTGTGTAGAAGTTAGTTTCATTACTTTTGTTAGGCATGTCTGATTAAAATTTTCGGAGAAGCTTGTAGAATAGTTCCCATGTGGGTACTGGGTTTCTTTTTGTAACATTTCAGATCGTATTGTTTCCATAAGTTTTCAACTTTACTCAATCCTTTGTTTCAAGTCTTCCCAACAAATTTTAGTTATGATTGTTCAAATCTTTATAATATATTGCATCAGATGTTAAAGCAAATGCTGACAGCAGCAGTACTACACCCGACGTACCACGCGGATGCCGCATGGTTCCAATAACAGGCACCCCTGTAGAGTGGGGATCAAATCAAAACTCTTCCATCCCCATGTAAAACGCACTGATAGAAATCTGTCTTTAAACCTGCTTTTTACTTAGAAATGGATTCTGTCAGAGTTTATCCTACCACTGGTGCACGTAGGTAATTCCTGCTAATGGGAGTTGAAAATGCGACAGTTTCAAGCAGTCCTAGGAGCCAGCTTGACCTTTCATACAATTAAATAAAGAAAACAAACCCTATGGAGTCTGATGTAGGAGATAGGAAGTCTGAGCTCCAAGGTTTTCAGCATCACAGTCCTGTTGGAATTGCTATCAATGCTGAAGACAATGAAGTTTTTTAATAGCCTTTGACCTCGAATTCTTACCAACAGTTGCTTCTTTTCTATTGTGCATCATCATGCTGAAGGTAAAAACTAAAAATAAAGAACAGAGGTCGTATTTCCAAGAGTAATACTGAATCAGTCATGTTGTATGTGAGTATCATACTTTTATTTTGGCTAACCTTTTGTAGAAATTTTATTGCCTGAAAATACATTAATAGATGATTTTGTAAAATCGCAAAAATAAAATGCAACTGGAAATATAATGGATGTGTGCAAAACTCTGGTTTTTCTTCTCCTTTTCACATCATTGTTCCTATCTTCTTCATTTTGGTTTAATGAATTTCTGCATTGCTTCTAAAGAATTTATTAAAAAAGAAAAAGGGAAATGGTAGGTTTGGAATATGGGTGGTTGGTTGCAACAGAAGATCTTGCAATGTTCTTTATTTCAATAATATAGACACATCAGTGTAAAACCATGTGTGTAGTAACTCATGGTTGCGCTGAAAGTAATGCCTCTCATCTATTTCCCTGGAAAATGTAACAAAGAGCACAGTAACACTGTTTGAGCAAATTCTCAGCGACAAAACATTAGTTTCCAACACAGTCACCACCACCAGCTATGCACTTCCACCAGCAATGAACAAGAGCCTGCACACCACGCTCCTAAAACCTGCACCAGCAGCGGCGACCACTGACCCCCAGCTGCTGGGATGCTGCTGCTGCTAGGAACACGCTGCCCACGCAGCCCATCTGCCACCAGCCTGAACTGATGGCAGTCAGAAAGCACCAAGCCCGGGCTCTGGGCTGGCTGTGGGAGGACAGCCCAGCCACGACTGGCAACGTGCTCCACGCTCTGCAAACTGGTACGGGGCCTGGCGTTATCATGGTGCAAGGGAAAGGCTGGCTGCTGCTCTGGCCCGGCTCTGCACGCTCGGCCCTTCAGCTCAGTCAGCACCGTGATGCTGCGGGCAGAGCTGATGGTGTGCCTGGATCCCAGGCAATGCAGAAGGATCAGCCCTTCCTTCTCTATCCCAACAGACAGTGTATTGGCTCAGTAGGTCCTGACAAACTTGTATATGGAGTTCCTTCTGTTCTCACGTCAACATCCATGGGACCCACCTGGCACAACCTTTGCAATATTCCAATGTTGCCACCACTGTTTCCAACACATTGAAGCTGAAATTCAGCTCCGTACAGAGTTCCCTGGTGGTAATATGCTGATTCACATGGATGAGGTCATGGAGACGCTCATCATTTTGTGGTCTGACAGCTGTGCATGGCCATCCAGAACATGGCTCGTCTTTCACGTCCCTGTCCCCCCTGCAGAAACGCCCCAGCACCCTCCCTGTGCTCCCAGCCCCTGGCTGGGCTCCATCAGCGTTCAGCAGCGTCGATGAATGTCAGTGGGTGCCGTTGTTGCTGCAGGGAGGAATTCAGTGCCCCCCTCGGCTCCCCCCGCACTCCCCTGTCAGACGCCATGGGGTCCGAGTGCCCCTCTGCTGCCATCTGTCACACGGCCACAGCGCGGGACGGGAGCTGGGGGGGAAGGGTCAGCCTCTGCTGCCGGGCCGCCAACATCCGCCTCTGGAGCCGTGGGGCAGCAGCACAGCACAGGAGGCATGGCTTTCGGAGCAGCCCTCGTATATACATGAATATACATTCACATCCAGTACACAAGTTCCATGTTCTAGAAGCTCAGACAACAGATGCTTCCTCAACAAGGAAAGCTGCAACTTTCACATTCAGCCTCACTGGCATCTGTTCTGTTAAAAAATATTCTGGTTTCTCTCTTTATTTTGCAACAGAGCGATTCCTTATGGTTCTGTCATTCCACTCACACGTTTATTTGGGTGGTGTTATTTCCAGTGCCATGTGTTGCTCAGAAGCAGACTGCTCCATTCACGTGCTTCTGTGAGCACAGCCCTGCACACTGTAAGTTGCTGAATAATGAAACTCTGCTGATTTCTATCACAGCCTTTAAAAAGTGCAATTATCTGTGCTGTCTTCTCTTCTTCACAAATTAAAAGCTCTGTAAGTGTAGAAATACAAAGTTTAAGTAGTCCACCTTCATATGTTGTGTGTTTCAGACTAAACAGGGACTTTTCTCCCAGATCATTTTATGCCTTCCTGTCTGACATAACCGCTATGAATATTGGGTAATTCAGAACAAAACACACAGAAAAATAATATTATCTTTCATTGACTTTATCTTTCCTATTATCCAGAGCTTACAAACAGAGAAAAAGTGTTGTGCATGCTTCCCCCCGTTATCCCTGATGTTCCCAGAGGGCTTCAGCTCTGAGCTGGAAATGAGCTATTCTGCTTCTCCGCTTCCTATTTTCCGTAGCTGGGTGATTCGTGGCACCACATGCTGGTCTGTCCTGACAAAGGACAGCTTTGCTCAGGGTCTGACTTTTGTCTGGCCAGCGTTGCATAATGTTAGCAGTTGCACAAGGCAACAACTGGCACATGCTGAGCTCTTTCAGATGAACTCTTATCCACAAAAACGGTGCTGGTGCCTGAGAGATATCATCAAGTCCATGCAATAGCTCAGAGCATCTGAGTCTAATTTAACCGTGCTGTTTAATTTAATTACAGATCTGTTGTAAGGAGCTGGCTGCTGCTGCTGCTGCTGTGATGGCAGCTTGGGAAAGCAAGATGTCAAGAAATGTTCATCGAAGGGGCTCTCACGGGAAGCGGGCAGACACCTGCGCTGCACCGCAGCCGATACCATGCAAGAACTAACCCTCCACCAAACCTTTGGCACAGCAGGTTTTGAACAATATAGGAACAAAAGGAGGGTTTTGTCCTGTTTTGTATTAGCAATGCTGCAGCTGTTATGGGACAGCAGCAGTGACTGATCTAGTAATCCATCCTTGACTCTTGGATCAAAGTGAAGAAAACAGATTGATCCCCTGTGAGAGGCATGGATCCCTGTAAGAGGAGCCTCAGGATGGGTAGAAATCAGCTTCCCTAAATGGGACTCAGACCAGGAATTGTATTCTCACAATCCCTGAAGTGAGATGGAGCACAGGAAGTTTCACACAAACGTGTGTAAGAACTTCATGGTGCAGGTGATGGAGCCCTGGAACAGCTGCCCAGGGAGGTGTGGAGCCTCCTTCCCTGGAGATGTCCCAGACCCGTCTGGATTCCCACCTGTGTGACTGCTGCAGGGAACCCGTTCTAGCAGGAGTTGGACTGGGTGTTCTCTGGAGGTCCCTTCCAACCCCTGCAGTTCTGTGATTCCGTGAAATGGACACGGTGCCACCAAAGTAGCTGACCAGGTGCAAAAAATCTGACTCCCTGAAAGGTGAAAAAGGTGATTTGGACGCAGTGCAAGCTTGCAATTACGTATAACAAAAAGCCTATTTTAAAATTATTTTCTTGTTAACTCTATGCTTTTTTAATGGAAGAGAACTCCAATGATCCATGTGGGACTTTGGGACTCAGTTGTTTTCTTTCCTGCTGACTGACTTGACAAATCTCTCTGGGGAGAAAGGGATTTACACAGTCTTCAAAATGTATCAGAATTCTTTGTAATCATATCTTCCTTAACGTATTTCAGTCAGAAGCCTTTGCCTATGCTGTCCATTAATTGTGTGTGTATATGTGAGGCAGTTACATTCATGCCTGTGTATCTACCCAGACTCGTGCCACTCAGGTTCTCACTCCAGCAGCACAGCAGGCTGTGAATGCCACGCAATAAACTGTCGGCTCACGGCATCACAGACATTTCAAACCTCATCAGTACCCTGAGTGTACTTTCACAAGTCTGAAGTTCGGGATGTGGCTGAGAGAAGGGAAAAATGGGGCAGATGGCCTTCCTCAGGGCGATACACACCCACGGAAAAGCACTGGGGAAGGTGTGCTGAAAGCCAGCAGCTCTGGTCCACTCTGTGCCATCAAACGCGGCACTTCTGAGCGGGTTTCACTTGTGTGCATGTTCTGTGTGCTTGTAGCCCTCGCTGTCTGTGTGCTCCCTTGGAAGCTCTTCCCATGGTAGCTCTTGCTCCATGTGTGTGTGACACACGTGCCCCGGGGTGTGAGGGGAGAGGAGGGCAGCAGAGGAATTTCACTTCACCACGTGACGAATCCTGAGTATTTTGCTCAGCTCTGCTGGGCTGTTGTTGTCCATTGGCAGACTGCTGTGAGGCTGCGAGGGCAGAGGAGTTGCAAGGAAATTCGCGTCTGTGGCACGAGCAGTAACAGCCTGTGCAGCCTGATTCCACCTCCTCCCAGGTTTTACCTCTCTCTCAAGCACATCCATCTATTTCTTTCGGAGCCCAGACGCTCTTTTGACAAGCTTGCAATGCGATGTCTCCCATCTGGAGAACTCTTAAGTGCTCTTGGGAACAGAGCATACAGATTCCAAACCCTGTCTGATGTGGCCTTTAATCCTGGCGTGCTGACGTTGGAGGCTGTTCTCTAGCTTTAAAAATCAGCACAAAACCAAACAAAACAGCCCCTTTTTTTGCACACCTCCTCCCAGTGCCCACCACCACCGCTGTTCAGACACTGAAACAGGCACCAAGGCCTGGAAGGAGCCTGCTCTGCAAGGAAACGTCTGGTTGCTGACTTTTAAGCTCCTGGTTCAGTGCAGTGTTTGTCGGACAGTTCCATGTCTAGATGACGACCTTTAAACATAACGCAGTACATGGTCTTATGGTGACTTGCAAAGACTGAACGTATTTTGAAATGAAACTACTTTTAATCGCACCTTGTTCTCTACTGCCTACTGGCATAGCTGTGTCACGTCTTCTCGACTGGGGTAATGCATTTCCAGTGTTGCTTTGCATACTGCAATGCAGAACATACTACCTTGGTGCTGAGATTCTGGGAAATGGACTCCTATTTCTGTATGAACTCAACAAGTGAGTCAGGGTATTAAGGGAATTCAGGCAACTTTTTTACTTCAAAATCAGATATCACATTTCCGAATGCCGGTGTTCTAGCTTGACAGACAGAACAAGAAATCTGTGGTTTGAGGATTTACGTTAGCTAAATAATTCCGATTTAATTTGTTTGCATGTTTTTTGCAGGGCTGGCATTCGAGTGCCGTGGTGGTGGCTGACACAAACTGCTAAAATGAATACATGGAAGTGGTTCGGTACGACTTACAGCAAATGGTAATGAGAGTTGCACAAAAAAACCCTTGGCTTTAACCTGGCGATGTGAAAGACTAAATGCCAAGATCACTTTTCCCTGTAATGGTAACAACTTCAGGGATTAATTTAGCTTGAAATTAAACAGATTGATTGAGACATTCAAGCTATTGCTTAATTTGTATACAAGGTACTAAATCTTGCTCTTTATTCACATTCTAAGCTTCAATAAGCCATTCTGCAGTTGTTTTATCTGCAGGAATAACTGATGGAGAAGTACACCTTCTTCAAAAGTGTGGATCAAAAATAATGCAACTTTGTTCCTGCACGGGGAAAAAGGCTTTCTGCTGACAGTTGAGCTTAGTTTTTCTTTTGATAGTTGCTGATATCTTAAAAAAAAAAAAAAAAAGAAAGAAAGAAAAAAAAGAAAAAACAACAGAAATGTGTAGGCAGACTGTGAATGTGAGAAGAAGCATGTACAGCTCGGTTCCCTGGGTGACTGAGCCATCAGGCTCATGGATTTCCTACGCCTTGCTCAGTGCCCTCACGAGTTCCTCCTGTGCCTCGTTCCTTCCATTTGGGCAGCAAGAATTTGGCAGAAGTGGCCAGAAGTGTTGGGCTGTGTCTGTGGTTTTGCACCTCAGTTGCTTTGCCTGGGTGGGTTTGTGACCGGGGAGCAGCTAACGAGACTCTCCAGCATTCAGTGGATGCGTTTTTGGGTGACAGGTTTGGATTTGCGTGTCTGAAGCCTGGCTGAATCCTGCTGTAGATACCAAATAAGCTTTTCCATTTTGTCCCTTGGCAGGGTTCTGTGGGACGTGCTTCACCGCTGTTGCAATAACACTTCAAGAAGAAAGCCCCAAAGTTGATCCCACAAACATGACGTGTGCACATAATGCTTGCAATTGTGTTTTCAGTCAGCTTCCATCATAGGAATGGAAAGATCAGGTGCTGAAGTTGTTTTTTTGGATAAAGATAGCACACCAATTGAAACTTAACTAAGCTAGTGGCACACCACCAGGAACACTAAGTCCTTGAACCATGTGAGATGTTACACATTTCTGTAAAGTTGCTGTTATGTGTATTACAAAAGCAGGCACACGTGGCAAACAAAATCCGCCCGGCCTCTGTCAGGGACTTGCAAGCAAGCTCGGGCCCAATCCTGGCTCTGCCTGCTGCTCTCCCCGCGCCGATCAGGGCTGCACCATATGGCCATGCAGGCAAACACACCTACAGCTCTGTCTTTGTCCCACAGTGACAGAACAGCTTGGGGCCATGTGCTGCCGAACAGAAACGAGCACCGGGTGGCTCACACGAGCAGGGGGAACCAGCTGAGAAGAAATGTGCAGCTGCCCATCTTCCTCTTCCTCGTATTTTTCTGCAGTGCAAAGCAAGAATTCGTCCTGTGGTTTCCTCACCGTAATGACATCACCTCAGCCCTGCCAAGCGATTCTCCCTGAGAATGTGAAATACGAAATGACAATGTTTGTGGTCAGCGACCAAATCCTCTGTGGCTGCGAAGGAGACAAATTCTCCAGATCCAACGTGTTCTAGCCATTTAGTGTTCATTACATCATAATCATTCGCAGCTGAAGTTTCCATCACGTGAGTCCCACAATGCAAGAATTATTTGTATCTATATCTTATTTTTGCAAGATTTTTGTTTTCTCAGACCATGAGAGAACGAAAAAAAAAAAAAAAAGCAAAATGCTCAGTTTTGAATGTTTGTGTTCAGTACAGACTGATCTATGCGAGCAGTTTTACCCAGTTTGCAAGGTGAGAAGCTCGACTGAACAAGCATGAGCTCCAGAGTGCCAGCTCAGGCCTGGAAGGTTTTAGGCAGGTAAGTGCTACAGGTTTATTAAATTTCACTGTAAAAGTTGGGCTCCTTGCCCTCCATCCATGCACCCTGCTGAAAGGGACACAGTCTCCTGTAACTGGGAGGCGAGAAGTGCATGGGGGCATGGTCAGTGGCGAGACAGCTTCACTGGGCAGTAAGAAATTGTATGAGGTTCAACAAGAGCAAGTGCAGAGTCCTGCACCTGGGGAGGAGGAACTGCATGCNCAGGAAGTTCCGCACCAACGTGCACAAGAACTCCTTCCCGGTGCGGGTGCCGAAGCCCTGGCACAGGCTGCCCAGGGAGGGGTGGGGTCTCCTTCCCTGCAGATATCCCAGCCCCTTCTGGACGCCCGCCTGTGTGACTGCTGCAGGGAGCTGCTCTGGCAGGGGGTTGGGCTCGGTGACCTCCAGAGGTCCCTTCCAACCCCTGCAGTTCCGTGATTCTGTGATTTTGGAGAGCAGCAGCAGAGCAGGGTCACTCTGTTACCTCCAGCCGCGTGGCTGTGCAGTCCTGCTCGCTGCCCTCAGGAGCAGGGCTGTGCCCACCCCTGCAGCTGGTGCTTATGGACAGCAAGGGAAAAGTCATCCGGGTACCCACAGATCTGCCAGGAATTCACAAAGGCTTGGAACAGAGTCCAGAGGAAGAAATGGCATCTGACAGGTGTATATTGAATAAAATGTATTTATTTACTAAAGAGGTACACTGACTTCAGTGAACTTAATAGCTTCCTTTAGTTGCTTTCCAAAACCTGTGTAAGAGACAGATGTCATTCCTCTGGAATTGGGTTAAACATCTGACAGACCTTCACAAAGGCGTTACGGGTGGAGACAAAGCTGGCCCATAGGTACACGGTAAGAAGCATGAGGAGGTGGCAGAAGGGAGGAAAATGAGAAATCTTGGCTTTGAAAGTATTAAGCAGGGGGGTTCTCTTTGCCATGAATCTTGGATACTAACCATAGATCTGTTTATTTTAAGGAGCACCTTCAGGCACATCACCAATGTGCAGCCAAATGCTTTTTGCAGACAGAGCTACTCTTGATAGAAGATGGAGCAGGAGATCGTACAGAAAGAACCGATACTGATACCTTGAGATACAGAACAGAATAAAGAGAGTGGGGAGGGAGGGGGCACCAGGACAGACACTCAGAGTTGTGATGCAGTTCCCTGCTGTTGGGTGTACACTGGAACCGACAGAGCAAGAGAGGATGCGATTTCCTAACACATCACAGGACGTCTGTAAGTGGGAAGGTGCTGTATCCATCAGGAGACATAATCCTGCTCAGCACTGAGGGGAAAGTGCCTTGGAAGAGAAAGCATCGCCAGTACCACACAGAGCTCCACCGGCACTCCAGAAAGATGAAATTGAATTGCCAAAAATGCAGAGAAAAACGAGGGTGGGAGTGGGTATTAAGATGGCCAGGGAGTGCTCACTTATCATCTCAGAGGAAATCTGAAAATTTAAGCCTTACTAGTGTAGCAAAATGAAGTGTTCCTGGTCACTGGAAGCACCAGAAAGTGGAAAGGGGGAGGACACTGGGCTGAAACAGCGGCAGAGGAGATGAGGGGCAGGGACAGAGCAGATGCGGGCTGCGGCTGGGAGCAGCTTTCTGGCTGCTGGAGGAGTAGGGTCGGGAGCAGCCTTCTCATCCAAAGAGCGGAGCTCTTTTGAAGAACAAAAACCTCAGCACTCTGAAATTTGGTCTGATATGTTTAAGAAAGGGATTATAAAAAGTGTTGTTGTGATGGCAGGCGACTGGGCTCAGCCGTCCCGCATTCCTGCCAAGCAGGGATCAGGACCTTCCTTTGTCATCCCGAGGCGCCAGGAGAATTTTCAAGATGGAAGAGGAGAGTGAAGAGGGAAGGAATGAGATCCAAAGCGGGAGTGTTTGGCAGCGTGCGTTTGCAGTTGGTGAATTTAATGTACAATTAATTTCACAGAAACATGTAAATTTAAAGCTTGATTTGGGGAAGATGTTAAAAGAGATTTGTGTATATTCAGCACCCCTCATCATCAAATCCTTAGAATCAAAGCCTAAAGCAATGGGAATACTGCACTTCTGGAGAAGGCATCTGAATAAACTTTAGAAACGTGGCAAAAGTGACTTTTTTTTTGAGTTTGTGGCACCGTTAGCAGATGCCTGCTCACGGTTCTGCACTGATTTCTTTGAACTGCAAAGACAGAAACTAAGAAGGACGTAGGGAGCATCCCTGAATCACGCTCACAGCGTCTTTATTTCACGGCGGAGGTTCTGGGAGCTCCGGCCGGGAGCGGGCAGCGCGCGGCTCTGGGCGCCCGCGGAGCCGCGGAGCCGCGGACGGGGGGGCCCGGCCCCGCGCTGCCGCCGCCGGGACGGGGGAGCTGGGCGCGGAGCGGCTGCGGGAAGGCGCCGAGCTGTGCGGCGAGGGGGGGGCAACAGGAGGCTCCCGGGGGCGAGGGCTCCCCCGGCAGAGGGTGCCGCAGCGCCGGCCGCCG
>WBMW01004833.1:60784-74128 GCA_013396635.1 Penelope pileata | reverse complement strand
GGGGGCGGCGGGGCCTGGCTTAAACCCCCACTCGAGCTCCCTGGGCCGCCTCCGGCCGCGCGGGGCTGCGGGGCCGCTGCCGCCCGCACCGCCCCGGGAGCGCAGCGATGTGCGGGGCCCCGCGGGAGGAGGGAGCCGCAAAACTTGCGTTTTTAAAAACTTTTTTTTTCCCTACCCTCCGTCCACGCACGCCTCAGAAGCGCGGCGCTCTGGCAGCAGAACGCGGGGGGAGGTTGAACGTTCCGGCTCTCCCCGGGATGTGAAATGCGCGGGGCGGTGGGAGCTGCAGCGCTTTGATCTCCGCAGCATCGCGCTGTGGAGCTCGGAGCCCTTGGGGCGGGCGGGGGCTCCGCTCGGGGCCGGGCGCTCCCCGGGGCCGCCCCCCCCCGTCCCGGCCGCGGCCGAACCGCTCCGCAGCGCAGGAGGGGAGCGATGATGTCTTTAAGGAAAAGCAGTGATGCTGCAGATTAGAGAGGACTTGTTAATCAATTGCACGTTTGAAAGGGCTTTTCTCCCCTTTGTTGCTCCCGCTAATCCATTTACCTCTCCCCGGGAGGTAACAGATGCCGATATTTCCTGTTATTCAGTGCCGGGGCCCCACTCTCGCCATTTGTCCCATTACCCGAAGGGAGCGGTCAGCAGAAACCTCGAGGTCTGGGGGCTCCCCGGGGGGGAGAGCGTTACCGCTCGCGGATTTGGGGTCAGCTCCCGGCGCCTTTTTTTCTTTTCACGGTGCCTTTATTGCTCCTCTGGGGGTGGGGGCGACAGCAAATCGCGGGGCCCGCAGTGTCCGCAGTGCCCCCGGGTGTCATCGGGCATCCCCGAATTTGGGGCTCCATGTCCTCCGAGTGTGCCAAGCGCCCGTGGACCCCGCACTGAACACCCGTGTGCTCGTCCCGTGTATCCCCGTTCTTCTGCTTAGCGAGGTTTGCTGAACGGCAAACGGACGATGCTCCTCCACGTTTGGTTTCAGTGTTTATTTTTGAAAATGTTATCTCGGTCTTTGAAATCCGACCGCAGGCGCTGGGGCGGTGGTTTGGGGGCACTGCTGGAGCTCTGCTCCTGCAGCCCGAGCCGAGCTGCGCGGTGGGGAGGGGTACGTGTCCGGCCCAAAGGTACGCTCACGTGGTGTGCAAAGTATGCAGAACGCTGTGTGTAAAGAGAGGGTATATAAATTCTGTCAGCAGAACATCTGGGAACGAGAACGAAGCAGCAGTGCTGCGCTGTGATTTCGCAAGCCCTGTGTTTTGTGAACTTCTCCCAACATGGTAAAGAAAGAAACCTCATTCCTTAGAGCACGGTGCTAGTGGAGAAATGAATAAAGCGTGGATTACTCCTGAATGCTTTTAAACGCCTTAACTGCGAAAAGCTGCAAAACGTTTGGATCTGAAAGTTGTGTGGGATTTAGCTATAGCTCCCTCCTGACTTCAGTAAATGAAATCAGCTCTGGAGAGTGTGCTGAGGTCACCTGGTAAAACTCCGTACAGCCTTGAATACAAGAAATCTTCAAGCAGCTCTTAGCAGATGGCAGTGACTGCACGGACTGCCTGCCTGTAGGTCGCACTTTCATCAGCACTTTCTTGCGTTAATTACATTGTTAAGTAATTCCGTGGCGAAGTTTATCCTTGGGTCCAGAGTTGCCACTGAATGTTTTTTCCCCTTGAGTGTCTCGGTTACGCTAAACATTTGTAACGGAACTGGTGTTTTCTCCTCAATCTCTTCTCGGCTGTAAATAGCGTGGAAATGCACGAAGCGGGGAGGAAAGGACCGGCTGGCAGAGCAGGAGAATTGATCCTGTCCAGTGAGCTCCCGGCTGTTCGCGGGAAAGCTGATCTTCTCTAAACTGGCTGCACTTTTTGTAAGGTGTGAAAGGCTTCCAGGGCTGCCATTGGCGCGGAAATATGTTTGACCAGTAATTAGGGGTCAGATGGACAGCCGTAGCCCACTCGCTGATGAGAACGGCGCGAAAAAATAAATGATGAAGATACATGGTCCCTTCTGTTTGATGGCTGTGTGAATCTTCTGGATAGTAGGCTTGTGTCCTCCTCCTGGTTTACCTTCAAAGTCTTAACTTCGTGCCTTGTGTTTAATGAAAATGTCAGCCAGAAGCCGTCATCATCTGAGGTTTTTAATCATATATTTGCCCGAGATGATTTATTTTTTTCGGAGCCTCTTTTTGCTATTTCGAACGTTGTAGGCAAAGCAAAAGCATTAAGCAAACTCCCTTTGGTTGTTGTCCCTCAGCCTTTCTGTAGATGTTCTGTGTTGCGTTGTGTGGTTGCTCAGAGGGAAGAAGTGCTAGGCAGAGTATTCTGCCTAATTTATAGCATCTGTCACTGTGTTCTCTCTGCGGAGGATGGCTTTCTATTTAAGTTTGTTTATTCATTGTGAGGCTGTTGCTTTGCAAAGGAAGTTGTCGTTAGGCTCAGCATGTCTGGAAAGTATGCAAGTCCTCAAGTGTTCTAATCCAGGGACTACAAAGTAGTTAAAGCTTCAAAGAAAAGGAATGACGGGATTTTGGTGCACTGAAAGAGGATGCATTGTTTGTTAATCCTGCTTTTTATTGTTACATATACTGCAGGCTTCTGCAGCACTGCTAGCAACCATCGGGGCAAACAATTTAATTTAAATGGCCGTCTTTCCTCTTGGTTTTGTCTAAACTTGTGAGTGGTTCGAAGTGAACTGCCCTGTACCAGCTTTTTGCATTCAGTTTTTCCAAGCCTTTCCCATGCACTCACATTCGTTTGCAAACATCCTGCCAGATAGTTCTGATCCTCTCCCCGGACCTGACCCACAGCCAACCTCCTTCTCCTCCTGTCTCCTCACCTACTTTGGGAAAGGATTCCCACTTTTCTTTCCAAGTGATGTTGCTTGTTAATCTTTTTAGAAACTGAGAATAGCAGAAACGTTTCTGGTGGCAAAGGCAGCTTTCAGAAAATTGTCGTGGTCCCTTAGCTGCAGAGTCTGCTGTTCAAGTGCCAGTGGGCAGTGGAACACGCGTTTGACACTCTTGAAAGAAGAATTCATGTGTATTGGTCATCACATCTGTGAAACTTCTACAGAACTTGGGTTTCTGCCTCCTGATTGCTCTGTTTGGACGCTTCCTTAGCATCAGAAGTATCAGCATTTCGTTCGGTAACTCCAGGTTATTGCCCCTTGTCCTGATCAGCGATGCTCCAGGCTGCTCATTTAGCTGTTCACCTGTAAGTATTTCTTCAAGGTGAAGTGGCTTCCATGACTGTTTTTCCTTGATTTTGGTAGTGGAATGCCCTAACCCTATTATTATTTTTTTTGGTGGTACTGTGCACGTAAGTGGAATGGCTTGCTGTGTTGTGTAAGGAGAGGATAAATGCCGTTAGTTCAAACAAAACTGTGAAGTTTTACTTTTCAAAGCAGCATACAAAGCTGCCCAGCTGGATCATAAATTATACAATTGGGCTAATTCCTTAGCGAAAGTGATAATGCAGGCACAGGTTTGACTGCAGAGGAGATGGAGGGCAAATAACTTACAGCAATAGACAAAAATTTTCTCCATGTTTCTCATTGAAAAAAAAAGTAGAAAAAATATGTTGTCAATAGTACAGTTTGATTTGTACCAGTCAAACACAGAAACACTCTTCTAAATGGCATCAGCTGTAAGCAGAAATAAATTCACCATCTGTAAAAGAGGAATCGCAGAGCTCTGCCCAGATACAAGCTGCTGAGAGCCCAAACGCAGGGGCTGTGTTTGCTCCTGGTTGCCAACAGCACGGGTAGGTCGCCTGGGAGCCTGGGTGTCTGGGGCACACAGCAGACTCTTCTGAAGAGCAAAATTCAGGGACAGTGAAATTAAAATCTGAGGATGTGGTTAAATCAGAGCAGTGCTCAGGGAATTGAGCTGTCGTTCACAGTAAGATCTTAACTTACTCTTTATGAACACTTTCAGTTGTAAGAGATTAATCTTTCACTGTCAGTGTCCTTACCAAGCTGTGACTGCTGTACGTTTTGTTGCACATGGGCAGACGCTATCTGTAGATACCGAGCAGTACGACTGAAAGAGATAACCTCCACCCCCAGTCCTCCATCAGCTCCTCCCTGCTGGGCATTAGCACTTCTCGAGCTCTCCTGTCACAGCAGGGGGGGATGCTCAGCACCCTGTGCCAGGCAGTGCCACAAAACCGCTTCGCTTGGTCTGAGCCTACCTGGCTGGCGGTGAGGTTGGTGGCTCAGAAGTCCCACGTGAGCATGCCCTGCCATGAGCCACAGGAGGCTGTACCTTCTGTGGTACTGGTTACCGTGTTGGGGTTTAGAGGTGAGCTCACCTGTTTTCCTGCCCTGCTTAGACCTGGCAGCCTTTGGCAAGAGCCTTTCCCTCAGCAGGTGGGGGAGGGATGGGAGCCCTGGCAGCAGTGGCATCTTCAACAGCAGAAGCTGTGAATGTCGTTCAGCTCACAGCTCTCAAATGCTGTTCTCATTTCTTCCTTCATGCTTTGTAGGCACTTCCTGTAAACACCTCTCAAACTAATCCTTATCCTTCCTTGCTGTGACGTCTCCAGAAATTGCTTATTGAGTAGTTAGGCAGCTGTGTGCTGCCATGCTGGTTGCTGTTGTCTATTTCTTTGTATACTGTCTTAAATTTGCCCTGTGTTGCAAGCTGTGTAATACTTCATTGACTTACCCTGGTCACTTCCAGGATTTCCAGCAGGGTTTAGGTGCATACAGAAGTGATGTGTTGCTGGTACTTTAAGTCCAGGGGAGAGAGCTACAGCAGAACTTGTGCCAGTGTGGCACAGGGGAGGAGTGGGATGGGGGCTGAGTCACAGCATCACTCCCTGCTGTCAGGTGAGGACACTGTGGGGCCTCCCTGGCTTGTAGAACCAATGGGAGTTCGAAGAAGACAACATTTCTGAAGGGAAAAGGCCAAGAAGAACAGCTGTGGAAACATCACCCTGCTTTGTCTGGATTTGCATGTATCAAAAATCCTGCTGAGTAAAGCAAGATCAGAAAATGGAAACAAAGTAGGAATGGTGCTACTTGACAGCCCTGGACTGTAGCAACTGAGTCACTTTTAAACACATTCTGTGAATTTCTGCTCTGACTCAGTAGTAAAAAAGCTGTCTGAAAGCTTCAGAGGCCCTCACGACCTAAATCTTCTGCACACTTGATCACAGGACAGTTGTGGAAGGAAGCTACGCAGTGTGAAGAGCACACTGAGATTTCACAGTGTGTAAAGTCAAGAGAGTGCATCACCTAGGAGGTAAATTAACGAATGGTTTTGCTGTGGCTGTTTCTCATTTCAGAAGGTGATGTGGCACAAGAGAGGAAGAACAGTATCAGACATCAGTGTGGTAGTGATGCTTCTGTACGTGCTCGCATTTACATGTTCTTAAAGAAAAAGAAGAGGCGAATGGCAGCCATGCCAGTAGATTTTAGAGGGCTAATCTAAGCAAAAATACTGCTTTATTTCAGGGAGCAGCAGTCCTGTTCTGCTGATAGATGAGTGTTGGCTCGGCTGTTTCACTGACCTGTGGAAGAAGCATTTTTCTCCATAAACAGGCACACCTGCCCTGAGGTGTGCTTGTCAGGTGTTATAGGATCACCCAGGCTGGATATCAGAGGGCTGGCTGCCCAAACCCCGACCCTGCAGAGCCCGTCCTGGGCTGGCTGGTGGGTCCTGGCTGGGACCAGCATCACTCTGCGGGACTCTGCTCTCAGAGATGGAAAACGTGGTGCACAAACATCCCGTCAGGCTGTGTGAGCTAGAAATTTTAGAGACACTTTCACAATGCTCTCATACCTGATGGCTATCTAAGAGTGGGATTCTGCAGGGCTGAGCCTAACCCAGGTTGCTTCAATAAAAATCTCACCAGCCTCGAAAGTCTAGTCTGCAAACGAATGTTTAATTAGTTCTCACCACGAATACTCTTTGTCATTCCTTCTTGTGTTGGAGTTGCATCCCCATCCGTCGTGGCTTAGGCTGTGTTAGGATTCCGTGGCCTCTTGCATTGCATCGGGCTAGCAAGGGATGAGCAATCACTTCAAACCAGGTGTGCTAACAAACAGGAGTGCCTTTTTGTTGGAGTAAACAATGACATGTAAAAAAATGAAAGTTTTCTGAAGGCTGTACGTCTCTATAGAATGTTATACATCCATTAAGGCTTCGTATTGTTATTTAAATGTAAATCTTCGAATATTCTTAGTTGAAAATAAAAAGGATCTTATAGCATCTACCTGCAATTACACTTTTAATCTGTTGTCTTTCCGTGGAGGGATACAAATAAAGGACTTGGAAGACATTTTCCATAAAACAGGAACAAAAATGGAGGAGCCTCTGACAGAGCAGCCAGAGAAATACATTCGTCTAAGGAGCTCCTTTACTGGCAATGGGAAATAAAAACCACTTGGGGTATCCTAGGAAACCAATAGCTGGTGGGTGACCTTAAACATTAAAAAATATTTTAAAATATTCTGTCCTTATATTGGTGGTTGATGATGACTCTTCATGATAGACCAGAATCCCTTACAAAGGGGAAAGTGGTATTATGTAGATAAAATTACAAGCTTGGACAGGATCTGAACCAAACCTACATGAGGAAAATATGTCTGCTGTTGTTTCAATTTTAAAAATAACCATGCTTCCTTGCTCTGCCTGGAAGCAATTTAATACAACAGATTGATTTTTTTTTTTAAAAAAGATTTTCCAGCCAGACCAGAAGCAGAACTTAATAAATATCTTGAGAGGGTGAGTCTGTGCCTTATGTTTGTTTTTGCAAACTCAGTGAATTTGGATATTAATATCTGAAGTTGTAGATAGTTATTCAACCTGTTTTTCTAGAACCAATCATCTTATATTTATCTTTTTCTGTCTGTGTCTACATGGAAATAGGATTCAGAAATCTGTTTTCTCCTAGGTAGTAGAGGGCATGATCTTGAGGCTTTCAACACAGCAAGGAAAAAAACACTTGCAAATGTTACGTCTAGAGTTTTTGGATAACATTCTCTTGAGAAAAACACACATTTTTGTCAGTGTGTTGTTATTTGAGGGCATGTCAAATGTAGAAAAAGCTTTGAGTAGGATTGTGCCAATCAAAGACAAGAGCACGTAGAGTTAGGAAAGGCAGATTTCAGAAGTTATCCTCTTTCAAAATCCAAATCTCAAATCTAAAGTTAGACACAGTTCTGATTCTGGAACTTGGGGATGGATGTGTTTACACTGAAAGTACTGAAAAAACGGGAAGGTGAACACTGACAGCCTATTTCCAATATTACTTCACATTTACTGAACACTTGCTCTGTCCACAGAGGTTGTTAGAAAACACTGGTTCCATGTGGAACCACATAGTAAGCTGGCTGCAGTGACTTCTCCCTGCAGAATAGTCTGTAGTGATCAGCGAAATCCTTGAAGTGCCATCTTGGTTAGTCGTGGCCATGGACACCTGCTTTACCATTTCTAGAATTAAACAAAAAATAAAACCTTAGTGCTGGGTGTTAGACCCTGTGGAAGTATTTAACTGCCTTTAAGTCTCAAGAGCTTCTGTAAAAGCATAGTGAGGGGTAAAAGGAGTAGAAGGACTTTGAGAGCCAGATTACCTGTTCTAGGAAGAGTCACCTGCAGCCAGCATAGCCGGTTCCAGGAGGGGACAGAAGCAGAGGATGAGTGACCTCCACAGACAAGCACACAGGCACAGCACCTACACGCCCTTGGCTGCAGTTTTAATTGTATTACTTCCCATTACAGTTAATTCCTCTACCCATTGTAGCTAGGATTTTCGCAACTCTTGAAACATCTCCTTGAAGTCTGAAGTGAACACTTAGCAAAAAGTATCTTCTTTCCTTGTAGGCATCTCTTCTTAGGACCTCCCCCTGCCCAAACCCTTTCTCCCAAACCCACTTCTAGGGCCAGGCAGATAGGGAAGGATCTAGAGAACAAATCTTGCAAGGAGCGGCTGAGGGAATTGAGGGTATTCAGCCTAGAGAAACAGAAGCTCAGGAGAGACATCACTGCATTCTACAGCTACCTGAAAGGAGCCTGCAGCGAGGTGGGAGCTGATCTCTTCTCCTAGGCAACAAGCGGTAGGACAAGAGGAAATAGCCTCTAGTTACTCCAGGGTAGGTTCAGGTTGGATATCAGGAAAAAAATCTTCACTGAAAGGTTTGTGAATCATTGGGACAGGCTGTCCAGGGGAGCAGTTGAGTCAGCCTCCCTGGAGGTGTTTAGAAGATGTGCAGTTGTGGTGGTTAGGGGCATGGTTTAGCGGTAGGCTTGGCAGTGCTGGGTTAACGGTTGGGCTGTATGATCTTAGAGATGTTTCCCAACCAAAGTGATTCTGTAGTTTCCAGTCTTCCCTCTTACGTCATGTTTTCTGAATCTCCTGGTCGTGCTCATTCCTCCCCACTGGACTTGCTCCAGAACATCTTTCTGCAGAGCGCAGTCCCCAGCTGGAGTATTCCAGCTCCGGCTGTACCAGCGCTGGGTGAAGGAAAGGGATTATTTCCTGTATTTACCAGACAGAGTTGTTTTCATTTCCCTCACTTCTGTCTGACTGTTCTGTGGCAGGACGGCATTGCTCGGGTTCTGATCTGCTCCAGATCTTTTACGCAGATTGCTGCCAAGCCTGTTACTCCCCGTTCTGTACCAGTGTGATGATTTAAGCACAGAAACTCACTGTTACCGAATTGCTCTTCTTCATTCCTGCCCACACCAAACCACTTTCTGTCGAAGTGTTGGCAGTGCCCTGCACCTTGGTGTTGTCTGTGATGTTCAGTGAGGTGTCGTTAGCCCTGTTGATCGTTAACTCTCTTAGTTTTCCACTGAGTTTGCATTCACCTCCACATTGTGTTTTCATATGTCATCCATGAGAATCATCTGAGGCTGTTCTCCCCTGGACAAGGCATCACCTTCGTTTTCCCCTGGTGCCTCAGCTTTGTGCTGTCACTCAGGGGCTGTCACATTACAGTCCCTGGGGGTAAGCTTCCCTCAGCAGAAACTCATCTGGCGTGTCCAAGTCTTGCTTCTGTGGTTTCTTCTTGTGCCTTTCTGTAGCTTACCACAGTGTTTTGTTGTAACCACACCAGAATAAAATTCATCAATGTGAAAG
Organism: Penelope pileata; assembly: GCA_013396635.1. Lineage (NCBI taxonomy): Eukaryota > Metazoa > Chordata > Aves > Galliformes > Cracidae > Penelope > Penelope pileata. The sequence continues at coordinate 65,051 of WBMW01004833.1, read as the reverse complement.
GCAGAGTTCAGGCACTGCTATTTCCAAAGATTCTGGTGTTTTCTCAATGAGTTCAAAGATCAGAGAAAACTTTTTGCAAAAAAAAATTTCTCGTTAATATTATGTCTGCATCATTTTAATGGATTAAGATTGTATTCTTTAATCTCACATGGGTTAATGTTTTCTTGCTTTTTTCCTTTTTTCCATTTAAATGTCCATGCTGTGTGAGTTGCGAGGCCATGCAGTTAGTGTTTCGGCGTACATGATGTAATCTCAATTTTAAGCATTAATATTCATCCAAAGCAATGTATGGCCCTAGGATTTTAGATATAATGTAAGAATAAATACGTGTGCTTCTCATTGTCTCTGCGGAATCGTCCTTAGCTCTTATAAATCCCATCATCTCATCCTCTTCCTTTACTTTTAGGATTTTTTTTTCCCCAGCCCCATCTGTGGCTGCCGCCAAATGTAGGAAGCAATTCGAAGTGATCCACAGTGCCCATTCCTGGTTGTCTGGAAAGAAACTTTCTGACTAGGAGAGAGGATGGACACCTCCAGCCAGCTGGTTTTGGTGGCTAAATGAGCCATTACAATATTCATATTCGTACTGTTGCCCCAGAAGATCTGCCAGTGTCAGTGTCTGTGCTTCTCTTGCGTAGGATGCAGGAGGAAAACCAGGGAAAGGTGAGATGGGGAGCAGGACTCTGCCGAGCCGAGTGTAGCTGGGAGTGGGTGAACTTGTCTGAGCAGAAGAGCTGGATTGTGATGCAGTCTACGAGGAGAAGACGTCTGTGGGGTGAGGACATGGGATCAGGGCTGTGTGAATGTGTAGGATAGGAGAGGCCAACCTGCTTGTGTGTGAGAATGGACAGAGAAGCAGAAACTGCTGCTGCCCAGCCGGCGTGGCTGCTGGTGCGGGACTGAGCACAGCACCAAGCTGCGTTTCGGGAATCCTGCCCTGAGTTCTGGCTGTTCTTCGTTCTTTGGGAAGTATCATGGGAACAACGGCCGTGTCTTCTGCCGTGTGTTGTAGAGCAGGTGTTAATGAGGAATAAGAAGGGAGATGAGTCAGCGGCTGCTGTGATGGCTACTTCATACACCTGGCCCAGTTTGAACCAAAAAAGTGCCAGGGATGTGAAGGGAGTCATCATCAATTTCACCATCTACAGGTCCTGCCAATGTGAAAGCTGTAACAGTGTGGAAAAAACAGTAGATTTGGTGTATTTCAGAAAACATGCGTGCTTTCTTTCACCAGGTCAAAACTGTAATTATGAAATATGCTGAACGTACGTGTCTGATTTATGTGAACCCTTGGTAAGGTTTACTTCTTTTTTCTCTTTTTCTCTTTCTTTTTCTCTTTCTTTTTCTCTTTCTTTTTCTTTTTCTTTTTCTTTTTCTTTTTCTTTTTCTTTTTCTTTTTCTTTTTCTTTTTCTTTTTCTTTTCTTTTTCCTCTGCTTTGAACTAGTGAGACCACTCTCTTTGGTAATTCTGAGCTGGTTAGGTCAGCCCTTGGCTTTTCAGTGTGGAGTCTGCCAAGATTTTTTAAGATGTGTGGTGGTTTAGGGATTAGGATGAATGTCCAGAAGGGACTGAGACTGGAGACCTCCAAATGTCTTTAATTTAAAACCATAATTTGGAAAGGATTCTTCCTGAGTCCCAAGAGAGAAGAGCCAATACTTTAATTTATACTCACAGTCATCACTCCCTCTACAAACAGGGCTCCCCTCCCTTCTGAAAAGGCTGCAGTTTGATTTGCTGCTCTTACAAAAATGGGTTTCGTTTATTTAATATTCTGTTTTGTGATGAAGTGTCTCACCTAGGTCAGAGTTCAGCTGTTAGCAAGGTATTTATGAATTGGTGAGATTTCTGTGCTCTGTGGTGAATTCAGTCTCTGGAGAGGTGCAAAATGCTACTTAACTAGCAAATAAAGCAGCTCAGCTTGAAATTATATGTTAAAGTTAAATGCAACAATCTTGATCTTTTAGTAACCACTTAAATGAGTGGAGTATCTGGAATGCCTCAAAACTTAAGTAATTTGACCTATACTATAGGTAGAGTAAAAGCCCTTTCAGATGGGTTAGTGTTGCAAGTAGCTACGCAAGGAAGGAGAATTTAGGGTTTAGAAACCAAGCTGGAGTCATACTTTTATTCTACATGTTATAAAATACAGCTGAAAACAAACAGCTTATTCCTGAGGTATTTTTTTTCAGTATTCAAGACTTATTTGACTTCCATCAAATACGGTGCTAAATTCTTTTAAGACTTTGAAGTTGGCATTTACGTGTCCTGTGTTGTCTGACGTGTAACAGCAGCGTTACCAGCAGCATGCTTCCTTCCTTTCTGGGTAGTATTCGCTACCGTCAAAGCCTCAGCAGGTAAGACCCAAGCAGCAGGGTCCTTCATGCTGTAGGTGCTCCTCAGAAATGCAATGCAAATATGATTTTTTTTAAAGGAACTCTGCATCAACCATGGCTTCACCAAAAGTTTTGAGAATAACTTTGGCTGGGATTTCTTCATCACCTATGAGACAATAGTGGTTTGTCTCAATGCTTCTCCCATGCACTAAGAAAATGTTTCAGTTTGAGCCCTTTCTCATCCTAGCTGCGCATCAGCAGGCTTTATTGGGTATGATTTCTGATACACTGAATTTAGAGATAAATAATAGAACAGCGAACTGCGTCACTCATTTGTTGGCCGGGTTTAATTATCTCTGGAGTATCAGCCCAGCTCAGCAGAAGTGTTTTTCATGGGATTCTCAGGGGACTCATTTTACTTGAACAGTCAGTTACCTGAACATCCGTTTCTGTGAACCAACTCACAGACCACAGGTGGTTCAGAACTGAGAACCTGTAAAAATGTGTAGGCAGTTCTGCCGTTGTCCCCCGGCAGTATATGGGGGGCTGAACTTGAAAAGACCTGCTTCCCTAAACACATTTTGCATTTTATTTTGCTTATAAAGGGGTTAAAGCTCTCCTGAAACTCCTGCTGCAAAGCGAAAGAACCTCATGAATGCTGATCAATTTCTGAATTGCGTGAGGAAGTGAGATGGTCTTGTGTGTCTTACATGGGGGAAACTGAGGCAGAGGGAAACGATGTGCAGCGTGCTGGCAGCAGAAAGGTTTGTGTGAACGAGAGTTTCTGTATGTGAGCGTTTATGAGCGTGTGGCACCGTGCGTGACTGTGCACATGCAAAATGTAATGGCACGTGGGGAGCTTGCTAAAGTTGTGAGAAGAAAAACAACAGATCAAAATCAAAAAAAAAAAGATAAAGCCCCTGAAACAAAAATCCTGCTGCTGATTGAGATTCAAGTAGAAGTAAAGCAACTAGCTCACTGGTATTTTTTTTTCCTGAGGAAATATGAAATCTAAGCTCTTCACTGCACTGAAATATCTTGGCTTATATGTGCCCTGCTGCATGTAAGTAACTTCTGCATGCTGCCACAGCTCTATTTCACTGAGTACTGGCTAAAAGAAGGGGACAAGCAACACAAGATAAATAACAGAATCTCAAAAAATTACAGCATTTACAGAGCAGTGTTGCGAACAAAGTTGATACGAACTGGAATTGTAGAGGGACGTGTAAAGGTCTGTTTTTATAAAGATGAAAACAGAAAGCCTAGGAGAAAATGTTGGTATGTAATGGCTGGAAGGAAACTTCAAAATCGTTCTAAAATGGCCAAGTCTTAAGATCTTCTCTTGTTACAAATACGAAGATGTACATATACAACTAGAGAGTAATTGAATCACAGAAGCACTGGAATTCACAGTTGTTATACTGGTTTGGAGAAAACGAGCATTTTTTGAATTGGTACCTGAGCTAGTTTCTTAAAATAATTCTGGGAACAGGAAAAAGCAAGTGTGATAATGATTTTTTTTTTTTTTTAATTAATAGCAATTCTAAGTTCTGTCTTTACAAATACGAAGTGAAATTACTTGTTCTGTTTGATTCCCACTGGTCCCCTGCACGACATCCTGGTCAATAAACCGGATCAATATGGGTTTGGTGGACGAACCACTCTCTGGATAAGGAGCTGGCTGGATGGCCGCACTCAGAGAGTGGTGGTCAGTGGCTCCATGTCCCAGTGGAGACCAGTGACGAGTGGTGTTCCTCAGGGATCGGTACTGGGACCAGTGCTGTTTGACATCTTTGTTGGCGACATGGACAGTGGGATCGAGTGCACCCTCAGCACTTTGCAGATGATGCCAAGCTGTGTGGTGCAGTCGACACGCCAGAGGGAAGGGATGCCATCCAGAGGGACCTGGACAGGCTGGAGAGGTGGGCCCATG
>WBMW01004833.1:0-60544 GCA_013396635.1 Penelope pileata | reverse complement strand
TGCCCCCTCCCTGGCAGTGTTCAAGGCCAGGCTGGATGGGGCTCTGGGCAGCCTGGTCTGGTGGGAGGGGTCCTTGCCCATGGCAGGGGGGTTGGAACAAGGTGATCTCTAAGGTCCCCTCCAACCTGAACCATTCTGTGATTGTTTCTGCCTGGCATAGTTCACTTGATATCAGCACAAGCAGGCTTTAGGGTCCTAGTGTGAAGGACTAGTGTGTCACTAGTGTCCTAGTGACAGACTTTCAAGGCTGGGAAGAAGTTGAAGTCTTCATGTGCATAGGAGCAGGGGTTACTAAATCACACTATTGAAAGAGGAGACAGTGGTGCAGAGCCTCATTTGGACTGGGAAGTTAAAATGTCCTCCAGGCACTAATCCTGCTGTAGCTGAAGGAAAGCATCCCCTGCACCAGGAGTTCAGAGAAGCAGCTTTCACCAGTGGGTAGTGTGGCTATGAAAGCTTTGATTTGCCTTGAGGAAAGAGCTTGCAAACAATGAGTGCATTTAATTTTTTTGAGTTTACATGAGAAAGTGCACACCAAGAAACATGCATGTCTGTAAAGGAGATGGCAGCGCAGCTCCTGTTCTCCAAGTTGTTTTGCATACTGCTCACTACAGGAGGAGTGCTGTGCACTGCTAACGGGCATTTTGCCTGCAGTTCGTTTTTTTCTTCTGTTTTTTATTCTGCTTATATGATTGCAGAACGTGGAGGCTATTGTTGGGTGCAGGGTAGTACACAGAAAGTGCAAAGCCTGTCTTCAGCTGCTCTTAAGTTGGCATTATTCTGGTGCAGTGTATGAAGTCACACTCAGGATGTTACAAAACATTCGAACAGGGATTAAATTTAGGGTCTTAGACTTGACAGATGAGGTTTCTAATTGCCGAAGATGTTTTAGATTATAAAGGCTGTGTTGAAGCCAGCTGGCCTCCCCTTCAAGCAGTATAGATGTTGTAAATAACAACATTCCTCTGGCCATGGATCAAGATACAGGAACTGATTTAATCTTGGACTTCTGTGTATCTTTGCAATGGCTTGTACTTAAATTTCAAAATACCTGGTTTTTGTCCTTCTGTTAACATTTAGCTAAGAGATCCGTGGGCGCTGTTGTTTGGATTACTTGATTACAGTTTACGACTGATCATTATTTACTGTGTTTTATCCTAAGTGTAAATCAGAAAGGTGAGGTATTTCAGATTGCTAACAGGATATAGCTTCTTTTTGACACCGAAGGCAAACGGATTAAAATGAAAAAGTGTATAAAAATCTGGCATTGTGCCTCTGTAATTCATGCTGTCCTGGTGGATATGCTAATGAACGTGTAGATTTTCATGAGCCTGCTGCTATGAGGTTTGACAGTTTCTTGCTTTAGTTTAGTAATGCGTAGTTCTACACATCTCACGTTCACTCCAGCATGAGGCTTGCAAAGACAGGCTTTAAAGCTGGACCTTTGCTTGTTAGCTTATTGGAGCAAGGATCACAGGAAATTTCTGCCATGAGTTTGCTGTAATTTACAGGAGCGTGCTCGTTCTCAGGCTTATCTCTGCATTTTTACTGGGACAGTATTTCACTCACGCAGAGAGCCCAGCCAGATGCCATAGGTGGTGTGGCTCCCACTGGGCTGCCTTTGAAGCAGTGGTCAAGCAGAAGGGGCAGACGTTTCGTTGTGAGATGAACTGATTACAAAATCTAGTTGTGAAAGGAATGGCAAAGAGTTAAAACAATTGCAATAGAGCATTAGTTAGGCTAGATAAAAAAACGCAGTGTCAGTTTGTGTGGTCCACTTAGGGCTGGAGAAGGGACTTAAGTCCCCCTGGGTCCAGTGCCTGCTTAGGGGAGGGCTGTTATTAGATGTTAACAGCCTTGCATGCATTAATTCAGATGCTCTTTCCTTGACACCCTCTTTTACCAAGTACCCATCCACAGAATACGATTGGCACAAGAAATGACTTAAAACTTCCAGAGGCTTAACAAAAGTCTGGAGTTTAAGTTAGTCCCTTAGCACGGCCTTTTCCCACAGCCTCTTGGATTGTTAGAAGGAAAATAAGTGAATACGAAAATCTAAATTGTTCCATTGTCCCATTTGCCTTGTTTTTTGTTTTTTTTTTTTCCACTCTGGGAGATGACAGCTTTTCTTTCAGTCTTGGGCACCTTCCCTTGTCTTCCACTCTGCCTTTTAAGTTGGACATCCGTAAGAAGGAAAACCCAAACAACCAAGGTTTCACTAAAGCATTGTGCGTTTCTTTCAGCATCTCTCTTTTACAGTGTCTGTCATCTTTCCTTTTTTTCCTGACTATTCAAGAACAGTGATTTTGACTTAAGAAAACTGAGTCAATCTTTTGCCTGTAATGCCAGATTTAAAGTGATGGCCTAAACCACCAACACTTTAATTTCTCTCCATATGAAGCATACTCAGAGTCAGTGGGGAGCTGAGAATCCTCATTGCATAATGCTTTGAAGATGAGGTTTATATAGCTGTAATTTCTGATGGTAGCTGACCTAAGCCCTTTTCCTTTCACAGGCAATGCATCCTTTTGTGATTTCTTTAATTTGCATTGCCTACCTTAGCACATTTCAGACAGAGATGTTGAAGTGCCTTCTAGCCTTCAGGATGCTTGTCCTGTTTTAACTACCCTTCTTGCTAGCTGCCCAAGAGCTGCAGGATGCCAGCTGCCATCCTATTTGCCTCATATGATGTACCTGAGTGTCCTCTCAGGCCAGCTGTTTCATTGAAAGGTTGATAAATTTCGTAGTAGTAGTGAGTAGTAGTGAGTTCAGGTGCACTACTGTAGTGCTAAACCTTTCATCAGAGGTGTCTCCACTCCTTTTTCTGCTGTCAGCAGACAGTGCTTAAAAGGCAAGCAATTCAGAGTGTGAAAGGGTTAAAGTGAATATCAGCTATTGCAATTCTTGTTGCGTTTTGCAAATTTAGGAAACGTTTATGCTTATGTGCTGCAAAGTGAGGCTAGAATCGTCTGGATGTTTAAAATTGCTTGCTGAATTTAAATGAGTCCATTTTCAGAATCGTAGAATACCCACTGCTTTCGTTGGGAAAAAACATGCTTTTGCAATGTTTAAGTGTTCTGTACGGCTTTTTCTCTCACAGGGACACGTTTTATATTAGAAGAATATTTTTCATAGTTGAATCTACTCTGGGTAGCAGTCAGGATTCATATTCACCCATTAGAAAGATGGCTCTGTTCCAATACACTGTTGCTACAACTGTGGCAAGCATTTAAACACTAAATAAATTGCCTTTTTTTTTTTTCCTGGTATGTGTTTACAGTGACACTTTTGCAGTTTTGCAAAAGTACACTTTTGCACTGACAGTTTTGCAGCTAGTTCTGGGACAAGGATTTTAGTCCTGAATATTCAGGGTCACTTCAAAACATGTCTTGCTTATTCTTGGGCAGTGAAGAGTTCCAAGTGGATGCAATTTAATAACCCTTGCTCAGATTCAATTTGCCTTCCACACCATCTGGTCTGTGTCTCTCTCTTGCTCTTTCTTTTTTCTTAAAGGATAGTATATTTTCAATAATTTATACTTTCAAGCATGTCATCTGTACAAGTAGCTTGCTCTGAAATTTCCCTGTGCAATGTGCCTTCTTAGAAAGAAGGCTTTCTGTGTACAGAGGAAAAAGAACATGAGCAGGAACCTGTGGACAGGTTGGAATGGCAGGAATGTAGGGCACAGTAAAGATGTCTGTTTCTTCACACTGAAATATTATTTAAACACCTTTCAAAAGTAAAATTATTTCATGGTTCTGAGCTCTCCTGTATGGCTCTCCGTGTTTCTCATCTGGCCTTCACAACGTATTCAATCATTGGAGAGGAGCAAGAAAGGTTTTAGAAATCCACAAGTACTCAGCCTTTGCTGAGCTGGAGGTTAAACCCTGATGGAGCTTGCTGTCTGTTAGCTGGCTCGGTCTATCCTTGGTTTGCTAATTAAACTGAGAGCGATACTGCTTTGGTTTAGCTCTGTTTGTCATGATGCTTGGAAAGTGTTGGGTGGAAAGATTGTTCATGTTGTGTGAAAGCATAAATTCTTGACAACGTGGTCTTAAATTTTGGAGGGTCTTTTGCCTGCACAACCTGGTACTTGTCCTGAAGTCTTTCTGTGTGTTTTAGAGACACTGCTTTAGCTGGTAATCATATTATTTCTGATTTACATCTGGGTTTTCCTGGACCGATGTCCGTGTTGCCTAAACCAGAGTGGGTAAGGAGGTGATTTTGCTCTGCCTCATGTAGGAGGTGGGCTGTGAGACAATTTTGTTCTTCCTCATGCCCGGGCATTGCTGGCTGGGGAAGCAGCAGGTGAATTGCACCTATGCTGGCAGCACATGGCCCAGCATCAACCTCAACAGGCTGCTACATGAAGATCCGTGGAACAGAGCACGAAGGACCTGTACATGAAAATCCACAGTACCATGTATGTCTCAGGTTTAGATAAGACGCATCTCCCTGCCCCACTGCTGTCCATGTGATTACCAGACAGCGTATGCATACAGTCTCCTTTCTGCCCAGCAGATTTGGTCAGTTTGGTGACACTTTGGTGTAGTCCTTTCTGCTTGTTTTGTACTTCCTCCCTGGCTGTGTTCACTGATCTTCCTCCTCAGAAGCCAGCTTTCAGTTGTCTCCTCAGTCCGCCCATGCCAGGTAAAGGCTTGGCTTCCAATTCTGCGTTACTGAAGGCAGTTAATGCTGAAAAACAGACCTACAGCTGCCAGAAACTACACTTGCAGATACACCATTCCTGAAAATTTAGCAGCATTGCCATTTGAATAAGTATTTTATTTTACTTTTTGTATAAGCCATGAGTTTTAGACATATTGGTAACATTAAAAAGAATTAACCATGCATACATTCACATTAAAGTATCCTGTAATTTTCCAAATTCCATTTTATGTGCAATCTCTAGTAGCTATCGTATTTCTGTCCAAAAACAAAACAAAACCCTACAGAGCTAACAGATTTTTTTCAAAACGCTATTTGTACTACACGTTATTTCCTGTCAATTTTGCTGGTGATAATTTCAGTTTGGTTAGTAAAAGATTCCTAGCAAACCTTTTCAAAAACAGCCATTCAAGTTGATTCATCATGATGGATTTCAACAGCCAGTCCTCACTGAAGAATAGAAAGAGCGTGTCTTTTGTTTATTAGCTTGTTTGCATTTGGAAAACTGAGTTAGGATCTTCCCTCCCTCTTTTTATCTGATGTTTTTAGAACTTTTGCTTTTCGGAACAGTGGTTTGATTGACTTTTATTCCATATATGTGAGCTGCGTAGAGAACTTGAGAGATCCTTTTCCACGAGTTACATCAGTGTCTTGTTTCTCTCTAATGTGTAATAAGAAGATAACTTGGGGTATGTTGGCATGGTGTGCTTCTGTAAAGTGACATTTCAGGGGACCACCTCTCCTAAGAGATTTTATAGCCTTACCTAAAGTTAAATTTGACATCCTAGTTTACATACATAAAAATGGACCATAGCCTGGTGAAGCTCATCTGAAAGCAAGCAGTGTCAGTTACTTGATGGCTTTTATTTTTGTGTTCAAGTCTCTGGTGGTGACCTGTTGTGCACTGCACATTTCAGGACGTGTCTGCTCATTCCGGTCTCCAGATGTGTATTGCAGCATGTTGTGGCTTCATCTAAGGGTAAAGCTGGTCCTGAATGTTCTGTTTCTCTTTTGGACAGACAGTTAGGCTCTCAGACATGAAAAATGGCAAGACACACTGAGTTCTTCACTCTGGAGACTCAGGGTGGTTACAGCCACCAGGTGTTCTGCAGATCATTCATTACCTCCAAGGTAAGGGAGGGGTTACAACTTTCTCCTGTATTTCAGCTTCCTTATGGGGGCTGGGACACTGATGTCTCTAAACATTTTAGGATCTGAAAGACTGGTTTAAATAAAGGTGACCAGTTGTCCATGTTTGACTACGTTGCTGTGTTTATCATCGTGGCAGTATCCATCTTCGTGGCTGTGAAGGAAAGTAAACCAGCAAAAGAATTTTGACATTGTGAACCCATTTAGAAACAGTTGTTTTTCTTGTTCCATTAACGTCTATTAAAAACAAAACAAAACTTTATTGACCATTTGTTAATGCTCCATCTTCCTCTTTTTCCCTCCCAATCTTAATTATTATGAAGAGACCAACTATTAAAAGGTACTTAGCAACAGAAGTACTTTGAGGTTTTTGTCACCTCTATAATCAGCTCGCTCTACTGCTACTGAACTCCCAGTTGCAATTTGTAGTTTCAGTGGAGAATGTTACATAGCAACAGACCAAGTTACCTACCACCTTATCGTGAAGCATTTTGAAAAAATCATGGGATGTTTTTTCTCTCATTCAAGAACTTATATCGTGGATTCTCATGAAACTAGTTTTCTGGGGAATGATGAGGAACTCCACAAAAAATCAGGGTATCTCCTCGTCATTTCTCAGCAGCAAAGTACTGATTCCACTCACGTGAGCTTGTCTGGTCCTCCTGTTATCAGCAGAGAAGATGGGAGAGTGCCCCTCGCTCTGGTTTGGCTCCTGTCGTTTGGGGCTGGGAATTTTGCCAACTAGGGACCTAGTGTATCCAGTTTCTAAGCTGGGGGGAAATGTTATTGAGAAGGTGGTGGCCTGACAGCTCTGGCATTTCCTGGGGCTCTCGGATTACTGTGACACCATCTGATTGGTTTTTCAGGCTGAAATAGTTTAACCCAGATTGAGCTACTTACGTTGGTTGCTCCGCTGAGAGATCACCCGTGACTTGGACTTTTTTTTTTTTTCAAACCTTTAATTTTTACTGATCAGTTTTTAGTTTTGTTGTTGAAGTTTCGGGGACATTGGAGTGCTTAGGTGTAGGTGTGAGATCACAGTTTCTTCTCTTCTAGAGAAAACCTCGGAGTAAAACATTTAGCACTGCTTGCCTTCTGGTTGCTCAGTTGCCAGGGCTTTATCAGACTTCTCTTTTGCTGGTTCCATGAGTGCTGTTTCTGTTTGAGTAGTGCATACTCAGCTCGATGCTTTCCAAGCACAGGATTCCACCTCCTTGATTAGAACCTCTCTCTGATGAGGTTAATGACGCAACACATGATGCTGATGTGGTCGTAAGGGAGTGAAATGAATCAGTGTTTCTCAGAATTTAGGTCTGAATAGAAACTGCTTATTCCTGTGGATCATTTAGGAATGGCAAGAAGGGAATGTAGGCGGCTGTTTGTCAAGGCAACAATGCAGGAACATGCCACAGGGCTCCTCTGGGATCTTTTGAAGCTCCTCCTAAACCTGCAGGGAATGAGAACTACCTAGCTGTAATTGTGGCTCCTTGGATGGACCTGCGCAGGGTGCAGCTCACCCTGCAGCTGTGAGCTGCTTTATGTCCTGCATGTCGGGCCGCCTGGTCAGAGTGCCTGTGCTCCAGCGGGCAGGAAATCCCTCGGGGTGACTTTCGGTGTTACTAGGTCACACGTACCTCGATGATAATAGGTGGACGAGGGGAGCTGTTAGAAGTCACATTCTGTGACAGTAGTACAAATGGGCTTAGGGTCAAAATACAGAGAAGCTGGTGTGTTTGTTGTGGCAAGCCTGTATGTGTGTAGGTGATGGAGTACTCGCAGTTTGTGAAATAGCCAGCCATTTCTGTCTTCAGACCGAGACTAACATGTTTAGCTGACATTTTAGTGGTAAGTTTGACATTTCATGCTCCAGTATGTTTTTAAAAATTGCAATCTCCACAATGTTGCTTGGAAATGTTTGAAAGTAGTAGTACAATATCTGCATGTGTTTTCAGTTTTTAAGAGGAAAAGAAGTCTTGAATCGTCTTTGTGGCAGTCATTGCACCCTTCCATCTAGAAAAACTTGTCATTAGTTTATGGGGTGCATACTCACTTAAGAGCAGAAAGTATTTAAGTCTTCTTTTTTGTTTCTTTTGTGGTGGCAACAAAACAAGAAAAAGGTTTTCTTTCAAAGCTGGGAACCCTTCAAGAGGGATGTTTGGAGTCACACTGGGCAGTGATTTACAACGATTGCCAGAGGCCAAATGGTGCTTCAGGGGTTTGCATGTCACAGGAAGGACTTGTTTAGCTGCAACTCCTGGCTGTTGTACTACTGAGCATGGTACTAGAAAGGAGTTTAACAGAACAGGGGCATTTCTCAGCCTGGAGAAGAGAAGGTTGCAGGGGGACCTGATAGCAGCCTTCCAGGACCTGAAGGGGCCTGCAGGAAAGCTGGGGAGGGACTTTTTACAAGGGCAGGTAGTGACAGGACAAGGGGTAATGGTTATAAACTGACAGAGGGTGGATTTAGACTGGGTATAAGGAGGAAATTCTTCCCTGTGAGGGTGGTGAGACACTGGCACAGGTTGCCCAGAGAAGCTGTGGCTGCCCCCTCCCTGGCAGTGTTCAAGGCCAGGCTGGATGGGGCTGTGGGCAGCCTGGTCTGGCGGGAGGGGTCCTTGCCCATGGCAGGGGGGTTGGAACAAGGTGATCTCTAAGGCCCCTTCCAACCTGAACCATTCTGTGATTCTGTGATTTTCCATGTAATGCATTGAGCTTTTGTGTATTATCCACGATAACTCTAGTATATTGTTAACTCTAGCTTCTTTTACATTTCAATGCAGTAAAAGCTTTTTTATTTAGCTCAGTTTTTAGTGTTTTAATGCGAACTTTCAGCAATTTCATGTAATGCAGAGCAAATATTATGAAGCTTTTACTCTTGCCTTCATTGACATTTTCTCTCACATAAACCCCGTAACAAAAGTTAACAGAAATTGGCACAAGAAAATGCCCATCTAAAAGTCCTTCGGCTGGTCCTGCTGATTAAAGTCAAACATCTGGGTTGGAACTTTGATAATTTATCTGAACAAGAACCAGTAGGTTTTTCTTTAACCTGAGTGAAAAAATGTTATCTCTGACAACAAAACAAACAAAGTGCTAAGGATTTTCTTAAACAAAAGAACTGAAGTGCGCCTTGATCTGTTTATGGAATTGATTGGGAAGAAAACTGAATCCCTTTTTCCTTAGGTCTGTAAGTATTTACAGTGGTTTAACAATGTGGTGATAAGATTGTTTTTATTGACTTCTCGAGGCTAAAAGCACTTATCATTCTTTTTATTTTCTTAACAAGAACCCATAATGTGTCAGTTACTGGTGGAAAGGCTGTGATCAAAAGAGACTTCCATTAGGCACTGCACTGAAGTTTGGTTTGCCAGATATTGAAGTTTCTTTATCTTGGAAAATGTTACAAGTAATGCTGCCCTTGTAAAGAACGGCGAGCCCTGTCTTCTATTCTTGTGCAAATCTTATTTGGTTAAAAAAAACAGGCGCAAGGCAATGAATGTGTCCTAGTCTGACCGGGCTGCCTGACACGCTGACTCAACATTGCTTTGTTTGTTCGGCTAGCTACTGTGTCTAATGTGCAAACGAAGTACCAACTTTACAAGACGTGTGTGTCTGCCAGCCCGTCTCAAGGAGGATGACGTCCAGCAGAAAGGATACGTGCAGCTCAAAAATAGGAGTCCTTCGTCTCACCCCCTGTTGCCTGCAGGCAGTTTCTGCCTCACCTGTCAGCAGCTCCTGGTGTCAGCTTTGCCCATCTGCCTCTTGCATTATTCATAACATACGCATGCTGGTTCCTGTGGCTAATGCACAATGTCTTCTGCTCTAGTAATGACATGCAGCCTTCAGCGTGTTAGTGACACCATGCTTTAAGAAAGGATTGGAAAAAGGATTTTGCTTTCCCTTGAAATTCAAACTTTTTATATTGGAAAAACACCACTCAAAAAGCTGTTATACTAGAGACATCTAATTTAATTTGGTTTCTACAAGGGAATTTGCAAAATTAATTATTAAATTTCTTCCCCCACCATACATCACTGCAAGAAAGTGGCACGTAAGTGTCAGTATAAGTTGACTCTTCTAAGCTTTTTTTTTTTTTTTTTTTTTTTGTTAATAAAAGCTACTTCATCAACAGTCTTTCCAGATGAATTGAGACCTTGTATTTCAAAGATTTTTTATTATGCAGAAATGGAAATATGGGTAGATTGTTTGTAAAAAAATCAAAGCTCCTATGCAAATTTCATGCCCAATATAACCATAAAGGCATTCCAGTGCAAGGAAAGAAAGGATTAATAGCACATTTTGTGTTCATGTGTAGGAGTGTTCATTGCATTTTGCAGTGCTCTGTAAAGCTCCTCAGTCCAGAGCAACCCCACAACTGGTTCTTCTCTTCTTGAGCTGCCAGCGTGAGACTTGCTGAAGGGATGGGTTATAGATGTGCTCAGGACTGGAGATCTTTTGGGCACTAATGTCCAGGATCATGTTGTAATCTGTTCTTGTACACTTCGTACAGGTGACAAACTTTATTTCCCTCTTCCCCCTCTTCTTTCTTTCTTTCCTTCTTTATCTTTTCCTGGTGCTCCTGACACCAAGACAGTTGTCTCAGGTTGTTCTGACTTGCACCAGCTATTTTCAAAATCTCTTTTTTGGAGTCTTCTTCAGGTTCTTCAGCTACCATGGTACACGCCTATCAGTATGACTGTGTCTAAAACCATGTGTAGAACTGTGCAGTGTGTTTAGAATTAGTGGATGTCATCTCTCCTGCCATGGAATAGCTCTCCAGGAAGACAGGAGGAGACAGCTGAAGGAGGCATGTCTTTCACTTACGAGAATGCAGTATTCAAAACAGATGTACAGTCAGTGTCCTCTTCAAGAGAAGACAGTTACGGCATGAATTTCAAGTTTCATCTTCAGGGCTTCAGCATGATGGGTTAGAATCAAAGCCCCAAAAATGCACTTAATACATTGCTAAGAGTATGTATGTTGCTTAGCATTTAAGAAAGAGTAACCCTTTTTAATGGATTTTGGATCAAACCCATCATTCCTATACATGGGTTTAAGTATTCCTTCTCTCTGAAATAGAGATCGTTAGTAGTGGGTTTCTTTTTTGTTTCTTTTTGTTTTTGGTGGCAGAGGGTTTGCTGTGTATGAGGACTTGCCTCAACAAATTGTTATTAACATTAGAAAAATGTGTGTATCATTTTTGCTTTGAAAGCAGGATGGTACCCATGCACTGGAGAATCATCTCCCAGTTCCCTGTCATTATACTGGTGGTGTTGGGCTGAGTGCCCACATGGTGTTAGTTGTAGCAGAAGTAATGGTTACTTGATGTTTTACCTACTTATCTTGTAATTATTTTTGCTAAATACCATATACGAATTGGTGAAACTTGAGCAATCATTGATCCTGAAACATACTCTCAAGTGTGGGGGTTTTAAAAAGCAATAAATAAAGATTTCAGTAACAGGCTAAGTCAATTAGCCGGGCTAAAGCTTTGGTTTGCAGCTGGTTTGGCCAAAGTTCAGACTGAATGAGAGCAATATTTGTGAACTAAACCAAAACTCTGCTTGTGCACCAATTATTTGACCTCTAATTTAACCCTTATGGAGGCTGAGAGTCCTGCACTGCAGCAGAAGGTATGTCTTGAAATGAAGTATGTTACCCAAAGGAAAAGAGAGGTTATGGAGAGAAATGATGTGTAGTAGAGCACGACTGTGTTTGCTGGGGCTGGGCCAAGTCGAAAGTAGATGCGTGTCAGGACTGATTAAAGCATTCTGTATTGTAAGAGTGCAGTGTTTTAGGATGATAGTGAAAAGATGGGAGAGTCGTGAGAAGAGCACAGGTTTGGACAGAGCACTGTTTTTTTACATCAGTTCTAAGTCTAAAGAAAAACAGAATTGCAATGGGATTAAAACAACCTTTTTCTAAAGAACAGATACCATCTCAATCTAGTTTGATTTTAAGCACAAAGTATCTTAAAATAATACAGTATAGTATTTCCTTGTCTTAGAAGTGAGAGTACTGTGGTAGTGGGGTTGGCGGGAATGATGGGAAATGTGGAGACCATCTGAATATGTGTCAACTTTTTCGGTAATTAGAGGTTCTCAGTAATAATCACTGACTTTAATAATTTTGTGTGTGAAGTGAAAACAGTTGTCAGAAATAAATCTCTCTTTAAAAGGAACCATGAGTGGCATTATACAGAACATACTTTTCACAGGAAAACTGGGGCAACTGGCACTGACCTGTGATTACGATAGAGGTGTTACCTCTGGTTTGACAACTGCATGCAATTTCATAATCGTCCCAGAGAGATTTTTTTCCCAGAAAAATCTGTCCTCTTTTTAGAATTAATTCCTGAAATAACTGCCAACTTCCCCCCCCCCAAAAAATGGTAAATAATAGGTTTTTTTGTTCATTGCAACAAAGACCAAATTTGCTGGCAGTCATCCAGACACATTGCTGCAAAACTCTTCCCTAAGTCCAGAGTCAGATCTTGATGTCTCTGCAAGGCTCTTTGCCAAGTAGGGAAGCGCAGTTAAGGGTTCTAGGGAAACCACGTATTTCTGGTTAAATGATAACAAAGAAAGCAACAAAAAATCAGTGCCTCTTAAATGCATTTTAAGCATTACGCTGGGGCCGAAGACAGCCAACGTGCTCAGTTCTGTGATGCTTGGTGCTTGCAGAAGGTGGTCATCTGCACATGTTGGCCTATGCCATTTTTCCTTCTGTTTTCCTGTACTTTGAAGATTGCTCTGTGTGTGCCTCTATAGCAGAACAGCTTCTTGTGCTGACTCCTTGCTGCATACTGTCTTTTCCTTCAAGAAATTGCTCAGTGAATCCAAGATCCAAATGCAGCTGTCTGCTCCGGATGGCTAGGCAAACAAAGTTTCTCAAATAGAACCTGTTTAAGTCGCTTCTGCCCTGAAGTCTGAAGGTCTCAGAAACAAATTGCATTGGTAGCCCTCACCTCTTGCTTGTCCTGGCCATTCCTAGGACCACCCATCTGACCATCTAGTTCTGAAGCCTCTCGATGGAAGGTTTAGCAGGGGATAACACAGGATTTTTATTTCCCTAGCAGTGGGCATGTGTGCTTAGCTGATTGGTGAGGGAGGGAGTGTCTGGCTCGCGGCGGGATCGCAGGCTCCATCGTGCTGATCTCTGCACCCACATCGCTGCTCCGGCTGGAGATGCCGTCATGGCTCTGAGTGCCGTGCTGACACAGCAGCCACAGGTACTGCTTGCAGGCACAGGCAGCCAAAAGCTTTTGTTCCCTTTGCACTTACAGCAACTTACAGCAACGCTGGTGCTGGTGCTGGGTGAGAGGAGGCAGCCGGGGCTCTGCTCCTGCTCCCAGCCACAGCACAGCTCCTCCTGGCCTCCCCCCGGCCCTGGCTCTGAGCGAGGCCTGGCGGTGCCCTGCCACGAGAAGCCTGCGGGGAGCAGTGCTGGGGGGAGGCTTCTTCAAAGCCCCTTCTTCCCCAAAGATCCAAGGGTGCAAAGCGACGGGGAGAAGCACTTCCAGGAGCAGCCGTGCTTCATTTCAGTGCTTAAAAGTTTACAACAGCCTTTTGTCTAAAATTAAAAGCGAATCTGCAGGGGCTGCCACAGTGTTGGCACTGCTTCTTTGACACACTTGAATGTCATAGTCCATATTTCTTTAATAAACAGCTTTTCATCTGATGTTTAAATTAGCATGTCTACTTCTGCCATTTTGAAAGCCTTCAATAGACTTTCCATCACGTGTTTTCATCCTGCATTCCGCTTTGAAGTGCTCCTTTGGCAGGATTAAATGCAACAGGAAGCAGAGTTAGAAGGTCCGTTCTTGGAAAACTATTATGCTTGCAGGCTGTTTCAGAAAGTTAACTGTGCCTGGGAAAATGGATTTATAAACCTCCTGCGGCTATGCAGGCCATTACCAGTATGAACTGAACAACTCGGTTTTCTTGGGGTGTAGGAACTGAAACCTGGTCTGGGGGCTTGATAATATGCAAGTGTTTGTATGTAGTGCAAATCATAGAATTGTAGAATCACAGAATGGCCTGGGTTGGCAGGGACCCCAAGGACCATCAGGTTCCATCCCCCCTGCCACAGGCAGGGCCACCAACCTCCAGATCTGGCACTGGATCAGGCTGCCCAAAGCCCCATCCAACCTGGCCTTGAGCACCTCCAGGGTCGGGGCAGCCACAGCCTCTCTGGGCAGCTGTGCCAGCCCCTCACCACTCTCTCAGTGAAGAACTTCCCCTGATGTCCAATCTAAACCTTCCCTCCTTCAGCTTAAAACCATTCCCCCTTGTCCTATCACTGTCTGCCCTTGTGAAAAGTTGGTTCCCCTCCTGTTTATCATTTCCCCTTGAAATCCTGGAAGGCTGCAATGAGGTCCCGCCGCAGCCTTCTCTTCTCCAGGCTGAACAAGCCCAGCTCCCTCAGCCTGTCCTCGCAGGGGAGGTGCTCCAGCCTCTGAGCATCTCTGTGGCCTCCTCTGGACCCTCTATTGCCATGGAAACTGCAACAGGTATGAAGAGCACAGTAACACAATTTGGTAGAGCAAGTCCTCAGCTACAAAACACGGTTTTTCAACACAGTCGCTACCATTAGCTGTGCATTTTCCCCAGTGCTGAACAAGAGCTGCATGCCACGCTCATAGCAATCTGCCCCAGCGGAGGTGGCCCCTGTCCCTGTCCCCCTGCAGAAACGCCCCAGCACCCTCCCTGTGCTCCCAGCCCCTGGCTGGGCTCCACCAGCGTTCAGCAGCGTCGATGAATGTCAGTGGGTGCCGTTGTTGCTGCAGGGAGGAATTCAGTGCCCCCCTCGGCTCCCCCCGCACTCCCCTGTCAGAGCCATGGGGTCCGAGTGCCCCTCTGCTGCCATCTGTCACACGGCCACAGCGTGGGACGGGAGCTGGGGGGGAAGGGTCAGCCTCTGCTGCCGGGCCGCCAACATCCGCCTCTGGAGCCGTGGGACAGCAGCACAGCACAGGAGGCATGGCTTTCGGAGCAGCACTCATATAGTTGCTTTACATGCTATCTGATGGAGGTAAAGATGTGTTTATGATCGTCTGTTTGTGGATCTGAGTGAGTTTACCGAGTATTTATAAAAGGCATTGAAAACACCAGTTTTTCTTAGACTGAGATCCTACAAGCTCACAAAAATCATGTCACAGGTACATATACTGAGATATTTTCTAAAATAAAACCGCCAACCTGATTTTTGACACATTTTAGGAAAACCGAGTGTGTTGTTTTTAAGTCTTTGCTCACACGAGAATTTTGTTTTGGGTACAGTGAGACTTGTCAGACATGGTGGTTTTAAGTGCTAGACAAAATTTTCTTTTTTCATGAAGTCCTAACATTTTTTTTTCAAAGTAGAAATTCCTTGATTGCAAAAGCTTCAGTAAAAGTTGGCACAGAGGAAGTATTTGGGGAGTTCTGGAGTGTTCTCATTTTCCTTCGTTTTATTGTAGCTGTAGTTTTCAAAGCATCTGGCTGTTCTGACCACGTGCATCTACCACATTTTCTGTTGATTTCTACTGTTCAGCTTCTGCTTGGCTCCTAAGCATCAGCTGTCAGGCTGACTTAGGCAGTCGGTGTGAGCGTGTATAGCCAGAGGTAAGGTTAGTGCCAGGTCTTTGCTAACGTTTTGAGTTTCTTTCCATGTAGGTATGCCACTGAGTGAGCTCAACTTTTCCTTTTTTTTTTTTTTGTTGTTGTGCATAATGTGCCGTGCTACATTTTAGTTTTGCAACCTTTGAAAGTCTTCTGTTAATCTCCCTATCACATTTGTTAAGGTCAGCTCGTTTCAGGACGGTTAGAAGCATTTTCTCACCTACTGAACAGTACTCACAGTATGTCTGCATGTCTTCCTCAACTGGAGGAACAATGTTTGAGGGACCGTGGGATGAAGGCAGTTGAAGAAACAACGACACCCTTGTGATTCTGACAGTTTTAAATAACATCTTGAGGACGTGATTAGAAGAATATTTTATACTTTCTTTCATCTGTCTGTCTCTCTTTTTTTTTTTTTCAATTTACCTGATATTTATTATATTTAAACCTGCAGATTTTGTGGTACGTGGGATCTGCTTTCATGACAAATCATGAAACTGAGAGTACATTCATGCTTGAGAACGTATATGTGACAGATCGAGCTTTTCTGTTTAAAGAGGAATAAATGAATTATTGGAAATAACACTACATCAGATTAATTTGCTTCCAGTCTTTATCCTGGAGCTTCTATTTCTCTCATTCTCTCCTCCATGCTTCTTTTTCAAATGGAAGTTTTTTTCTGAACACCTGTGAGCTATAAATACCGAAAGCTTGCTTACCTGACTTAATCACCATAGAGCTGATTAGCTGGAGCGTAGAGAGAGTACTTCAAACTCATTTTTCTTTTTCTACAGTTAGAAATCTGAAATTAGTCCTGAACACTTGAGTGGTTTGAGTTTAATCAGGATTTTTCCTTATGTTTCTGGAGGCATAAAACTGGGTTTTGGAATCAGGCTGGGGAGGACAGTGCCTTCCTTGCTGTCTGTCTCTGCCCCTAGCCTCAACATTTCCATGAACGTGGAAGCTTTTGTTGGGTGTTGGTTTCGTAGCAAAATTATGATCAGTGCATCTGGCTGTAGGTTTTGGAGGAGATGCTGTATCCACTGGGGTGAGTGGGAAGTTGTGCCACTCCTCCCTGTAGACAGCTTGTGTAGATCTGCATCCTGCATGCAGAGACCGCACAGAGAAGGCCCCCGGTCCGTATCTTCTGGTTGTGTCTTCTTAGAGAATAATTAAAGCAACTAATTTCACACTTTGCAGCTTTTAAAAGCTATGGGAAAGTGACTCGATTCATGGTAGATTTATTGCCTAGACGGCTGCAGACAGCAATTCTGAGTTTGTTCAGAGTCCCGAGTACTGCACCATCCCAGCTGTTAACTCGGTTTAACTCAGTGTTTGTCCTTTGGAGCCTGATCTTTGTGGCTGTAAGGGTTTCATTCTGTAAGCAGAAGATGGAGGGAGAAGGAACAGGCAGTGAACTTTAAAATGGAGGCTTATAGCTTTAAGGCAAAAAAACCCACAACAGCGAACAAAATCCTAAAAGAAGAAGAAAAACAAAATCCAACCAAAAAACCCACCATGTTTTCCATGCTTCATTTTTTAACCGATGCAAAGAATGTCCAGGACAGAAGATATACATGATTCACTGTTTTAAGAAAGTACGGACTGTTTTTGCTTTTTTGGTTGCTTTTTGGAGTGAGGGGTTTATGTTTTCCATTATTGCACCACAGTTGACTTTTTTGGTCCAACCATGGATTTCAGAGTGTGTTCCTCACTGCCAATAACCACGGCTTCTTTTGTCTGCCAAATGGCTTGTTAAGGCAGTAAAAAAGGGGGGGAAAATGAGAAAAAGAAGGCTTTGCTTGCTTCTATATCCAGCATTTCTCAACAAGCAGAGATATTACCAGATTTAAAAGGTTTTTGTTATCGTTATTGTTTCTTCTCCAATTAAGCAAGAAATTAAAAAGGCGGCAGATAGAAATTTATAGAAGAATATAAATAACTTGCCTGTTAGTACTGGATGATTCCTATCAGATTATTCAGAAACAATTACAATAATATGCATGAAGGAGGTTAGGATAATTAAGGACATTAGAGATGTCCAAGACCATTTCCTTCCTGATCATTATACCTAGGAACGAATCCTCAGCAACTATTGGTTTAAATGTGCCTTGTTTAGCCACTGTTCCTTTTTCCTTTAAATGCAGGATTTCATTTGTGCATTTTAATCACCTTTTATGCATCTGGCTCCGTGTAGCGATGTTTCAGGTGCCAGCACCTGGTGCCTGATCAGCCCCAGAAGGTGACTAATAACCTTGTTGGCTGCCATGTCAGTGACTGCAGCCACCTGCCAGGTGTCGGACCTGCGAACAAAACTGAGGTCAGGTGGTGAAGAACTGAAGATCCAGCCGCTCTCACTGTGCAGCTCTTGCTCTTTCTGCAGTGTTTCTGCTAAATGTTTTCTACAGCATTCCTGTAATAGGCATAACCTGCACCACACGCATGCAGTAGCTTCTGCTCTGTGGCTGGTGGTACAGAGGGTGGGATCTGAGATTTCCCCATCTCCTCTGGGTGAGTCTACCGAAGCCTTTTTAGTCCAGCGAACTATCAAAGGTTGTTCACTGTCACCTCCTTCTCACTTCTACTTTTGCACTTCTGTGCTGTGTAGCATCATTTTTGTGTAGGAAGACAACAAAGTCAATTTTTCTGCTGCCAGACCCTGAAATTAAAGAGAGCTTGAAGAGCAAAAGTTACTCAGGAACAGAACTAAAAGTTGGTTCTTCACATTTCAGACCTAACAAGTCCTGACTCCCTAAATGCAGTGCATTGTGTCACAGAATAAGTGAAGAAAAAGACCCAAGAGTTCCTGCCCAGCTGTAGATCTACCTATGTGATCTTCTATCCCATTATTTGGAAAATCAAGTGGAGGAGAAGCCACTTACATTTCTTCTCTCTATCAGATTCAATTTAATTTGTTTATGCTTGTGATCCAGTAAAAGGAATTCACGTAATAGAGGTGCAAAGAACAGTTTTATTTCCAGCTGTGATGTCTAGCCCTGCACTTCCCTCATCTTGAAAAATATTAATTTGTTGAAGCCTTGCCAAAGTTACCTTAAAAAATAAACCAATATTTATTGTTCTCCATTTGCCTCGCCTTGGGTCTCTAAAAGCACCTGTGGCTCTGTCTAAATGAGTAAAATACTTTTAGATGTCCTGGCATTAATTTAATAGCATTTACAAATTTTTGTAAACCAGAGTTGAAATTTATAAGAAATTTACTTGGCTAGTGTTTTATTAGTCTCAATATGCAGTGCAATTTCTGTGGATAAAGCTATGTTTCAATTAATGGTGTATAGGAATGTACAAATATCCTAGGTAGTAATGCTATAAAGCTTTTTTTCATTCCTAACATTACATGTTCTGGAAGATTATATTCCCACTGAGGTAATCTCGGAATGGGCCTTTTCTGCTTCCAGTTCCCTCAGAAATAACTCAGGTCTTAATTCTTCAGGTTTGTCCTTTGCAATTTTAGTGTGCTTTTCACATTTTTTTGTGATGGTTTTTGCAGCAGAAGTCTCATTATCCCACCTTTGCAGATGGCCATTTTCATTTTCCTCTGCTTCAGCTCGTGTTACCTATTGATGTGAAAGAAATTGGTGGGTCAGAAGTAATAAAGGATGGCTTGTGTCTTGGATTTGGCACAGTCCAGGCAACACGGTCGCCTGGGGACAAGAAATAATCTATTTAATATAATTTTAAGTGGCATTTCTGGTTGTCTTACCTTAGAAGACAAAATGGAAGTCAATTTGTCAGAGGTAATTTATAGTTGGAGCTCTTTTCAAAAAGCAATTCCTCCGAGGGCCGCGTGGCTAACGAGCAGGGCAGCGCTGAGGATGTGCTGAGGATGCTCTGCGACGTGTCCTGAGGCTGCTGTGCCCCCGTGCATAAATCGTGGATCCATCAACAACTCTGCTTTGACTCCTGTTGAGATGAACTACTCTTATTTGGTTAGGAACAATGCGTGTGTGTGTCAGTGCAAACGCTGTAGATGCTATTCAGAATGCAGCGACTGTTTCTTGAATAAACTCTTTATAGAGTTAGTACCTTCCTACCTTAGCAGATTTTAATTATCTCAGGATTAGGAAGGTACCCAAATGCACTTCTGTAACAAAGAGACATTCTTTGATAGAGTCCTTTTACTGAGAGGGTTCTTTTAATATGTGGGGGGAGGGACAGCATAAACTGTAATCTAGCTTTGGATGTATTTGAAGTGGCTGTCATACTTGATTTTATTCCAGGAAAGAAAAGTAGACAGTGATCTGTACTTTGAATGGTTCAGATTTCATTTGCATTAACTAAAACCTCCCCAGTGTGTCACATAATTTAGTAGTTAATGCAGGAGCACATCAGTAAGAACAGGGAGACATTGGGACTGCATGGCAGTGTAGGAATGCATGTTTGTATATATACCGAGCTTTCCATGTAAATGAAGAATGTTGGCACTTGGAAATGTCTGCTTTCCTGATAAGGAAACATTTCTGGTTCCAATCTTGATTCTGTGCAGCACTGCACACTCTAAAAGTACACCATGTGGATGTGGAATTACTGCAAGGCTGGGATGGCATATCACAGAGGCTTCCTCTGGAAGAAGCACTGTTCTGCACTGCATGTGACTGGTATATACGTGCAGGTTCACATCAGAGATATTAAATCCCTGAGAACGTGCTTGCATTTTAAAGCTATTAAATACGTAATGGGGGAAAATTAATTACAAGTGGAAAACATAAATTGTCATGGTAAAAATCATTCTGAAAATACATAGTATGAGACTAACTATAGAGTGAATTTGATGTCTGTAATGGAAAAATTCCAAACTCTCATGACTACACCATTGGCTTCATCTGGAGCTAGGAGCTCTGCTCCACATCATTTTCTGTTTCCTCAGCTCCTGATCTCTCAGCTTTCTGATCTCTCTCTCTCAGGCTGCTTTGCCTGGCCCTTATCTAAGCCTGGGGCAACACAGCCCCAGGTTCACCCCTTCCCCTTGCAAGGGATCTGCCAGTGTTCCCTGGGCCTGCCCTGCCCCTCCACCATGTGCTCAATCATCAGTTCGTGCTGTCATCTGCTGTTTCCCTGCAATGACTCTGTGTGAATATCTTCATGCCAATTCAGTGTTTTCTTTTCCTAAGTTTTATCTGCAAATGTTGAAGAGAATCTAGCATGACTGCCTGCAGGTACTTTCAAAGATTCCACTGAACGTAGTGTGAGTGCGTCCTCAACAGATCTGGCTTTTGCTTGGGTAAATATTTTCCCCAGGTGCACAAAATATTGTGCAGACAAACACCAGTTTTCATTTAAAGTCTGCTCTGTAACTGTAGCTGGAGGCATTTCCACAGTGCCTGAAATAATGTACTCCAGACTGCCCAAAAAAGTAAGATCCCAAGGGATTTCTCTTCCTTTTGACAGCTGCAGCTTGAACATTCAACTTTCTAAGCAGCTTTAAGGAATGTGTTTAAGCAATTGACCAAACCTACCTTTATTGTGTAGCGCTATCGTAGTCTTAAAAATCCCCATCTTGGTGCTAGTGATGCAGGGAAGGTCTGAGCTACAAAGCAAGCCTGTCTGGAGAGTCTCAGCAGGGAAGCTGGGTGTGATGGCTGATGGACCTTGTCACTGGTGGTGGCAGCTGTTGCTGCTTATGTGAGGAGCACCTTAGATGTGTGCTTTGTGAGGTCTGCACACTGCTCAGTGCATAAACTTCATATCCGCCTGTTCTGCCTACCAGGGTCTTCATGTGGGATCCTCCCGTTCCTCCGTGTTTTCAGGACTCCCTACAGTTCCCCTAAGGTGTCTGTAATGATGAATTTTTGCCTCTGTCCGCTTCCCCCAGTGCCCATTTTCTCTTCGCTTCAGCAGCTCTGGCTATGTCATCACAAAACAGAGCGAGGCTTGGACCCCAGCCCGCAGCTGACTGGCTGACTGCAGAGCGTGCTTGATGGTGTGCTGTGAGCCATCTTTGGCCAGAGGAGAGATGTCTTCACAGGTCCGTGTATTTCTCGTTGTTCCATGCTCGCCATTCACTGCATGCAGGCCTGCTGGTGCATCTTTGCACTCTGCTGAGCCCACGTTCTCCCTCCTCTCCCACTGTCTGCAGTTTCCTAAGAGGTGAGCCATGTGCCATGTCAGCATACTCAGCTCCTCGAGAAGATGGGCAGAGGCAGCGTGCTGCTTGAACGTGCTCTGCTGGGGTGGGCTGAAACACAGGCAGCCCCTTCACACTCGAACAGCAGCTGCTGTTTGTTCCTGTGCGAATGGCAATCAGTTCTGCTGCAGTGTGTGTAGCTGGTCAGGGTGAGTTCTGGTTCCAGCACCTAAACTGAGGTAAAACTGCGATTTGCTGTACTCTGAAGAGGCTGATCCTCGTCTTTGTGTGTGTTCTGCCTGGTTTCTATGTGCCAGCTGGCACAACTAGAAAGGTTGTACCTTTCCCTCCTGATATCTGTACCAAGCTCTTAACTTTTTCCCAGCATACTGAACAAATTGGGGTGCTGGCCTGCAGTGTTTCTGAAATAAATAGAATGTTACAAAGACAATGGGCTTCCCTGGGAGCAGCCATATGGATGGCTATTGGAGTAAAAACCAAGATTGTTTTATAACTGAATAGTTACATTCTAGGCAGAGCATTTTAATCAAAATAAACATGATTCTGGGCGTGTTTAGTTCACTTCCCTAGTCTGTGATGCTGGTGCTGTATTGAGGTATGAATGATTTTGCATTTGTCAGTGCTTCAGCGGCCTGTTACCTAGAGTTGTGATTGAGAGGTCACATGCCTAACTCTTTGCTTCCAAAGTTAACCCCTTTATTTTCTTATGTTCACTTGAACAGGATTTATGCCTGATTAAGTTACTGTCTTTTATCATAATTAAAGAAAAATGTTGTGGAGGCAGAACTAAAAACTCGGCTCAATGAAAAACAGATTGTTGTGCCTGTAATGAAACAAAAGGAACGCTGTCACACACAGAGCCTCTTTCTCCCCCGCAGAATAATCAGCAGTCAGAAAGATTTATCTGCTGCGAGAATGATTCAGCTGTCCAGGGGGAGCCAAGGGTGTGTTGGGGAAGGACGCACATTTAACCTTTCCTGGGAGGAAGCAGCATGCTTCAGAGCCTGCCTGAATCACAGGAGATCCTGAGATCACAGGAGTGGCAGCTCGAGCAGCAGTGCTCATAACCCGTATTTGTAAACTATCTTGCCTGTTTGCAGTTCATGCCAAAAATGGGTTGGTGGGTTTTAACAATATCTCTCTTCAGGACTGTAAGTGAATTACTGCGTACAGTGTGCCCTTGATTTATAAAGGGTCTCTTCTTGTGGTGCCTTAGAGTCTCATGTTAAGCAGCATAGCCTGCTTGCAATTTTTTTTTAATGTGCACTTCTGGCAGAGAAAACTCCACTGTTGCTGTCAGCTTCCACCTATTTGAAGTTACTTTCAAGCAATAAACTGGGTAGAGATTTGCAGCAGAACACTACAAAGTGAAAAGAAATGTAAGCCAGTCACTGCTGTTCAGTTCTCCTGGCAAAGCAGTGTATTCACTTCTAGCCTGACAAACTGTGACAGAACTTCTGAGGTTGACATAATTTGTTACGGCGACTTAAAAAGTCTATTGTCCTGGTATTATTTGAAGTTTGAAATAAGTTTCAATTTCTACCCAATAAAGTGTTTCCAAGCATTAGATCAGAGAAGATCTGAACAAATAACAGGTTGTGAAGTCTTTTTGCATACAGCTTTGGCTGCATTCTTTGTACTTACATCACAGTACGCGGAAATATAAATACCAATAAGTACATCTGATACACACTTTCTCTCAATATATTTACACCTAGCATTACAGAGGGAAGTATTCTGTCCTAAGCCATAGAGAATTGTTAGTCTGAATCAGAGTTTGTTGGCTCCTAACAATTATATGTTTCTCAGCAAAATTCAAGCTAATTCATGATCAGAAATTACAGGCTGAGCCCAAAGGCGTGCTGTAAACATTTACTTAAAATTCATTTGAGAAGTAATAAGCTGCATTTCTGCTCTGAATGTATCAGTCTGGATTGCAATGTGGGCTTTAATTTTTATGTAATTGAAGTACAAGTCCAACTGCTGAGACTTTTTTCTCAGTTTTTCCCATTTGTTATCTGATATGGGTGTTTGGTACACCTATAGTGGAAGGACTTTCAGGTTCACAATTTATGACTAGATCAGAAGAGTTTGCTCAAAAAGCACAGGTAAACATTTTAAAAATTATTATATTTTCTTAATATTTCTGAAGCTGTACCTTTAGCTTCAAAGACTTTTGCTACATCTGCTCATTTTTTTCTTCACAAGAGTATAACAGAAAATTTAAACTTTAAAATTCAAGTTATTCCTATATTGCAGTCTTATTTGAAGGGAAGATGGACTGATCTGGTTGCACGTACGAGAACTTCACTGGTGTTGCTCATCTGCCAGCTGGTCTCTCAGGCATCCAGACTCAGAAATGATCAAGAGAAAGATATTTCTTTTGTCTGCAGAAGAAGATAGTTTTCTTTCAGTGTTTTTCATGTGTTAGGAAAGCTCTTGTGCTTCCAGGTAGGCAAATGACTCTTTCTTTAGCTGTCTGGTTAGCTGGACTTCTAACCCCGGTCTCCTGACTTGGGGCATATTTCCTGCGAAGTGTTCAGAGCAGCAGATGTTGCAGAGAAAAAAAAGGTGAAATACTGTCCCGTGCTAGCATGCTATTTGCAGATTGGGTAAAACCTGCTGGTTAATAATAATAAAAACTGATGGATTTTATTTAATATTTCTTCTTTTTCTCAGAAATTTAGAAACGCTAACAAGAAAAAGTTGATGGATAAACAGTAATTTCTTTTGCGGTTGGCTCACTTCATTTGGTATTTTTGCTGACTGCCAAGCAGATGGTGCTCATCTATTTCCAAGCTATCAACTCAGACAAATATTAAATGCAGAAATTTCACAGGTGTCAAGATATATTTTTCTAAGCTAGAGCTTTCCTTCTCAGTAGGGGTAATTTTAAGACAGAGCAGTCTGCTGACCTGTGGCACCCAGATGGTAGCCACCGCCTGCCAGGGGAGCTCAGGAAACTGGTCGTGTCAAAGTTTCATTTCACCCATTTCATCTGAACTCAGACAAATTAGTGCCTATTGCTAGTGAAATCAGTTCAGGCAAACCTGTCTGCTTCACACAGTGTTGTGCAAGCAGTCTGGTCGTGTCAGTGGCCTCAGCTGAGCTGTGGAAAATTGCTCTGGTGAGCTTCAGTGAAGAGTGGAATGGAGATGGTGATGTTTCAGCTGAAGATAGGAAAAGACATCCACCACACTAGCAAACACATGGTGTGTTTTTGGTGATTTCATGCTAAACTTTTAATTGCCATTCATCTGAATTGGTTTTATATACTTCCCTCATGGCTCACTTTTTATTGGATTTACTGACGAGGCAGCAAGGCCTTGATGAAAACGATGGCATGTCTGAAGTGTCACATATGCCAGAATTTTGCTTATCTTTCATTTTAGTTTTGTTCTAGGAGAAGTATTTCAACTTGTTGGTTAGGTTCTAGGTCAAATTTGCAAAGCTGGAATGTGAATTGAGTACATTCGCTTTGGGAATCAGTGAGGTAACAACCCTGGAATGCAGAGATGCATCTTTCGAAGCTGCTTGGTGTGGAACCGTAATTAGTATTAAAATGAGAAGTCTTAAGAGAAGCTGTCCTTAAGTTCCAACTGATTTTCTCAGTTGGTCCATTGATTTGTTGTTGCTCTTGCTAACTTGCTCTTCCACAATTTACAGATCAAAAGCGTCATCAGATTTTTGTAAGAGTTCCATCATTAAAGAATATTTTTCTCTCCAGTGTGTCCAGTTTCAATGTCTGTATTCAAGTGTGGATATTAAAGTATGGAGACTGACAGGCGATAAGTCACCATCAGGTCCCAGTTTAACTCAAAGATTCCGTAGTATAAATAGCTTTTTTTTTTTAAAGATCATCTGTTATGCATTTAGCAGAGTTTATATACTATCATGAGATTTTAGTTTGGGAGTTGCAATGGAAATATGTGGACTTTCCATCCTATGACTTAATTGCAAATCAGGTTTCCATCAACATCAAAGGAACTCTGACCTGTGGAGGGCTACTCTCGTCATTTTGGGGTGTAACTGATAGCAGTTCTTCAGCAAATTAAGATTACATCCTGCTGGTGATGGTTTTTTTTATGTCTGAATTTTTTTTGTGCGTTCATTTTGCCAATTTGTTTTGTCAGTCACTGTCATGATCAATGAAATATGTCAAGTTGCAGAGAAAAATGCCTCCTCTGGGTTTTCTTTGGCTCATCTATCTTTGCTAACAAAGACGCCTCTTCAGGGAAGGGGAACGGGAGAAGGAAATGAAAGAGGGATAGAGCAAGGGAAAGGAAAAGAAAGAGGGAGCATAGTTCTATTCTGGGATGGATTTGAAGATAACTGACCTCTTTCCACCAGTGTTTGGGATTATTTGACATGGAAATGAGAAGAAGTCAGTAAATGGAAATTCCACCTAGACTTCTCATAATATGGATTAAAAATAAAGATGTGTTATTAAATCATTTGCTCAGAGGTAAATGAGTTTCTGGAAGGAGCTGTGTAGGGTAATGAGTGTCATTTCCACTTTCCTCCTATGTCCCTTCTTCACTGCCTCCCACTTCCAAACAGGCTGTCCCATCTCTTGAATGATGGGGACAGGAGATGACTTGTTCCCCCCAGATATTCTGCTGTGCCTTCTCTTTCATGCGCTATGGGGACTCCACTGTTAAGCATGAACGGTGGAAGCCATGCACTTCCAGGAACGCAGAACCTGGCAAACACCCTCTTCACTTATCTGTCTCCTTCCTGCAGAGAGGTGATCTCTTCTGCTGAAGTACAGCTGGCTTCCCCACCTTGGAGGGGCTGCAGCAGCCAAGGCAAAACAAAACTGAGGGGAAGAGGAAAATACGGTGTTAGCACTGCTGATAGCAAACAACAGCATTGCTGCCTAACAACAGTGGTACCTTGGTGATAAAGGGATTTAGGGTTAGATAGAACTTGACTGAAGAATGTGGATTTTTAAGGTGGAATTGTTTTTTATGTTCTTATTTTATGTTCTTATATATGATATAGCATCATTCTTTTACAGCATAACTACTGTACTGGAAATGTTTGGTAACCTTTTTCATCTTCACATTAGAATTACAGAAAGCTAAAAATGTATGGGTAGTTAATTTAGAGGCAACAACACTGCCAACAAAACCTTGCTCTGCCTTTTCGCAAAACTTCGCCATTTTGCAGAGTTAGTTTATTTACTGGAAAGGCGCTTACACTTGCACACTGATCTACATAACCCTATCAGTTGTAAGTTGACAAAATGTTCAGATCAGTAATGGGTTTACGGGGTTTATGGTGTTGTCATTTAAGGGTATGCTCACTGCAGAATAATTATTCAATTGTTTACTAAATGCTCATGGCAGTGAGGTAGTTACCAGTTTTGGCGAGTTAGCAGGGAGAAAAAAGTTGGGCTAAAAGTCACTAAATTGAAACAGAGCAAAACATGATGATGAAGTCCGTGTAATACTGATTCCCCACTCCCTGGCCAATAGTATCACTCTGCTGCTGAACTTTTTCATAGTGATAAATGAGATCCGTACTGAAATCCTTTTACTGGCATTAAATTTAAAGTAGATAAAGGCTAAGTATTCTCATGAGAATGGTTGTATGAGAATAACAAAAGTTTTCTGGGATGGAAAAGTTTTTTCCTACCCTCAGATTCACTTAAGGTTTGTGTTTTAATCTACATTTCTTAGAAATGGATGTGCTTCCATGAAGTTTTTTCAAATTGAGATCTATGCCCTCTTTAGAAATCTCAATTGTTTCCAGAGAGAACTATTAGGAAGTGTTACAAAAGGTATGTCAGCAACTGAGAGAAATAATTTGTGTAAGAAATAGTGAATGGTAGGGGTCAGGTCACGTCCTCCCCGTTCTGGTTGCCCACCTTTTAGACAGTTGTGGAATATACCGTCGTGTAGCTGGACCACCCAGCGACCAATTCAATGTGCAGAAAGCATGCTGAGAGAGCACAGAGAGTATATGCATTTCTTTCTGTTTGGATGGCTTAGGAGAAGCTGGCTAAGGTTAAGCAGCAGCATTGAAAATTTGCAGTGGAGGTTTATCTCAGATTAATAATTTTTTGATGGAAATCACCTAAAGCTTATTTCAGTAAATGAACTGAATGCTCTGAACTGAATACATACAACTGAATATGAACTGAATACACTGAAATGAACTGATTTGCCTTCTGTGTTTGTGGCTGCTGCTGATGCGTTTGGGTGTTAGTGTTGAAAGGAGTAAGGTATTAAACTAGATTTTGAAGGAGGCAGAGCTGCCAAACAGCTCTGATAGAATAGTACTGGAATGCAAAAGAGCATTGCTGTTAACAGTGTGGTAGGACGGAGCAGAATTGTACTCAGGTCTAACTTTTTCTCTGAGGAGAATGACTAAAAACGACAGAATTTAAGCAATAGTCAATGCTAATATATTCAAGTTAACATTTTTGAGAAAGATGGAACCATAACACCAGTACGACAGTAATGTAAGTTCAGTCTAAGTATCTTTAGACGTGAATCTCTAACTTATATAAAATTACAAATTTATAAGTACTTAAACAAAAAACCCATGATTATAATATTTGCGTATTATTATTGGTGCATTATTTTGGTCAATCGTTCATATTTGTTAACTGGAAAACTACCCTGCTAAGTATTACAATAATCCACTTTTGAGAAGTTAGGTAATTAAAGTTAGTCATTAGGTGCTTAAACCTGTTTTTCAGTAAATTCACCCATCTTTAAAAGATTTCCAGCCTCACCTCTTTGCAAAAATAAACAGAAAAAATGTTCAGGAATTAACACGCCCACTTATCTCCTCTCCCTTCTCCCAGATTAAATCAGCCTTTGGACTGTGATCAGAATTTACTTTCATCTCTTGCCAGTATGACTTTGGGCCTAATCTAGGCTCGGTGGGTGTCTAGAGGTGACAATTGCATATTAGTTCTGCTCTTTTAGGTAGAGAATGGGAGTGGAAGAGACAACAGAGTACTGCTTATTGGAAAAGACACCTCTTGACAGCACATCTTTAATAGCTATTAAAGCCAAACTCAAGGGTGTTAAATCAGGAGGGGCTCTAGAATAAGGTTATTGGTTTGAAATGCAAAAAAGGTGAATTTCAGGCTCTTCTTACTTGTTCTGTTTTTTCCAAGTGCTTCATTCCATAGGGAGTCTGTCAGGCTTGAGTAGTGGGCCTATATAAACAACACGTGATTCAACAAGGGGAAGGTCAAGGTCCTGCACCTGGGCCAGGGCAATCCCAAGCGTAAATACAGGTGGGGAGACGAGAAGATCGAGAGCAGCACTGCCGAGAAGGACTCAGATAGATGAAAAGCTCGATGTAAGCTGGCAATACATGCTTGCAGTCCAGAAAGCCAAGCGAGTTCTGGGCTGCATCAAAAGAAGCTCAGCTAGTAGGCTGGAGGAGGTGTTCCTCTCTGCTCTCATGAGACTCCACTCGCAGCACTGCACTCAGCTCTGGGCCTGGAGCCTAAGGAAGACATGGGACTGTTCGAGTGGGTCCAGGGGAGGGCCACAAAGATGGTCAGGGGGCTGGAGCACCTCTCCTACAGAGAAGGGCTGAGAAAGTAGAAGTTGTTCAGCCTGGAAAAGAGAATGCTCCAGGGAGACCTTCCAGTGCTGAAAGGGGGCCTAGGGGAAAGCTGGAGAGGGACTCTGTCAGGAAGTGCAGTGATTGGACAAAAGGTAATTTTCTTAAACTTAAATAGAGTAAATTTAGATTAAATATAAAGAAATTCTTCCCTGTGTGGGTGATGAGGCACTGGGAGAGGGTGCCCAGGGAAGATGTGGATTCCCTATCCCTGGACGTGATCAGGGAAAGTCTCCCCGCCCATGGCAGGGCAGTTAGAACTGGATGATCTTGAAAGTCCTTTCCAACCCAAATCATTCTATGAGTTTTTGATTGTCTGCTGAGGTCACACAATGGAGCTTGTGCTTTTCTTGTGGCTAGCCCCACCTCATCACTCATTGTTTTCATTTTGTCTTTTTCTTTTCCTATGAGATTGCTGTTTTAAGTCAGCAAGTTTTACTCATGTCTCCTTTCCTTCCTTGCTCAACAGTTTAGAGATGAATATAGGTAGGTACTGTCTTACAATCAGGGTTGTACCTGGGAAGAGGGAGTTGGTATAACAATGATGTAGGACTTTTCTATGGAAGAAGTTATAAAATAATTCGGACACCTTTTTTTAAGGTGAAAAATACGTCAGTTCTTTGCAGATATTTCAGCTGTGGAACATAGACAATTACTTAATTACACTCAAAATTTAGGGAAAAATTGAAGCTTTAACATAAACAGGAGGTGATACTGTTCAAGTTTGTGTTCTGAAGCATGATATGTGTACTTTGGACCATTCCTGTGAGATTCTGCTCCTTGAAATCCAGTGAATACATTGCATGTTCCTTTGATAACCTATCGCAAAAATAAGAGCTGCTCTCCTGATATCTAGCATAAATCATTCTTACTGCAGACTAGGCTGATTTCTTCTTCTTCATGTATTAGAAATGAAAATGAATGCTCTCTGTGCTCTTTATAACAACGATTTATACACTGGATAAATCTTTACTTAGGTTTTAACTTTTTACACTTAATCTTGTTGTGCATTTTTTCTCTGACTCAAGTTTCCTGTCACTTCTGGACGTGTCTACTGATCATAGATTTCTCAGCGATGCCCAAAGCTCGAAGGCAAGGACCTTGGCACTTAACCAGCAGGATAATTATTTCCAGTCCTCACCAACATTAGTAAAGCAAAATAATTCAGTCTGATATCTCAGTATGATACCTCCAGTAAAATTGGCTGGAGTAGTATTTCCTTGGTTTTCGGGGCTTAAGAACTCAGTCTGTTTTATTATTGTTTCAGGCAGCCAGAAGCTTTTCTGCAGTATTGCTACTACAGGTTTTTTTTATTCTCATTTTTCTCAAAATACTGCTGTATTTTTGATTTTCCTAAATTTCACATATGTGAGAACTTTTTAAAAGTTCTAACTTTTCTGGTCTTAAACATTCCTCTTGTTTGTGAATGTCATTTTGGATTTGGACCCCATTCCTCAGGACGCCTGTGATGCTTTCTGCCTGGTAATCACACTTTAGTCTACGATTCAAATTTTCAATAACCATTTTCTGATTAACAGTTTTCTGGAGTATGATTTTAAATGTTCCCATCAAATGCAAAGGGTAACTTGCCAACCAGTGAAAACCAGC
This sequence comes from Penelope pileata, assembly GCA_013396635.1. Taxonomy (NCBI): domain Eukaryota; kingdom Metazoa; phylum Chordata; class Aves; order Galliformes; family Cracidae; genus Penelope; species Penelope pileata. The sequence continues at coordinate 29,821 of WBMW01004833.1, read as the reverse complement.
AAAGCCGGACAGCGCAGGTGTCCTTGATCCCTTCGCAGAGGAAAGAATGTTTCCTGGGAATGAACAGTTGACTCTCCTACTGTTTTCTGCTGACTCAGAGTCCTTGTGTTCTGTTTGTTCTGCAGTGCTGGAAAGCAGAATTCATATTTTTGCCGCTCTTTTTTCCCTCCTCGGAGGGAGGATGTTTGGCAGTGCAAGTCAGAGGTCTGGAATGCTTGCTGGTAGGGATGGGTGGAAGAATGGAAGCCAGCAAGTGGTAGAGGTCCAAAAGTTTAACTACACAAAAATAATACTTCTGCCAAAGGGCAGTTTTATCCTTTCTGCTCGTAATAGCAGACTTTTAAGCCTTACTCATGGGGATGGATCTGTACAGAACCTGGAAACAATTACTTAAATAGGAACATAATAGGAACATAAAAGGACTATATTTGTCCTTTTTTAGAGAAAAAGAAATGGAAACTTCACAATATTTATAGTAACTCATGCCAAGTGGGCTTGTCATTGGCATAATCTTTTTTTTTTCCTTTTAAGCAAGATTTATGAAAATAATCATTTGAAGTCAAGTATCCACACAGAATGGCTATTTGAACATATTCATCCTTCTTTGCCTTTATATGCCGTTGTGATAAATCTAGTTTTTATGTTTTTGTTTTTTTTTTCTTTTTTTCTCTTGATATTTTCTGGAGTATGGCAATTAACTCCTAGCAGGTTGCCTTCTCTGACCCTACTTCATTTTTCATGTGAGGGATTCTTTCTTCTTGTCAGGTTACATCTGCATAATGTGTCCTTCCTAAGGCAACTTGGATGTTGGCGCTGATTTTTCAGACCTGTGAGTTTTATTGAAAGTTACTTGCACATGGTTTCCCTGCTCCGGCAAAGCTTTCATGAGAATCATACGTATGTGTATTTCTTTCTGTTTTCAGAAAGACCTTTTAAAATATGCCTACAGGTGCTTTCTCCCAGACACCATCCTGTACCACTTTGGAGGGCATCCTGGGATGCAGAAGTCCAGCATCACGTCTGCTGGGATGCCCTGTGCAGCAATCAGCCATATGTTATCTGTCCTTTCTGTTCTTTCCATCTCTGGTGAAAAATGGCTCCATTTCTCTGCCTTGATCTCCAAGCTGGATCATTTTACTCTTTTTTTTTTAAGGCAGTTTTATGAGCAGTTTAGGGGATTTTACAAAGAGGAAATTAATGCAGAGTAATATAAACAATGTAACGAGAAAAATAAAAACGTGAAGGAGAAGCTTTATTAAATGCACATAGCTGCAATGAGAAGTGAGTGTGTGGGGTGGGCCGAGGCCTCAGTTTACAGAAAAGGCTCTTGGCTCTGTCAGCTCAGTCTGGAAAGCTTGCTGTAAATATGCTATGCTTGTGGTTCCTTGCTCAACCAGTGGCGCCAGGAATCAACCCAAAGGGAGGGATTTTTTTATTTTTATTTTTTTAAGAAATTACTTCATATTTTATTACATCAAAGTTTTAAGTGCTGTTGTTCCATATTTTAATCATTATGGGCTTTGAGGTATGCCTTGCTCTCAGGAAGTTTGTATATCATCAGGATCCTGCATTGTGAGTTTTCTGTATCTTTACTTTAATATCTTTTCTGTCTTTCTGCCCAAGATTTAGTTATTAGGTTTTCCTCTCTGCTAAAGTAGAAGTTAATCTTGTTTTCACTTCAGCATACACAGAGACACCTCAGTTTCTGTCAGTTTTAGTGAAGTGCAGTTGTTGAGCATATAACAAAAGCGAATGCTCTTTTATAAACCTCTTTTGTTGGAGAACACCATTTTTGTGAACACTCAATTAGCAAAACAACTCTCAGCTGTCATCTCTGTAAGTAGAGTCTCAACATGGCACTGACAATATATTCACTTTGTTCATTTTTCTGTTTGAAAGCTGTTGTTCACGTTGACATTTCACTTATTTAGCACCATTCTAGACTAAGACTATCTAAGAGGCATCAAGTGGAGTATCCAAGGGGCATCAAATAAAGCAGCTGGGAGCAAGCTTCCCCGATGCAGCTGGTGAGTCTCAAACATCTGGCACTGAACTGGCTGCCACAGGATGCTAGGAGCAACTACACACAGTTTCAAGGGAAGCTTTTGTCAAGGTCAAGGAAGAGAAATTCATTGAGGAGCACTGAGCACCTGAGAACTGCATTCACCTCAGGAACTTGCTGAGCCTGAAAACAGTTTGAAACTGAATGGCTGTTAGGGGAATTCATACCCAAATCTGCTTTTACCAGTTTTGGGGGAGAGGATGCTGGTCTGAATTGTCCTTTGGTTGGACACAAAGTGACCGGTTGTTCATGATTTTGTTATATTTTTTCTTTTTTCTCAAAGATGTTAAAGCGGAGTAAGTTATACATCTGCGTTGTTCCAGTTATGTCATTAGAATTTCTGGAAGCTATTAAGCACAAAGAAACCACCCAGAAAGTACTTCAGCTCCAGATGGCTGGAAGGTGTGAGACTATACTGGAGACACCACGAGAAATTCTCCCTTTTTATTTTATACTCTCTTCAAGGTAGCTGCCACAGGCCACTGTGGGAGTCTGGACACTTGAGCTCTGTGGATTGTTGTTGACCACTGCCACGGTGGTGATGGGATCGCATGGATTTCAGGCGGGCTCAGCTGTCAGGCTTGCTTGTTTTCTGCTCAAAGCTTTGTGATTACTTGGTGATTAAAAAGCATCAGATATGTTGTAGGCTCTTATACAGCAAAGAGCATGTTAGGAGCAGTACAGTGTGTACCAGAGTGACCAAAATAAAAAAAAAACCTGTTCTTCTCAGCAGTCTGGTTGCAAAATGGAATGCAATAAGTGCTTTCAGGATGATAGCAATATACATGATCTTAAGAATTTCTGTCTTACTCATCAAACTTGACCCTTAATTTCACTTTCTGATGGAAAAAAATGACCTGGGAATACAATTAATACTGCCTTGTGAAAGAGGCTACAGTGTTATCTGACGATATCTTCATTTCTGTATTCTCTTTTTAAAATTATTTTTCGTGGTGGAAAAACTCTTCAATGTAAAAAGTTCATTTGTTAAGATTGATCATTCATGCGCTTGGAGAAGAAGAGCATTCTGGCAAGAATTCTGGCTTCACTGTGTTCCTGTTGAAGTTATTTTTTTTCCTCAAGCCTGGAGACCAGTCTCACGATCAGAGATACTGTAGTTGAGCACCGTCTTTGTGTAAGGGGAAATGATGCTTACCTGCCCTTTGCTTTTTTATTATTGATTGAGAAGGTCTGGAAATATTTTATCTTCTTACTCATCATGCATCAAAATTGCATTGGTTTACTGCTTGTTCCTTGATCAAGTTGTTTACTCCTGAACTCCTGAAAGTTGATGTCGCCTGGCAGTTGTGTCTCTGCTCCAGACGGGGCGTGTATAAAAATGCCCTGTTTCTGTGACTCTGTTAGGTGGCTGTTGGTGCCTGTGTAGCACAGAGGGTTCACAGCTTGAGCTCCCTCAGGCAGATCTTTCTGCACCTGGAGCTCCTTGAGATGATATTATGAAGTAAAATGAGCAGAAGTTGTTACAGGTGCTTTGGGCTGCAGGAAACATCCTGTAATTGTCCTTATTCCCTAACAGCTGTTGCCTGGCAGCGGAAGGCATGCATAGGACAGAGCAAGATAGGTTCATTTTCCTGCCTCATCACTCAGTCAGTGATTACTTGCTTTTGCCACTCACACTTTTTGGTTTAGACATGCATGTATTTTGACAGATCTCAAGGCAATGCAGATAGAATTGACAACTGAGAGTTACAACTCCTATACTCACCTCTTGGACCCAGCTGAGAGTCTATAGTCACTTCTTCAGAGATGTATGTCCTGTACCAGACACTCTGATTTTGTTCCCCCTGAAAAATATAGGCCTTCGTAGCAGTGCTGCATTCAGTGCTGCTTTTCTCTGTCTCTTCTTGAGTATACAAACAACCTCTTTTGCTAAGGTCCTGCCTTTATGCAGATATTTCTCTTCTGTGCTGAGATATTTAGCTTGTCGTTGAATAGAACAGGATTTGAATTAGCAATTTTTTTTTAATGTGACACGTTTGAAGCCTAAAAGTGAGGTTTATTTGTAAGATTGAATGAATTCAGTCCAGATTTCTGTTATTGTACGTTAAATAGAATAATATTTTCATCATTATTAGTTTAACATATTTTATAAAAGTTCTCAGTTACATGATAGATGGCAGTCTCGTCAATGAAACTAGAAGGCACAAAACGGCAGCTTCTCAGAAGACACATCTCCTTTGGACGTGATAATATATTATAAAATGTTAAATTATACTGTGACATCAGTGCTGGAAAATATAGAGGATCCCCTTTCTGGATTAGTCCGAGGCTAATGCAAGACACTAAGCCAGGGCTGTGAGGACTTTCAAAGAAATTGGCTGCTTTCATTTTCCTTGTGAAATTAAGTAAGTTGATGTTAATGGATGATCTGTGAATTCTCAGCTTGTTTACTAATTGCTTCTTCAAACACGTTGTTAATTCTTCAGATTGCAGTGAAGTAAAAGTCACAGAAATCAAAACAAACTCTACATTAGCTTTAAATGTTATTCTTTTAAATGTACTTAGTTGAAAATGGGCCTCTGTATTGAAAATCTATATTCTTGTAAATATTTTGTCACGTAGGCTTGGAATACATTGTGCACATACATGCACATGCACTCTCCTGCTTGCTCACACCTCTGCACACCCTGATGCCCTACACTTCCCCACCTGCACACGCTCACAGCTCACACCTACACACTCAAGTTTCCTGTGTACCTGACAGCCCACCCGCCTCTGCTCACAGACACGGAAACACGTGCTCCTGCACACACACACCTGCACACAGCTGTACAGACCTCCACTGCATGCTTGCACACACACCTGCACATCCGTGCATCCACATGCACCTGCGGTTGCTCATGCACTTAGAGACACACGTGCCCCAGCACCTATGCTTGCACCACCCCTACCCCCACACGTGCTTGGACACCCATCTGCAAAGACCTCCTTGCCTGTCAGCCTGCACACTCACCCTCCTGCACACGGCCGTTGCACACACACCAAGAAATGCCCAGTCACAAACAGCCTCCCCTCAGCACACTTGTGCATCTCCCCACTCCGAGTTCCCTAAGTTAGTCATGGGTTGGGAACGAAGCATGGGCTTTGTATTGCATGCGCTGCTGAGCATGGTGTGTCCTGCTGCAATCACATCAGTATAAACGCACTGTCCTTGTTTGATCCAGATTTTACTTATTACTAGGTAGTCAGTAAATGTTCAAGTGATAAGGAACAAAATCCATCTTCATCTTGGCTTTCGGGGGTGGCTGGCACTAGCAGTCACCCTGTTTTTGTGTCCCCTCGCCAGAAGAAGGGGATGGGGCTAGAGCTGCGTTCCTGCACAGCACAGCCTCGGGTGCCGTGGTGCAGAAGCATCCCGGGCAGCCCAATGGCTGGCCATGGGCAGTGCAGTGCTCCAGCTGCTTTCCCTTGCTGTCCATGTCACCTGTGCCACTCTGTCCTTTGTGATTCCTGTACTGGTTGCTGTGCTGTGCTGTTTCACAGCCAAATCTTTGAGCACCTTCAGAACTATTGATTTCCTGAGCCTTGTGGAAAATCACGAGCGCTTTCCTGTTAAGGCTTAGAAAAGAGGCACACTTAAATCTTCGCTGGTGGCAGACTGCAACCGGGGATGATCATCACCATGCAGAAAGACTCAGAAAACAATTTCACAATTTGCATTTAGAGTCTCTCTCACACTTAATGGTGATTGCACAGATGAATTTTCATGCTCAGGGTGACAGTGTGCAGCACCTGTGTGTCTCCTGCTCCCGGTGTTCAGCTCTGCCCATTGCTGGACCTGCGCTCACCCTGGGTGTCACAACCTGGTGCCAGGGAGATGGCAGAAAAGATGTGGCAGCTCCCACCTTAGTTTTAGTTATTGTATTTCCTCCTTTAGTCGGGGAAGCAAGGCAGAGGGATCTGTCACTTTAGAAGGACCCCAGATGTACTCACACAGTGAGCGTGCATAGGAAGACGATGAAGAATCCGTAAGAAGAATCTTCCATTCTGTGCTTTGGTTCAAAGAAAAACTGCTTTTAAAATAAAGGTTTTAATTCAAAATGCATCCCTTCTTCAGTGTCTTTTGCTCTGTTATGGGTTGATGTTGTATGTTATAGCTTGATGAACTCCTGCCACAGCTGCAGTTACTTGATTCTGGATTGCTTCTTTTTTTAATTTTCATTGATACAGATGGAAATGATGATTATAAAGTTAATTGAATTAGCTATTGTTATGGTACGATGGGATGCACAAATGGCAATTTTGTGTGCATTCTTTCCCTGTTTTTTTTTTATTATTATTATATAAGGTTGTGAACACCTTTATGACATAAGAATTTAAACATGTGAAACTGAAGTTAGAAAAATTTTTTGGAATAATTTAGGTCCCAGTGCTGCAAACAATTAATTCTGTTAGCTTTACGTTGTGATCACATATTGCAGGGTAAGGGCCTTGTTGGGGAGGATGCACTGGAAGTCACAATAAGCTACTTACAGCAAATTTTTCTTCAAAAATGATTCTCACCTTCAGTTTCTGTGATGCCCTGTCGCTATAACAAACCTTCTCCTACTTTCTGCCTTCCAAAAAAAAAAAAAAAAGAAAATATTATGAATATGAACTATTTTTTGGAACTTACATTTGGCTTATATTTTATCTGAATCCCTTGTTTTTCTTTCTAAAATAATTTTCTTGGTCTCATATTATGTTTTCTGAAAGAAAGGAAAAATAGGAAATGAAATTCTGAAATGTATCTGTGTTTTTTTTCAGCTCTAATGTCCTTGAAGCTAAGATACGGATTTAGAGATTCTTCTTGCCAAATTTTCTGGTTTGTTGTGCGGAGACCTGAACATGTATGGAATATCTGGCTCAGGGGCCAGGAAATACCACAGTACAGACAGTAGTGAAAAGCTAAATAACTCATGTGAGAAAAAAATCACATTTCTGTCTTACATACTTCCTGTGAGACCATGTGCCTTGAAATTGTTAAAATGCTGTTTAAAGATGCATAAATTCACTGATATTCAGGTGATCTAGCATTATTATGAAGTAATTTTGCACTTCAGTACTGTGAAATGATATCTCATCCAAGCATGGCTGCTATGGAGAGCTTGGCATTTCCTTTTCTAGGCATCAGCACGCAGTGAGTTAGCATCAGTGCAAAATTCTGCAGAAGGAATTCAGCTGTGGTAGCACAAGCAGTACGTTGGAACAGGACGATAAAGTGTGTGGGACTTGGCAGGATGGGAATCCTCGTCCTGTCTTTGTCCTGTGCTCATTTAGCTGAAGAATTCGCTCATCTGTTACGTCACTCAGGATTTGAGAAATCTGCATCTGTAAGAAGTGCAGGGGTTGTCTTTTCCTCCAGCGTGCTCTTCAGTGTGGGTTTCAGAGGCTTCATCTGTGATTCTGTCTGTGAACTTGTCTTGGACATTTCCCAATGTCGTGGCTTAGAAGTAAGTCTCTGTTACTGGAAGGGTTTTGGGGGGGAATTTGTACTGTGAAGAGATCCTCAGCTTTTATAGCTTTGGCACAAAGCCTTCCTGAAGTCAATGGAAGTGCATCAGTACGCACTAACTGGAAAACATGGAATGTGTTTTATGCTTCCCAAGCAGGTTCACAAGGCACTTCAAGCCTGTGAAAGAGCCAGCTGGCATCCCCAGTGCCTTACATGCCCTGGAGGTGCCCAGCATCTTTGTCTCTAACCATGATCCTGCAGGTGACATTACTGTGAAACGTACTTTAACATCCTGCAGACCCCTTATCTCTTAAATCGTGCCAAGTAGAGTGGCATATCCTTCATATTTCTTTTGTATCTTCCTTCTCGTTGTTGTTTGCCCTAAACTTCTCCTGTTTCTGGTAAGGTACCATTGTAAAGGAAAGCTCTGTCAAATAGATGGCTCTTGTATTCAGACTTGAATAGGATGTAACTGCCTGGCCTCCCACGACACAGCTTTAGCAACAGTATGTCCTGTTTGATGAAAGGTGTATGATTCTTTTCTTTATGTGAAACCCTCCTCCGACGTTTTGAGTGCGGTGTAGGTCAGAACTTCCAATTCATCTGGAAGATAATACCCAAGAAATGGACTTCAAGGACTATTGCTCTTACATTTCACAGCTACCTTTTCTGGTTGGTGAATGTGGCTCATGAATTTCAGATCCCTTCTGATCCATGGATCAAAGGGGCAGCATCTTCGTTATGTAGCAAAATATATTGTTTGTTTTCTAAGAGAAGAGGAATAGAAATTGTACATTTTTCCTTGTGCATATTGCTTAGGAAGACTTTCCAAGAGCTTAATCATCATCTTAATCCACGCTGAAATGGAAGAGCGGTACTTTAGCAAATTTATTGAACGTTTTCTTCTTTCTAGCAGTTAGCTGTTGTTGTTTGTTTGTTTGTTTTTCTGCTATTGTGGATTTAATTTGAGTGTCTGCCCTATGACCTCTGTGACCTGGGCAGTTTGTTTCTAGCAGATACTGAGCTAGTGGCTGAGACATTAACCTCTGCATAACCAGAGTATTGCTTACAGTGAACACAGATTCTTACCTTGGGAATATTTCAGTACACACTGTAGGAATATGTCTATATCCATGGGAAAGAAAAATAACATCTGCTTTCATAGAATAATATCCCAGCTTATCCTTCAGCTGGGAGGAACATGTGAACGTGACAACTTCCATCTGCTATTGGGCGTTGATGCACTGTCTGTATTCTGTTACACAAGTTCATTTTCCCACAGGAATTACAGTTCCGTGCACTGTTGAGAAGTCCTGTAGGTAGGCAGGTAGGAAAAGCATTGCTAGGTGCAGAGATCAGATTCATAGAGATGGAAATGCAGTCTGTGACTGCAACAACCAGAAGGCTCTAACAACGTAAAGAGCTGGGATGAAAGTGTGGCTGTACTGTGGTTGTTGTGCTGAATCTTACCTTGCTGGAGATGTCTGTGACTGGAGTGTGAGTCAATCTGGAGCAATCGTGTCTACATTTTCAACATCTACCCTGTCACTTTGATGCCAGTAGCTCTTCAAAAACAAAGATAAAACTACTGTCTCCCTAACATCTGTTTAAATACTCTTCAAAATATCATTTTTTCCCCGTTTAATAAATGTTTGAGGTTACACTTACGTGTCTATTTTCTGAATATTTTATATGCTGTGCTATTAGTATGGCTGTCTGACCAAGCCACCTCTTTCCCAGAACAGAGTTCCTGACATCTCTTGTGCCTGATCTGCCACCTTTTTCAGCAGTCTAAAATCAGGCTCAGCTTTTCCATAGATACTTGTAATTTCTCTTCACAGCCCTTATTCTCGCTCATCCTCGGTCATTTCTCTTTGTTCTTGGATTTAAGTTTCTCCCGTTCCTCCTCTGCCTTGCATTCCAGACATATTGCTACGTTCTATCTTTATGGGGTGTTGGGACTTCAGGTAATATGGTTTCTGCCATCCCAAGTCCATCAAGTGCTTCTTTTGTTAATTAGACTGAATATCCTCTTCACCATAAAAGCCTTGTGTACACCAGAGACAATTCTTATGTCTTTATCTTCATGTTCCTGAAATGTCTTATATTACTACTCTAGTCTGCTGGCTTTTTTCTCTGACGAGTATGCTTTTTGCTGTATTTTTTTTGTCCACGTGCTTGAGTTCCATTTCATTTTCCCAGCTACTGAGTACGTAAAGCCCTCTAGAAAAATACAGTTCATGCATTAATTCCTCTGACACTTCTGCTTCCTTTAAGTCTCTACATCTTCCTTTCATTTGAAGTGATTTGTGTAGTCTGCCTATTGTCTGGCATTAAATCCTGAGTTCCTTAGGTTAAGACTGTTCCATTTCTTCCTCTACAGTCTTCTTACCCAAATTTAATTTTCCCATGTTGTTCATTTGCAATAAAAAAGATTCCCGTTGCAAATGATGGAAAAAATTGTGCTGACGAGTTATAGGCTGAAGTGTGTCTAGGAAGAGCTTGATGAAGAAAGCCTGTATGCTGTGCCTGTGTGAGCGTGGCTTCCCAGAGCACTCTGATGACCAGGCTGAGCAGTGCCGGACTTGGCAGTGAGCAGTTTTAGCTATATGAAGTTCTCCAAATTGCTGAAAACTGCTTTGTGCAGAGACCCCGTAGAAGGCTAAAATTCACTTGAGTCGTGTGTTAGACATTCACCTCTCAAAATGTCTGAATGTCTGTTGTGTTCTTGGTATCAATCATTTAAACATCTAGCTCTTTGTTTTTATTATTTTTTTTTAAAATCCCTGGAGTAGTTCTAGCAGTGGTCTCTGTTTCAGATAAGTTGTTAATGAGGTATGGTTTCACAAGTCTTTCTGCAGCTGTATTTAATTGTAGGATGAGTTACTTTCCAGGAAAGATGTGTACATCTGCTTCATCTGTGACCCGAAGAGCTGTGGGGATGGCAAGATCCCTCTGTTCTGCTTTCTCTTCTGAAGCTGCTGGAAGCTGTTGAATGGTCTGCAGTTATGCTTGCTTTTTTCTTGCTCAGGCTGCGAAGATGAGCCTTTCTACCACAGAGTTATTTTAACAACTGTTAAACTGTTAATGCCCTTTTCATTTCAAGGGCATCAGGCAACAGAGGGGTAGAAACCAATGCAGAAGAGCTGCAATAAACCACTAAGTGTAGGGCAGCAGAAGCTGTAAGCACTGAGCAGCAGACTAAATCCACTATGGGCACACCTTCAACCTCCTCTGCTGCCTGCTGCCCTGCCAGAGGAACGTGGATGGGGTTACACATGGTCTGTGTGAAAAGGGTACTTGCATTTATGTAAATGTTTGCTTGGTGGCTTGTGTTCCAGTTGGTGTTCGGAGGTTTGTATTACATAGCAATATGTTAAAGAAAAATTCCTCAACTCCACACTGCTTTGCCTGCAACGGGATCGTGTTCTGAAGAAAACTCATTTTCTTTGCAGCTGAGGGTCCTTGTGCAGGTAGAACGGCAGATGCACCGTAGCTGTATAGCACAATTCCCGTAGTGTTCTAGGTTGCATGGTGACTGCACGGGGTCTCAGGCAGTGAAGTGTAACCGTATCCTTACTGCTCTGACCTGTATTAAATTCCCTCCATATTTGCTCAAGTCTGGGAAATTCCCATGAATGCATTTAAAGCATTAATGGTGAAGGGCAGTGCTGCGGTGCAAGACTTTCCCTGTTTACAGGTGTTGGTTGTGATTTGCATTGATCAGGAAGGGTCTTCTGCAGTAAAATACATGGTGTTGTCTTACAGGAGACCTCTGAGTGCACAGTGACTTTCACACAGCAGTGTGAGATAGCATTAGCGTGGTACAGGAAATTAAATAAATCACACCAGTCCCTGGTTTTGTTGTTGCAGACCCCATTTTGATTCGAATGGAGATTCAGTAAGCATGAGGGGATGAAAACCAGAAACTTAGCAAGCTGTGTAATATGTTGTTGTGCCTTCCTTGTTTGTCTGCTTACAAACCATTATGGTAGGTATGGTAAAATCTAGGACCAAATTTTAATCCTCACACCATTATCAAAGGCCTAAATTTAGCCTTTGAATCCTCCCATTTTAGCCCACCCATAAACAGAGAAGCTGTTGCCAGCAGACATAAGGCAGAGCAGCATTCTTGGGTTGAACTGGAAAAGCAATCATTTCCTGGCAGAGAACACACTCGATCAAGTTATGAAGTGGTTTCACTTGAACAGAGCCCATGCTATCAACTTTTATTAGGGTACTGTTTATCTTGGGCCTTGTGGGAGTCAGGAGAAGTTGCTCAAATGGAAATTCTAGGTAAACCTTTGTGCAGCATCTAAAGGTTTCTGCCTTTATGAAGTACGGTTTTGAGGAGAAATGTTTTATTTAATTTTGAAATAACTTTCTTTGCAGTTCAGAAATAGTTTCTTGTCAAAGCAGTGTATTAAAGAAGTAGGAACAGAGAAGAGTAATTCCATTTCAGAAGCCAACCACGGCTTTGATAGATGGGTTTAAGAACTCTGTGACGCATGTATCTGAATGTGAAAGGTAAGCCACATGCTTTTAAAAAGCAGGGATGGTTGTATACAACTTTTATTGCTGCACTGAAAGCTATGATCTATGTAGTCTAGAGCAGTGGCTTCTTTGTTGCTCTGGCCCAGCTGGGAAAACTGGCAGTGTTTGATACGGACAGGGTCTAGTTCCTCATCTTCGGCCTCCTCACCCCATGCCCCAAAGTCATCTCATCCAGGCAAGGATATTCTCCTTCAGGTGTGTCTTCACAGCAGCTGGATCTGCCCCAGCAGCGCTGGGATTAGCTAATAAACACGGCTGGCCTGAGCTGTGACTTCTCAGAGCACTGTTTGGATGTCTCTGAGTGACACTGCCCAGAGCTCCAGTGCTGTAAGCACCAGGACGAACCACCCAAGCTGATCTCTCGCGGAGTTAGCCCACCTCCAGCACAAGTTTAGAGCTGTTGTCACTGCAGAGCTGATGCAACGTTGCTGCTGCTGAAGGGGCAGTCACGTTCCTCTCTGTCCCCAGCTGCTTTCCTCTGCTGCTGTTCCAGACCAGCACTGTTCCTGAAGCGTCACTGGGTAGGTGGTCAGCCAGAGCCCTGCGGCTGGGGTGAGCTGTCCCCTCTGTCAGGCAGGAGCCATCGAGGGTATGGCCTGCTTGGCTCAGTCCACATCTGCAGGATGAAGTGCGAAGCACGTTGCTGGCTGCTTATTTCCTCCTGGTTCTGGCGTTAATCACTGGGGCTCTTGGTGGTCATATTCTGCGCTGTCTCAGGGACTCTGTTTTCACAGTCAATAAGTTGTAACAGGGATCAGCTGGAAAGGAAAGAGCAGAAGTCCAAATTCTTTATGAGCTGTTGAACTCAAGGGGAAAAAAGCAGGTTTCCTAGGACGATAGGGAACCTCCCGCATCACTGAGAAATTTTCTGCTGCTGAAGGCACTGTGCCATACAGCCTCTTTCTTAAACTTACCAGAGTCGTATGAGAAGCAGCTAGTGTTTTCTTGCCTCTGTTACTCCCGTTGGAAAGGCTGTTTCGGGGCTTGATTACTCTAACAGTTGGAATTCTCCTGTTTTGAGTATGAATGTATCCACCTCTAGCTCCTATCTATTTACTTTTATGCAGGCGGTCGCTTTTCATCCCTGGCTTACTTGACACGGACAGCAGACATGAATTTTCTTCCATTTGGTTTTGCTATGGGAAATAAGCAAATCTTATATCCACATATTCTCTGAGTAGTGTCTCTCAATTCTTTTTTCTGCATCTATTTCCTTTGTTTTTCTTTTATGTATATGATCAGATATTAATTCAAGGTTCCAGGAAAATGTACAATAGCACTTAGTTGTTTCACATTGCTGCAATGCCTCACCTGACGTCTTTCAGGACTTTATTTTCCTCTTTCACATCTGTATTTCACTGGTGCACTCAGATGCTTCTTCACCACAGCTGAATGCTGTGCTCCCACTGTACAACAGAATTTTGTTAGTCCTTAACTCCTCGGTTTCATGCTTTGTGTTATTGTTTTATTTTATCTTACTGATCCAGACTCCATGACCATTCTTCTTAGGCGTTTTACTGTGCCCACACAGGCCATTGTAATTAAGAGAGTTCAGCATCAAACTTCTGGTATTTGTTGCAGCATCATGAGTAAAAATATTAGACAAGATTGGCCCAAGCACAGGTTCTTGTGGGATGTCTTTAATAATCTCCTGCCAATCTTAAACTCGTTTTGTCAGTGCTTCTTATCACCATCTTTTTTTTGGCTTTGTCTTACAGCACCTCGTCATTCATCTGACACTGTGCATAGATTTCTGTGTATCAAATGCTAAAATAGAAAACACGTATCTATAAAGTCCATAATCTTACTAGAGAAGATCATCGTGCAAGACTGGCAGGATTATTGTAAATCCTGTGCTATACTTTGTTTTGTTTACTGTTTGCCTGCATATTAATTGTTATTTCCTTAAAAGAATATTCTGAAGTCTTGTGCATTACTGATATACTGGCCTGCAAATCCCTGGGTCATGTTTTAGTTGTTTCCTGTATGGGGCACGATCCTACCAGTTGCTTGCTTCACATACCAGATGGCTTCTCTCATTCATGTTAGAACTTTCTCCTTACTTTCCATCCTCTGCTCACTGGTTTTTGTTCAGGTGTTGCTGTACTTGTGTGACTTACCTTCTCCTTCCTGTTAGGTATAGAAATGACGCATCACTTTTCCCCATTGCTGATTTTAAGTCTTTTCTTATCAGTTACACCAGCCTGTCTCAGAGAAGGTTTATTTCCCCAGATTGTCAAGTGGAGCTTAGCCTCTGCTCTACTTGTCTGTTCACTGCACCTGGCTGTTCTTGCATAAGGTAAACCGCAGCAGAACTGTGGCTTCCCTTCCTATACAGCCAGTTACAAGTCTGCATAGCAAGAGTAATTGCAGGATTTCGCTGTAGTTCCTCTGGCTCAGAAAGGGAAGGAGATTAGTAGTGACTGCTGAAATTGGTTCAGTTGCAGACTTAGTTCTATTGGCTGTGACGCTGCTGTTGTTCTGTCTTTTTAGATATTGCTTCAGCAACTCAGCCTGCTATTTTGTGAATTGCTGTTCTCCTTTAAAGAGGGGAGGGAAGGTGCCTGGAACGTGTGGAGCCCTGTCAAAACTGCAAAGAGGAATTTCACTGGCCGTGTTAAGGCAATTGTCCTACAGGAGGCAGAAGTGTGATATGTCAGCAGGAAGCAGCATGTCATGAGTTCTGTCAAGTTTTCTGATCAAAATGTAGAACACGGAGCACAAAAGGTGGTGGTGAAGCTGCCTTTGCTGCACCAGCAATAAAGTTTTTGCAGCCCTTTTCATCCAAACTTGTCAGCAGTGCAGTGTACTAGCTCTGCACTGGATGATTCATCTCAGCAGCATTGTCTTAGTGGTATTTTCCTTCCATGTAATACAGCCAAGGTTTTGCAACAAGCATAGGCGTATTTTTATGACATAGCCTGCTTTGTACTGAATAATCACAAAGCTCTTTCCATAATATTCTTTCATCTTCGGGTGGGTGAGCATGTACTTCATGCCTTTATTACCTTGAGAGTAAGCTGTTGCTTTGTGCTGTGCTTAGATCAACACCAGGATTGTATCAGTGGGTGCAGAATGGTTCTTCACTTCATGAGCTTTTCATCAGTCCTTTGTATGTATTTCATCACGTTGGTTTGCTAATTTTTCTACGTGTAGCTGCTTCATGTAGTATTGCCATTTCTCTTTGAACATCTCTTCTGTCTCTGCTTTTGGTATCAATGGATTAGATGACTGAACCAAGGAAGACTTTTGATCCCACTGCAAGAATTAAAATTTATTCAGACTTACTTTTAATGGCCCACCTTGGAATGGCTTTAGAGTCTCTTTCTGAGTTACGTTCTCAAAGTTCTGTTAAGGACCTTTGGAAGTCAGGAAGTCAGGTCATCTTGTGTGAGTATGAAATAATGTTCCCTGGATCATAGTGGGAGTTTGCTGCTGTTCTCTTCTGTAGCAATTGAAATGAGGTGTCACAGCAATGGAATTAATATTTGTGGGTTGCTCCAAAGGTAATGCCTCCTCTTTATTTCCATAGAAACTACAACAGACACAAACAGCACAGTAGCAGTGTTTGGTAGAGCAAATCCTCAGCTACAAAACACTATTTTTCAACGTGTCAGCAATGCATTTTTGCCAGTGATGAACAGGAGCCTGCATGCCATGCTCATAAAAATCTGCACTGGCAGACATAAATATCTGATGTTTTAAACTGGTTGCTTGCTTGATTATTCTGCGTAAAAGCAATTATATATTATATTGTCTTACTACAGAGGCATCAGAACTGTAGAATATTTTGATTGTTGTTAATAGCAGTATTGGAAACAGATATTTCAAGCTGTTCTCTGATTTTTCTATTATTACATACTTGATTTTAGCAATTTACATGCAAAAGTAAATGGAATTAAAATGACACAAAATTGGTCTTAATTATATTAATTATCACTATAATTACCAACTAGCATTTTATACAAAAATGTGAAAATATGCAATTTTCTACATAAAGATTATACTTAATCTTTTAGTTCTGTTTTCTGGGAAGAACAATTATGAAGGACAGTCTGTGCTCAATTATCGCACGAATTAGGACCACAGAGTGACCTCTGAGCATCAAGCTTGTTTCAGGACACCTGTGGAGAAAGTGCCTCAGGCTGCAAGAAGGAATGCTGTAACCAAGAAACTGTAAGAATCCAGAGCAGCGTATTGCAAAGAGCAGTAGCAGAAAGAGACCGAAAAAGGGTGATGTCAAGGGACAGGGTGGCTAGAGAGAAGGGAAAAGAGAAGTGTGCATGTGGAGCATGGGCCTGGGGGGGAAGCTGGGAGAGATCATGGCAGGAGGGAGGGCCTGAGGTGGAAGGGATGAAGGCAGCTGGTGATGTACCTAGGGAAAGGTGTGTGTAAGTGATGCTCCTTTCTGACAGGAGATTTGTGCTTTGTGTTTCCTTGGGTTATGTTTTTAACCTTGCAGGAGTGACACTGAAGTGAAGAGCTGTAGGTTCTCAGGCCTTTCCCATAGAATCGTAGAATCATGGAATCCTTAGAGTCAGAAGGGATCTTTAAGGGTCATCTGGCCCAAATCCCCTGCAATGTGCAGGGACACCTACAGCTAGATCAGGGTGCTCAGAGCTTGGTCCAGCCTGACCTTGAGTGTCTCCAGGGATGGGGCTTCCACCACCAGGTTTTGTTCCCAGGTTTTGTTTCCCAGGTTCTTCCATCCCAGGTTTTGTTTTATTAACATACATAGTTAATAAAATGGGTGATTTATTATAGTTTTAGCATCTTGTCACTTGAAAAGTTAATATCAGAAGTTTGCTGCATCCAAAACAATCCACAAGCACCTCTGGATCATAATTAACATAAATATATACTTATTTTAATGAGTTATTGGGAAACCTTCAAAGATTTCTGTTTTAATTTGAAGGTCAGAGTTGTGATTTCAATGGAATAATCTCTTTTCTAAAGGCTGGAATGTTTCCAGGCCTTTGTATCAGTGGCCAGGCTTACATGAGCGTAGCTGAAATGACAGAGAAATGATCTGTGAAGAAGGGGAGAGATTTTTACACCAACCCCATCGATGGAGAAAATGCCCTGTCTTGTTCTACAGACACACATTGCTTTGTTTGGAATACAGAATAAAAATAGAGCCTCTCACCTGATGTCGCCTGTATCTCACCAGCACCAATTACGGTTTCTTCACACTTCCTCACAGCGCAGGGCTCTTGGGGCACACCATGAAGTGCTGCCCCCGGCACTCTCTGCCAAAATGTCCTGTTGTGGGAGGACCGGACTGCTGCGTGAGTGTGCTGTTCCCTTCCCAACAGTGCCACTTCCAACTGCAGACACTGCTCGCTGGTGCTTGCTCCAGTATCCGTCAATCAACGAATGCAACAGTGTGCAACTGCAAAATGAATGGCGTGGAAAACTGGTTTGTGTTAAAAATAACTTCTCTTTTTGTCTTTTGCTGGGTTATTTTTAGTCTGGGTTGCTGCTGGATCCACTTCACAACGTGTCCAGGTAAACGGATACAGTGCTGCAGTGGGCAGTGAGAAAAGGGGGTCAGGGCAGAGGAGATAAAGGCTGCTTGACTCAGCGTGGCTTCCAGAAGGAAGGTTTCTGGGTGTGCTTGAGAGGGGCTGGGCTGGCAAGAGGGCTGCACAGAAGCAGCTGTGCATAGAACAATCTTTTTGGTGAGGTGGGAAAACGGATGTTTTGCTAGGCTGTTGCAGATACACATTTGCCATTTTAGAGAGATATTAGGGAATTGAAAGGAGCTCAGAGAAAAGTAACCAAAATAATCAGAACCTGCAAGATGGGGACTGGATGTGAGCATTTTGAAGAAGTGGTGATGGCATGGGAATGCACAAGCACAGGAATGCTTGTGTGGTGTCTGCATCACAGCTAGCGAGGGATACCGTGAAATAAGAGCAGCAGTATTCTTAAGCAAGAATACTTTTTTTCACTGTCAGTGTAATGTGTTTTACTGTCAGAAGGTTTCTGTTCCTGTTAGGAATAGTTTCTCAAGGGAGGTTCCATTTCTTGGAACTCATAAAAGTGGACTGGATAAATATTAGAATACATACTGTATACAGTAATTCTCTATTGGCAGAGAGATGAATGCATGATCTGTTGCATATTTTCATCTTTTAGTAACTGAATCATAAGTGGTAAATGCTGTTGAAGATACAGAATAGATATAAGAATAGATACAACTTAATGAAACACAAGTTGCACAGTGGTGTTGTATTTCTTAATTTCGCATTAGTCCCAAGTTCAGCGTGTTCCCTAATGTCGTGGTGTATGAAATGAACAGCCCTTCATGCTGTATGTGGTTGAGGCTACTTGATACAAACAATTATTCCACTATTGTTCATTTAATTAGCTGCTTGTAAATAAATAACCAGTTAGGCTGATACTTAAGTTGCCACTTGCTGTAAAGCAACAGAGAAAGGTGTGATGTTTTGATGTAAGTCACTCCACATTGCTGAAGGCCATGATGGTTTACTTCAGTAAGATGTAGGCTGCACCTTTGTGATGCATAAATGAATATATTTCTTGAGATGCAACTGACAGTGCTTTAATTTGGCAGATTTTGGTGTGGAATATGTAACTTAATTCGTTAAATAAGCAGTTACCACAATTAAATTTCAGATCAGCAGAGGTTGAATCCTTCCCCATACTCAGTGTGTTCTAAATGCTGCAGCCACCAAAACCAGGTTTCATAAACCTTTTGTACTTTCCAAAGTTTCTGTTGCTTGTCACAGGTTACTAAAAATTAATCAACTTCATCCTGTAAACCACATCCATTTTTTGCAAAGGAAGGGAGATAAATTCTTCCATTTANTATGTAACTTAATTCGTTAAATAATGTTATTAATAAATATAAATAAATGTTATTAAACACGCTAAGATTGAGTCTTAGTTGTGCAGGGGGAAAAAAAAAAACCTGTCTGCAAAACAGCCTTCAATAACCTTTGCTGCCAGAATAGCTCACTAACTAATTGCAAACACATGGGAATATTTATAAAGAGCTGGGCACGGGCTCGGAAAGTGACTGATCTCCTGCTCTGGTTCAGCTTATGTGAATGACAGCTCTTAGTAATCCTGTTCCCTGTCAAAGAAGGTCTGCTTCATTGGTCTGTGACAAAGTACAGCTGCTTTGCAGAGCACCCCAAAATATTTTAATGAAAAAAAAGTTATGTTAAGGGGAAAAGTTACCTTGCTAAGAATCAAACAAAATTTTACTTTTACTCTCTGTCATCACTTAATGCATTGTCCAAGTTTGGTAACTTGAGAATTTGAAAATCTTCTGTATTTCTGTTATCTTTCTAGTGTTACTTGGTGCTCACTGAGGATAAATAAAGGTTGTAATGTAAATGTTGGCCTCCGCACAGCAGGGCCCTGACATCATTGCTTTAAAGCATCTGAACACAGTTCATTTTCTCTTCCCCCATGAACTGTTCTCCTCCAGAGAGCTCGTGTTTAGCATAAGCAGGACTTGGCAAAAGGGAGAAGAAGGCTGTTAAGTTTCTAATTCTTTCTTCTTTCTACGTAAATAAGAATACATTCTTTGTGCAAGGGTTGTTTTTTTTCTTTTTTTAACGTGAAATGACTGGTTACAGTGCGAAGTGTAACTTTGACTCCTTTGCAACATTAGAGTTTAAAAGTCAGTGTAACTCAGTGGTGTTAGCTAGGTTCTGAAGGTTGTTTCCATTCATTTTGGGGAAAATCTCACATGCTTATCAAGGAGTATTTTAAAACAAGAGCCCATGTTTCAGAGTGCTGTTGTGAGCAGCACTCCAGCTCCACAAAGTCTTTTGGTGTCTACAGAACTCCTCCTGAAATCCCAGGGGGACTGCAGATTTTGGAACAGCTCTAAATGGTATTTGGCATTTGTTCAGCTGCCTCTGTCATCACCAGAAAGTACAAAGTTACTTTCACATGCTTAGCCTCAAGGAGGGTATGGAGAGAGAGATTCAAGCTGTTGTTTTAGTGAGGACCTTTTTATTTTATCCCTGCTGAAAAATCTGGAATATTTGGGCTATTACTGAATTTCCTTACAGTTGGGGAAAAAAAAAAAAAGGAAAAAAAAAAAAAAAAAAAGCACACGTATCTCCTGATTTGTTGAAGTCACGTGTAAGCTTTCAGTCAGAAAGATGAATGTAGAAATGAGCTTGTGTTCTCCTGTTTGCTTCCTCCCTGGCAGTGTTCAAGGCCAGGCTGGATGGGGCTGTGGGCAGCCTGGTCTGGTGGGAGGGGTCCTTGCCCATGGCAGGGGGGTTGGAACAAGATGGTCTCTAAGGTCCCTTCCAACCTGATCCATTCTGTGATTCCATGGTTCTCCTGTTGCTGTTACTCTCCGTCATGTGTGTGTGTGATGCACATGATGCAGTGGAGGCCACGTGTCAGAGCTTGAAAAGAGGAGCCCCGTGAGCCCGAGCTGTCCCTGCGGCTCTGTGGTAGCTCCCAGCAGCTCTGGCTCCATCCTATGGACTTTCCTAAGAGCTGGGTGCTCAATTTCCCCGTTCTGGCTATGGACCCAGTTCTGTGACAGATTCAGGCTTGGTACTTCCCCTGTAGTCAAATGGAGTCTGTTTGCAAAGTATGCTCCTCAGTGCTGCTTGTACTATAAAAGCTGTAGAAAGCACTTGTATATACATAATTATCTAAGGTTGAGAACTTAATTTACTTTTCATTTGCCTAATCTCTGTGTGGTAGTTATTTTTCTTGTAGTTTTTGAAGTAGCACCTTTTTTGGGGAAATAGTTTAAACTGTTGCCCACAGCAGAAGGAACAGATATGTCCTATGTATGTCCTGAGCCTTATTGTCAAGCCAGTAGTGGTTATTTTAAATATTTTTTATTATCATTGTTAATTATTAACGTTATTTGTTATTATAATTGATTATTATTTATTACCAGGACATTCCCCCCCGAGTTCAGTGCCTTTGTTGCTGATAAAACATTGCATAAAAAGGAAGCTGGAAGTTGTTGTGTCCTACTGCACTGTCAGAGTTTTTGTTGGGGAGCTGGAACGTGCAGTATTCAAGAAGATGTCGTTTTCTCTCAATTCATTCAGGGCCTGATAAATTTTCTTTCTGTTTATTTTGACTTTTACTATTGGAGGTACACTGACTAAACAAATCAAGCACATGGCAGGGAGAGAAATAAATGATCTTTACTATTTGAGTTTGTGAAAGAGACAATGTACAGCATTTGGTGGAACTGGAACAGAGTCTGAATTTCGCAACACTGCAAGAGTTAATGAAAGCAGATTAAAGAATAATAACTTTCAGGCAGATGAATGAAAGAAAATCTTAAGCAATATTTTTGATTCCAGTAATATTTTGGAATCAAAGTGAATGAAAAAATCTGTCTAAAAAAGTTTCGGTGTTGTTTTACGTATTGCAAGAGAGGTTCCTGTTTGTCCTCGCAGATGCCTTTGCTGTGTTGAAGCCATAACATGATGTGCTAATTTCTTCCAGCTCTGCATAAATGACATTTGTGCTGGGGATCCTCACCTGCACATGATGGTCCTCCCCAGTGCTGTATGGGAATTATGCATTGCTGCTTCAGTTCTGCTAATTCTGAAGATGCAATGTTCTCATTTCCATCCGTGTATTTGACTAATTTAGCTGATTTTTTCATGCTGCAGTTCAGGTGACTACTGCTGATGGTTTGCTGAAGGCCATTTCTACAGTGAACAGTCAACATGCACATGAACGTGGGGCTATGCCTAGCAAGAATTTGTAATTGTGTCATCCATAGTTTGTTTGTGAATTATTGTTATCTCACTGTTCTCCTTTCCCACCTGCCTTCTTCTCTGCCTTCTTAAGGCTGGGTAATGCTTTTCAGTAAGAGGCATGAAGTTAGAAGTGGGAAAGCAGAGCATGAGAAATGGGATCAATATGGAAATTACAGAAAATCAGAAATAGATCAGTCTGGTCTTTTGGAAACAAAGACAGTCTGCATATTTCTTTGTGAGGCTGATTTTTCTTTTTCCTTCCATGCCTTAGTTTCAGCTGGAATAGAAGTTGTCTTTCTCATAGTGTCTGGTATGGGGGATGTTTTGGCTCTAGAAATGAAAGAGTGCTGATAACACACTGACTGTTTGTGCTTGTAGCCTGGCAGCGTTGCACAGAGCCAAGAACATTTCAGTCCCTCAGCTCCTGGTGTCCCCCTGCCAGCAAAGGGGCTGGGGGAGCACAGGGAGCTGGGAGGGCACAGGGACAGGGCAGCTGGCCCAAACTGCCCAAAGGGATATTCCACACCATATGACATCTCGTAACTGTAAAAGGGAGCGGAGTTAGCTGGGGAGGGGCCACTGCTCAGGCACTGGCTGAGCATCACTCAGTGGGTGGTGAGCAATTGCTTTGTGTACAATTTGGTTTTGTGCATGTTTTTTGTATTGATTTTTTTTGATTGATTTTGTGTATGATTTTGCTTTTGTGCTCTATGAAACAGTGTTATTGTGCTCTTTGTATCCGTCATGTTTTCTGAGGAAATAAATAGGAGGCATTACTTTTGGAGCCTTTTAGGTAGAACAGCAGATTTTGACTTTTTTAATATATATTTTATACCTCTTCAGATAGAAATATTTTATTAGGGGGCTTTACTCTTCCCTTCAGTATTTCACGTAAATCCTGCAGGGCATGTCAGATATCTGCGTAGTCAGAAACTGGACTGGAAATATGTTTCTCTGGAAATACGGTTCACTCTAAGTTACCATTAAGGAAAACATTCCCAAATTCAGTTTCAGAAAGTATTTTATAAAATTTGATAATATTATTTTATATAGCTAAGCAGTGTTTGACTTCCAGTCTCAACAGCTGTATTATTGTTGCTCAGTGTTATCTTTGGCAAACTGAAAATAAAAAATTACAGAATGTATACAACACCATTCCAGGAGAAATGACTGATTGTTTTCCTCATTTTTGAGTAAAATGGGTTTATTTAAATCTGAAAGTTTAAGATCAAAAAGGCTGTAAAACTAACTTACTGCTGTGGCACACATCTGAGCAGTTCAGGAGAATTCATTGTAACGGAGAAATTCATGCACATTTTTGCTGACATTCTTGGAAAAAAGTCAGACTTTGAGTATGGCTGAGGAAAATTATGATTTTGTTTAAAAGATTTTCAAAGACTGGATTCATTTAGTTTGGCAAAAGCTACAAAATGGATATGTACTTGAAAAGGCAATGACTTAAGTGATCGCAGCTTTTGGCTCTTAGGGAGAAGAAATGCCTTTAAAAATTCCATGCTGCACCAAAGTTCATTCTTTACTTCCCCATCTTTCTAGCCTCCATTTAATGTTGTCTGCAATACCTGCTTAAGAAAGGCAAGGCTGGAAACAAATCTGTTAACCCTTCAGCTGGTAAACGTACAGGTTTTTCATGAGATTGTTGTTTTCTTGGGGGACTGTGTTTTAGGTACCTTTTACTGCTTTAATCTTTTCCTGCCTTTCCCTTGCTATCTTTGTTTATTCATTTATTTGTTATTTTTGTTTGATGTGGAAAATGAGAGAAGAAAATAAATAGACATTGAACAGTCTTTCACTGCTTGAGAGGAAACAGAACAGAGCACAAAGCTAGCATGAGGTAGTACAGAAGAGGACAACTCTGCTGCAGCTATCTTCATTATAGGAGTGAGGGTATAAAGCCTCTTCTGCATCTCCGAGTGATGTTTTGTACAGAGGTGATTAACTCCTGCATTACGGATCTGTCCTGGATTTCATTAATTGTGTAAGAGCAGGTACAGTTAGCAAGGTATTGAAATACCAGGGACATATTTTAAAAGTATACTCAGTGTTCGGTCTGTGAGCATGAAGCATCCCTGTAGAGGCCCAGCAGGGGATTCACAGCCATCTCCTGGGTTTTCCTAAGACCAGTGCCTTCCCAGCCCTCGCACGAGTATTCCCAGTTCTTCTTCTGCGAGCTGGCTGGGGTCTATCCACCTTTTTCCCAGGAGACCATATGATGTCTCCTGCTGCCGTGGAGCGTCCAGAATGATTTCTTTTTAGTTCCTACAAGAGCTGGCAGCTGAATGCTGCTGCTCTCCGTACTGCAGGGACTGAGCTCCTCTTACCAAATATCCCCCATCTGGATGCTGAGAGCTGTGTGGCTCTGGAGAGCCGGGGCTACCACCTGAGCTGAAAACTCTTCTTTCCTCTTTCCCCGGAGGCTTTCATTAAAGCACAGTCACTTTATTCACTGGATTTACTCAAGTGCTTACCTATTGGCTATGAAGCGCACTGAGTTTTGTTTGTCGCAGGCAATTCTGCTAACATTGTCATGGAACAGAACAGTCCCCTGCAGATACACGCTTCCCATCTATCTGTTTTTAACTCAGAAGCCCTTTTCCACCCAAGCCAATAACTGTTGTTGACGGATGCTGCAAATTTAATTAAAATACTGTTTCTGGGACATAGCTAATGGGGTGAGGAGAAAGATCTGGATTAATGGCACGACAAGTCTGTCTTTCTTCACATGACTCAAAGGACTTGCCTTTGGCTTGCGAAGAACATTTCTAGTGTAGGTCCGAGAGGGGTTCTCTGGAAATGCTTGCTTAGAAGCGTGAGAGTTAGCTGATTTGTTTGCCTTTGGCTCGCTTTCAGAGCCAGCGTAGCACAGGATTCATGATGTTTTGGTAGGTCTTTAGAAAAGAGATGAAAAAAATGTGCTGAACTCTCTCACTGAAATATTAAATAGCAATAAGCATTTCATACTTATTTTTAGTGATAATTTTTAGAATACTGACTTTATTGTTTTCACATATTTTCTTGAGATTTCTAATCTGGAATTGTTGAATATCTGTGTAAACATGTTTTAAGCACCAAGGCACTGTTCTCTATTGGCAGGGATTTCTTCAGGTTTTGAGTGCTGAAGGTTGCAAACACAGCTGCTAGCTGCCTGTGCTGAGCAGAGCATGGACGCTGCCCACAGCTGTCTGTTTAAGCCATGTGTAGCAATGGCTGTGCAGGAAAGTCACGAGTTTTATATGTACTGTATGTATATATATGGTTAAACATATTAACTGGTAGAACATGACACAGATGGTGGTGTTATTTCAACTGAAGAGTGGCTTAATTTGGTTTATCTGAGGGCTGAGGAAGACTTATGGCCACAAAATGCAGGCCATGTAGCCACCATAAACTGGCTTTAGCCAACATGTCTGAACTATATAGGTTCTGGGATCAAGCTAATATTGTTACTACTTCTGGCTTTTGATTATTTGTGTGTAACAAACACTTAAAGCCTTGAATACTTGCCTACCTCTGTCTGTAGGAGATGATGTTACATGGCCTAGTTGCAGGAGCTTCCAGAGCAGAACGCTCACCCTGGCAGAAGGTCGTCTTCTCTTACGACCTATATGGATCACTCCTGGGCCAGTGTTGGCACATATATCCAACATCTTGTGTAATCTTTATGTTTAGATGCTCCCTTGACTCAGCCTTCAGCCTGTGGAGAGCCAACATGTAGAATGTCATGTCTGTGTAGCACAGGACAAAGGGAAGCAGGGGGCTGAGTGGAAAGGAAGCTCATGGGCAGTGGGTGAGTAGTCATAGTCCACAGAGAGCATCACTCACGTCTATGCCATGTTCTTCTGTTCTTCCATCTCCTGTGCAGGTGCTAGCAGTGACCCACCTTCTGCCATGGAGACGAATGCCTGGTGCCTTCCAGTGTCTATGAAATGGCTGCTGATGGTAGCAGTCAGGGCTGCCTGGAGTGCATGGCTGGGCATCGTAGTGGTGATGGGAGGAAATGACTTGGAAAGCTGAAATGCTGCTTAAATTGTTCTTGCTGTTATACTGCATTGCCCTTCCTACAATCTCCTACACTCGCAGTTTCCTCTTTTGCTAATCCTGTGAGCAAATAACTAGCAGGTGGAATGGCTATGAGGGTATCCATAGGTGGGGGAGAGGTCATGGATATGAACATTTTTACAACAGGACATTGACGGAGACCAAAGGGTGGACGCCAGCACGGTGAGGGGTGGTGCATTTCAGCAATGGTGACAGCAGTGGGTCACTTCCACTGGTGCAGATTCCATGGAAATAAATAGGAGGCGTTTCTTTTGGAGCAACCTATGCATTGTCTTATACCTGCATGGTGCATCTGCAGTACAACACTTGGTTGTATTCATTAGCAGGTAGGTCTCTGAATGAATTCTCTTCATTCGAATAGTAATAAGAACTTCACCTTAGATATATTCAAGATGTTCAGAGGAGCTGTTGAGATTTTAAATATTCTGTATAATGTCACATGATATTTGCAGCCCTGAGATCAAAAGTGTGCAGAAAAGCCTCTTGTTAAATATATGCCAATAAACATTACAAAGAGAGGGATAAAAAAGGGCTAGAATCTAATGCCAAGCAATATTAGCAAGGGAATTAGTCTTAGGGGAAGGAGGTTTGATTAAATTGGCAAGGTATTGGGAGAGGATGGAAAGTACTCCAGTACTGTGATTTTGCTCCAGAATGCCTAAATTGCATCACGGACTGCAGTTCCCATTCTTCAACGATTTTGCTGAAGTGGCTGCAATTTCTGGTTAAAGTACAGAACTTCAGACTGGGAACAAGGATGCATCAAATAAACCGAGCCAGTTGTATGAGACTACAGGTAATTATGAAACTGGCTAAGCTATGCAGGTGACTCTGAAAGCAATGCCTCCTATTTATCTCCATGGAAACTACAACAGGTACAAAGAGCACAGTGATGCTGTTTGGTAGAGCAAATCCTCAGCTACAAAACACTGTTTTTCAACACAGCCACCGCCATTAGCTGTGCATTTTCCCCAGTGCTGAACAAGAGCTGCATGCCACGCTCATAGCAATCTGCCCCAGCGGAGGTGGCCGCTGTCCCTGTCCCCCTGCAGAAACGCCCCAGCACCCTCCCTGTGCTCCCAGCCCCTGGCTGGGCTCCATCAGCGTTCAGCAGCGTCGATGAATGTCAGTGGGTGCCGTTGTTGCTGCAGGGAGGAATTCAGTGCCCCCCTCGGCTCCCCCCGCACTCCCCTGTCAGAGCCATGGGGTCCGAGTGCCCCTCTGCTGCCATCTGTCACACGGCCACAGCGTGGGACGGGAGCTGGGGGGGAAGGGTCAGCCTCTGCTGCCGGGCCGCCAACATCCGCCTCTGGAGCCGTGGGGCAGCAGCACAGCACAGGAGGCATGGCTTTCGGAGCAGCCCTTGCAGTTTTGTTTCTGTTTTTGTAATACAACTGTAGCAGTTTGCTAGATGTTTAAATGGAAAATGAAAACAAGCCCCCCCCCACACACACACACATATGCACACAGAAAAACCAACAAAGAAAAATAACCTAAACCAACGAACTAACAAACTTGATGCACGCCTTTATTTTGCATGACAGTGTCCTTAACCTGTTCATTAACATTGTTCAACATCAAACTCTTTGAATTTGTAGAGCCAGCTCCCCTAGGTGCTCAGGCTGTAGCAGGGATTTGAACTGGGCTGCCCATGTGTGCACAACTCGACTGTGCAAAAATCCTCCACCTCGTACCGCCAGGTCCTTTCCCTCTGTCAAATTAGTAACATCAAAATCATTGCAAGCAACCTGAAGTCTTTTCGCTGCACCGTCTCGTTCGTTGTGGAGGTGTTGCTGTGTGTCAAAGGGGTTATCAGGCTCCTGCCTGAAAGCTTTAAAGAAATGGCAGTTGGTGCCTGCAGATGAGTTAAGGCAGTACCTCCCGTGTCCTTTTTACTGATGTATTTTAATTTCTTGGGAGTTACCTCTATCCTTTCCCCCGGACACAGTGCCCTGCTACACAAAGACAAAAAGGGAAAATATTGCTTCAAGCAATGAGAATGAGAGGAAATAAAGGAGATATTTAACTTTTTTCTTTTTAAGTTCAAACGATGGATAGGGGTGGTGCAAGCCAGCAAATCCTACTGCTGAGTCCATACCACCACATTTTTAGAGCTTCTGTATCTAGCACTTCGATTTTATCTAAAGAAGAAAGTGAATTGTAGCTCCCTGTCTCTACAGCAGTAATTCCTGCTCTGCTTCAGTACTTCCCTGCTGCTATGAAAGAACGTGAAATGGTTTTAGCAGAGGGGTTGTTTCCAAGGGCTGTTACTGATCTGTCTTTTCCTCGAGCTTCTAGGCAAAGAAGAGCAGAATAAAATAATGTAAAATAATTGAAGTGGTTTTGGCTACAATTTAACTTGGAAAATAGGAAAATTATTGTCTTCGATCTTCTTTTTCCTGTTGTTATGAAGGAAATCACAATTAAAACAGTTGAAGGTTCAGAAGTGTTTTATTGGTATCTCTTCTTGCTGGCTGGTACAATGCACCGTAACAGTAGTTAGTTTAATATACATTAAGTTCTCTAATTTTAAACGCTGTTAATAATAACATTTTTTACCCATGGTTCTGCTCTTTGTGCGTAAAAGGAGCATTGGAAAAACGGTACTATAAAATCTTTTCGGCATGTGCATGGCAGGGAAAGTAGCATTCCAAAAATATGTTTTTAATTTGAAACATACTGACTTAGAAAATGCAATATAGCATATATGAGGGCTGCTCCGAAAGCAATGCCTCCTATTTCATCATGCTGTCCCACAGCTCCAGAGGCGGATGTTGGCGGCCCGGCAGCAGAGGCTGACCCTTCCCCCCCAGCTCCCGTCCCACGCTGTGGCCGTGTGACAGATGGCAGCAGAGGGGCACTCGGACCCCATGGCTCTGACAGGGGAGTGCGGGGGGAGCCGAGGGGGGCACTGAATTCCTCCCTGCAGCAACAACGGCACCCATTGCTGAACATTTCTGGAGACCAAAGAGTGTGTGAGCACAGGGAGGGTGCCTTTCAGCAGTGGCAACAGCAACACGAAGGACATGCCATGTTCTGGACAGCCAAGCACAGCTGTCACACCACGAAATGAAGAGTGTCTCCATCAGCTCATGCGTGCGACTCAGAGGATTATGACCAGGGAGCTGTGTTTGGAGCTGAATATCAGCTTGCATGCACTGAACACACTGGTGGTAACCTTGGAGGATCACCAAGTTTGCGCCAGGTGGGTCCCATGAAGGTGTCTCCTGCAGGAACAGGAAGGAGGCAAAGTTTGTCAGGACCAATGGAAGCAATGCGAGGCTGAAGGTGACAATTTCCTGGATGGCATCGTTACTGATGGCAGGGTGTGGTGTCACCACGATGAGCTGGAGGCAAAATGGCAGCCCAAGAAGTGGTGAGCTGTGAATTCCCCATGGCAGAAAAAGTTCAAGACGCAGCCCTCAGTTGTTCAAGTGATGTACACTGTCATTTGGGGTAGAGAAGGAAGGGCTGATCCTTCTGCATTTCCTGGGATCCAGGNCATTGCTGGTGGAAATGCATAGCTGGTGGTGGTGACTGTGTTGGAAACTAATGTTTTGTAGCTGAGAATTTGCTCTATCGAATAGTGTTACTGTGCTCTTTGTGACTGTTGCAGTTTCCCTGGAAATAAATAGGAGGCATTACTTTCAGAGTGACCTACGTATAGTTGTGAATTGAATCGATTGTTTCTCGTTACCGTGGACTTCAACATATTCTAACTAGACCTCAGCATCTCACCTCATTTTTATTCATGGATTGCAAGAGGAAAATAACTTTTCCTGCCTTTTAAAATCCCAGTTGGTTTTTCAGCTTTGAATGAAGTAGATGGAATTTGAAATGAAGCAAATATTCACTGTGCACCTGCAGAATAGACTGTTTCTGTCAAAAGCTGATTTAACAGTTCTACATATTCTGCCTCCAGTGGCTTTCATAGAATCA
>WBMW01004829.1:0-64063 GCA_013396635.1 Penelope pileata | reverse complement strand
TTACCAACTGTTGGGTTTGCGGAGGACCCATGGGACTTGAAACCTGGCCCTGGGTTTCAGCCCCTATTGCCCCCAAATGGCTGGCAAGTAACTATGCTGAAATTGACCACAGCACCCACTGGGAAGATAAGGATGTGTCTCCATGGCCAATCCGATATCCTGCTAGGGGAATTTATTGTCTGAATCGGACTCAGCCAGGTGGTGTCTATGTTGGGACTAGCAATTGCACCTGGGTTTATCGTAAAGTTGGTTATGAAATAGGACCCCGAGCGGGAAACCATATCAATAACCAATGGGGGTGGTACAATCATTCGGGTAGGGGACAAGGGTTTTCTTACTTTTGGTCATCTACCAACAACACCCTGTTTTCCAAAGCTAGAGGCATGAATTGCACCTGGAAGCCTTATGCTGGCGCTTGGAGGTGTAAGTGGTGCAGGGATGAAAGTAATACTGGTAAAAGCTGGAACTGTAATGTGGCAGGACATCCTTTTGGACCTCTCAACACCACATACTTCCAAGCTAAGGAACATGTAAATAAACCAGCCACAGAATGGAATGGACCTTTTGAAAATGGATCAGTGGCACTAAAGGGACATTACTGGATTTGTGGCCATTATGCATACAAACGGCTACCTGCAAATTGGACTGGGG
The DNA here is from genome assembly GCA_013396635.1 of Penelope pileata. Taxonomy (NCBI): domain Eukaryota; kingdom Metazoa; phylum Chordata; class Aves; order Galliformes; family Cracidae; genus Penelope; species Penelope pileata. Next base: position 63,412 of record WBMW01004829.1, on the reverse strand, counting down.
TGTGCTATGTGGGAACAATCCACCCAATGTTCTTTTTGCTCTCAGGGAGTGATGGTAATGAATTAGGTATTAAAGTGTATGATGATCTCCGACGGCAACGGCGATCCATTGACACCTCCATAACAGGTGGTAGTAGGCAAACTTGGGGCAAAGATGACTGGTCTCCTCAGCGTATAATCAAATACTATGGTCCAGCCACTTGGAACCCCAATGAGTGGATTAGTGGTGCTCGAGAACCTATCTATAACCTAAATCGCATTATCAGATTACAAGCTGTGCTTGAAATTATTACTAATGAAACGGCTCGTGCCCTTGATCTCCTTGCAGATCAAGCCACACAGATGCGAGCAGCAATATTCCAACACCGCATGGTTCTCGACTACTTACTAGCCGAAGAAGGGGGTGTCTGTGGAAAGTTAAATGACTCTAACTGTTGTTTAAAAATTGATGATAATGGCAACGTTGTTAAAGAAATTGCCAAAGGTATACGGAAATTAGCCCATGTACCTGTCCAAACCTGGAAAAGCCCAGATTTTGACCTCTTTTCTTGGCTCCCAGGTGGTCCTTGGGTAAAACGTATCCTATTTTATCTACTGTGCGCTATTGGAGCTCTTGTATTTGTTCCTTGTATGATACCATGCTTCATTCAACTTATTCAACGTGTTGTATCCTCTATGTATTTTGTAACGACTTCAACAGATGGACAAGTCCAACAGATCAGGGCAACATTTGTAACCAAGCCCGATAAATCTTTTGTAACAATTGTATAGAATACTTGATTCCCCCTCCTTCTCCCCTCCTCTTGTCCTTATGCTTACCTTTTCTTTTCCTAACCACCATGGTCACCTACGCTCGGCCGTGAGCAACCTTTGAGCCACGGGGTGGTGTAAGAGACTATTTTGGAATCTTTTGTCTCAAAGTTTGCTGCGAGAACTCTTTTGTCTCAAAGTTTGCCCACCCACCTAAGACTTGCAAACCAGGGACAATGAGAGACAAGCAGCCGCTAAACGGCCATCGAGCAGCCTTGAGGGAGGCAACCACCGGAGGGAACGGGCAAGCCCGGACTTGCAAGCCTGTCCGTGCCCGTTCGTGTGATACGTGACATACCTGGGGGCCCAGGAATGTCATGCTGCCCGAAAAGGAGGATAAAAGGCCCCCATCCAAGAGGGGAATGACAGCTGGTACCTGCCTGGTACTTGTCTCGTGCCTGCTGCCTGCTGCCCTGAGACCCGACGCTTGCTCCTGTTCCTCCTGGGCCCTGCTCCTGCTGCTCCTGCTCCTGCTGCTCCTGCTGCTGTTGCTGCACCGGTTGCTGCTCACCCCCGCGCTCTTGCTCCCTCGCTCCACAGGCCTGAAGACTTCCTCAGACCATCAGAACGGCGTGGGACCCGTGGTGGTGACTATCCTTGCTTCTTCTCTTATTTCCTACCTTTTACTATCACCTGCCTCCCCATCCCCATCTCCCTCACTGGCCGGAATTTCCTATTAAACTGGTCGGACAACATTTGACCTCGTTTGCGTCTTAATCTCACTCCGGGTATGTTACAGAATCTCCCCTCACTCCGATAATCGGAGCGGGACAGTTGGCTCTCCCTTTATTTGAATTAAGTTACTTCTCAGGACTTCTCTTTCTCCCTTTTGAACAACAACAACTGGCAAACAGATTTTCCATACACATTACAAAGTTTTCCGTTTAAATTTCTCAGGGATGTGTAGCTACAATGTAGACAACACTAGCATGTTCTAAATGGAATGTAGTAAACCAATTTTAAGACTGCCATTATTTTTGCTAGGGAATAGGAAAAGACGACACTGGAAGAAAAAGGATTAGGTGAAACAAAAAAAAAATAGTAGTTGCGTAAATTGTGTAAGAATTTGAATGAATCTGAGGAAAATATAACAACTAAGAGATGCAAGGTGGGTAATTGAGTTGTAACATTAAAAATGCCTTGTGTACCCAATTTGTAGAAGTTGATTTTTGTGTTTTTGCAAGAATGGAAAATTTCTGTTCTGGGTGAGAGAGAGTGGTCAAGAGTGGTCTTAGGTTGTGACATACTTGGGTAAGGAAGTGTCAGAAATGCTTTTACCAGGTGTTCTTGTGAGAAACATCTCAAATAGTTTTTCGGAGAAAGGACCTCTAGTGAAGCAGTTTAAGCAGCTTTTACTTGTAATTGCAATGGCGGGTGTCCTGCAAACAGGAGCACGCCTGCAGAAACAGTTTCGCATCTTTTATGCCCTATTACCCAATGCCCCCTTTCCTCCCCTGGTTCCTCATTGGCTGAGTACTTTAGATTTACAATCTACTCACTGCTAGCTAAAGATAGACACTGGCTAAACAGACATGGATGTTGCTAATATATTACTGACCCTTAACTTCTCCTCTCTGGTTTTCTTCCTCTGTGTCTGTTTTTCAACTTCACTAATTTACCATTCTGCTGCTTAATACTTGCAGTCATTAATTTTCCACTAGTTCACTCAACTATTGTTCATTCATGCAACAATGTTGCTATCTTACCAGTCCTCAAGGCCGATCCTCCCTAGCAGCTGCATTCCTTACCTTAGCAGTCTTCAACAACAATCCTCTCTTGTAACTGTGTTCAATTTTTACATACCATGATATACATTGCACTTATTTTTGTTAGCCCTAATGCAAAAATAGGAACAACAACATACTTTGTACTTATTTTGTAAGTCATAATGCAAAAACAATATTCTATTCCCACAAGGAGGGAAAGGTCCTGCTTAACTAACTTAATTTCCTTTTATGACAAGGTCAAACACCTAGTTTACCAAGGGAAGCCAGTTGATGTTATCTTTTTGGGTTTCAGTAAAGCTTTCAATACTGTTTCTAACAGTACCCTTCTGGACAAAATGTACTGCACACATCTAGAAAAAATGTAGTACAATTGGTGAGCAATTGGCTGATAGGTCAGGCCCAAAGGATTATAGTCAATGGGGTTACATCAGGCTGCTGGCCAGTCACTAGTGGTATTCCCCAGGGCTCCAATTTAGGTCCAACTCTCTTTACTGTTGTCTTAGTTTCTAACAGAAGTTACTTCTCTCATAGTGTCTGGTATGAAGCCATGTTTTGGTCTCAGAAGAAAAACAAAACTGATAACACCTGGCAGTGTTGAACACAGCCAAGGACACATTTTGTTCCTCAGTGAAGCAGTTAGAAGGCATAAGGAGCCAGGAACTGGGGGGACAGGACCAGGGCAGCTGACCTAAACTGACCAAAGATCTATTCCATACCACATCACATCATGTAATTTTTATGGAAGAGGAGTCTCTTTCTCAGAGGGAGGGGCTGCTGGTCGGTTGGGTATCGGTTGTTGGTCCCTTGCTTTGTGTATTATCTATTGTTTCCTATATATATATATATGTACTGTTATTTCTTTTATTCTCTCTGCTGTCTTAGTAAATAGCTTTTATCTCAGCCCACAAGTTCTACCGTATTTATTCCTTAATTCTCTCCCCCATCCCACTTGGGAGGGGGGAGGGTGAGTGAACAACTGTGTGGGACTTAGCTGTCTGCTAGGTCGAACCAGGACAACTGTTCTCATAAATTGCTTAGATGTAGGACTAGAAAGTGTTTTAAACAAATTTGCTGATGATACTAAATTGGGGGGCCTGTTGATGCCATCTTCTTTTTGGGTGCTGCTGTGTGGGGCCAGGATTTGGGCTCTATGATCCTTATGGGTCCCTTTCAGATCAGGATGTTCTATAATTTAAGAATACTGACTGCCAAGGACAGAATAAGTTTTGATGTTGCTGAATAGAGAAATAGCATTCTCCTAGACAGTCTCAAGCCTCTGTGTTCAAGTTCTGGTCAGATTAGGAGGTAATGATTACGTAGAGAGGATTTTTTTTGCTTTGTCTGATTAACAGATAGATATATTAATGTACTGAATTTACAATTATTGAATAAGACAAACATGAAAAAGGGATTTTAAGGATAAAAATAAAATTTGGGTTTAGAACTATCATGAAATACAGCTGGATTTGATAAGGGTTTATTTTTGTTATGTGACACAACAAAGTATTTCCTTTACATGTTCTGGCTAATTTACTTTGGAATCGAAGTATTTATTTCTTGGCACTCAAATCATGTTTCTCCAATTTTTCTTGTATTCTTTTTACCTAAAGATAAACAGGGTCGTGGAGGCTTATATGACAAAGAAAAGCATGAGATTTCTTCTCTAATCTCATTTGAAGAAAGGAATAGAAAAAGTTTCTACAAGATATGCAACGTGACTTGATTTAAAGTGCTTTCCATGCTGTATCCATCTGCTAGATGCCTTGGTTTCTGCGTGTATTGCTCTATATATTCAACAGAAATGTTGTTAATAAGTCTGATACTTGACTATTTCCTGTTGAAATCAATGTCGTCGGTGCCTTGGGTCTTTCCCATGGAATAGTATAATAGTATCATATTTCTGCAAAAAGGCAATGCAACTATATGAAGTAATATAATATATTAAGTTCTGTTTACTGTAAAGTAAAAAAAAAGACTAATTTTTTCTTTATTTCTTCTTTTTTTTTTCTTTTTTTTTTCCCCCCAGATTACATTTTACAATACTTTGGATCCTTCTTCTGAAGGATGTTTACTTTAACCAGAAGGGCAGAACATTGAAGTGAAAAAGGCATAGGCCAGGCAGGTTGGGGGTGTGGTGGCAGCAAAAGAAAAACAAAAAAGTAAGATTGATTTAGAGGCTGGAGATTGACATTTACCTTGTTAATCAGTATCTGTTATAACTGCAGGTATTCTTGTTATTAACAATCCCGACGCTGGACAACCAGGTATTTTGAGTGTGAGTTCAGAAAATAGAGCGTAGTTCCTCTGTCCTTCCAATGCAAAAATGATTATTTTGGTCTGATGGTCTCGTTCCGGTTAACGTAATGGCCAATGTGTCAGGAAATGGCATAATAAGAACATGTTTTGCAGTCCGGACACTGGTGCACATTAAAGGCCTGTAGAGGGTGTGGAAGCCAGGCTGTTTGTGACAAGGATGTTCTGGAACCCAGTTCCGGCTGTTTGTGCCTAAATCTTCAGAATTGTAAAGAGACAGGGAACGTTATTTATAAAAGAGATGCACCTGATCAGAAAATAGGTTTGAAACTAAAAAGTAAAACTGGGTTTGAATGAAGTTGGGCAATTTGGAATTTTCTTTTAGTTCTCTATATTGTCATAGGAGTAGCTGTTAATTTAGAATGGAGTATTCTTGGTTTGCCTTTTGAGGTGTATACTTGTGTCCAGTTGCTATAATTAAGAGCATATTTGAGGAGAACTGAATTTCCACTTGATCCTTTCTCTAATAGAGCAAGGTTTTTAAAGTTTAAGGTAAGGCATAACACTAGAAGATTTACATGATTACCATTTTAGTGTAAAAACAAAAATATTCTTAATCCATGTTATCTGAGAGACTGTAGGCTTTGAAGCCTATATGGGCTCAGTTGATTTTATTGGCTGCACACTGGTAAAGAATTATAGTAAAATGATTAGTTTAGTTATTTTTGTAGTGAGACATTTATTCTGGCAGCACCATCTGTCACTGTGCATTTTATCTCTGCTCCTTTCACAGGAAATTCCCATAACTGCTTCATGGCTAAAAGCAGAGCCCTATATCTTAAGGTTCCGCTAGGAAAGTGAGCCAAGCTATACGGCATTCTCCTCTGAAGGGAAGAGGAATCAGTCATACATAGAACTGAATTGAAATCCTGAGTAAATTGAAACAGTGGACTTGGCAGTGATAACTGAATCTCATGACTAATGCTTCAAAGCAGCATAAATGCCACTCATATCCTAGTGCCATGACTAACGTGACATAGCTCTAATCTGCTCATACTGAACTAGAATGAAAAGAGGAATGAGAATGTCTTCCCTGTTTTTCAAGTCTCTTTCTTGGGATGAGACAGACTTATTTTGTATTCTTGGAAACACTAGATTAAGTGAGAAATGCCAAAATTCACTATGCTTTAATCTGTACACTGTCTTTACCTAAAAGATGAACAATCCTCTATAAGGTAACACATGTTTTTTAATTTTTACAGAATCATGTCAGATGAGAAGCTGCCCTTTGCTCCTGTCAAAATAATTAACGCATTATTCTGTGTAATACATATAATATTCTGAAATATAGCTTTCATCTTCATGTTTCTCATGTCTTACTACAAAACATGCTTTTATTGTATTTCTGAAGAAATTCAGTGCAGCTCTATATTATAAAGGATTTTGATTAACATCATAACAATCAAGGATCAAGAACTGAAAATGTTTAAGGATGTTTTTCTATCTTACATAGGTATTGTTCTTGTCAGACCTAAACAGCTAAAACAAAGTATGACCTCACCTTTGAGGAACGGAAGAGCCTTTTACCAAACTGAATAGAGTATCTTATTGGAAAGATACCCATTTGCTTTTCTTTGCCCTACTAGGCATTTTACTTCTTCTGCACTAAAAAAAAACACCAGCAAACAAATACTACATACAAGTGTATATATATATACATTACACTACACGTAAAAATGCCCTTTTCAATGTCTCGATGTGATAGACTTGTCTCAGAAATCTTGAATACAGATCTATTTTATTCACATTACAATAAAAAAAAAAAAAAAGAAGAGTGTGAACCCATATATTCAAATCAAAAAGAGAAGAAAAAGTCTCTCTTGTTACCTATCGTAACAAAAAAATGTGTTCAGACTCACACAACTACAATGCTGTCTCGTTCAGAGCTGGGAGCTCTGCTTCACATTGCTTCCTTTCTCTTTCAATTCTTTCTCCTCCTCAAGTTGCTCTCTCCTTCTGAAACTCTCCCATATTCTTGTGCAATTACTTTCTGGTCTAACTTTCTCTGGCTGGCACTTGTTTAAGCCAGAGGGTTGATCCTGCCCCCAGGTCTACCCCTTCTAGTCACAGGGGCCAGCCCTTTTTGGAGAACAGGTGCAAATAACCTGCCAGTATTTCCCGGGCCAGCCATGTCCCTCCAGTGTATGTTCAGTCATCAGTTCAGGCCATGATCAACGGTTTCCCTACACCCATTTAGTCTGTTACTGGTGTCTTTTTCACTCTATACAATAATCAACTGGATGTATGTTTCATATTATAAACTAAATAGTTATAGAAGTGCTTTTTTTCCTAGACATTGGCAAATCTACAAAACATCTCACATTGATAAAGATACCCTTGTAATGGAAATCAGTGTATATAATAATAATAACAAAACACAAATTTTCAACTGAATTTAGGAACTTTGAAAAAAACACTGTATATAGTTATCCTTTTAAGATTTGAGTTTGAATATGAAAAATGATAATAAGATATGTTTCTGATACATTTTTCAGATAAAAGATATAATAAATATAAAAAAAATAATGACAATTCACCTTCTACAAGTGACTGAACATCATATGTTCCTCTCAAGTGTTCATCAAGATTGAAACAAGGATCTCTGTCTCTAAAGCTTAAGGAAAATAAAAGTATGATCATAATTTTAGGAAAAGAGAAAGAAAGAATGAATGACACTCCTGAGGGAGTGTCATCAGTTGTTGACAGAAGACTTATTTGTGGCACATATATTGCCTTTCTAACTTTAACTGTCTGACTCTCTAAGGCTATTAATCAAAGTTTCAGATTCACCCAAGGTGCATCATACGGCGTTTTTATGAGAAATAAACAAGCAGTGATTTAATTTGCTTAGCCTGAGATTTTATCACCTTTGGCAATTTCATCAACAAGTCCATTATTCTCACCAGTCAACAGATTTTCTGCCTGGCTTCAAGTTTTGTAGTATTAGGAAATTTTAACTTCTGTCGTATCATAGGTACCTTGAACATCATCTTCAAAATATATTTTCACAGAATCACCAACAACATTTTCAGCATCATGGGACAGACAGAAAAAAATGAAGAGTTAATTTTTTCTATATTAAAGAGTAAAACAATATCGAGGACAGCAATTTTGTTTTGGAGTGGGAAATCATTTTTAAAAATATTTGTCTGCCTTTTTTACAACGGTGAATGGAAAAAGCTAGCATATTTGGAGTATGCAACATTGAGGTTGTAACACTTTCATTCTAATAACAGTTATTATTCTCTCTTTGGAGGAAGCCCTCCCTCATGTGACAGTCTGTCTCGTGATTCATCTGTTAGCTTCTATTGTGGTTGTTGATGTTGCTGTTCTCGTTCTACTTCCTGAAAATATATTTTCCTGAAAGCAAAATATCTGCATGCGTAGGAAGAAAGAATGGAGCAGCAAAGGTATAAAGAGAATCAGAGACACTGTAGATCTGCCTTGCAGATTCATTTTAAGACTTAGCTAACTTGTAACCATGCTTGTTAAGATATTTCGGTTGTTTTGCAGCTGAAAATAAAGTAAGACTTTTTCTATTTTGGTTTGGTTTATGGTTTTTTATTTGTTTTGTTTTGTTCTGATTTGGTTTTGTTGTTTTGTTTCCAGGAGTTGGATGGTGATGTGGGGAATGAAGTTGGAAAGTAAGTGTGGAAGTAGTAATGGCAAAAGCAATTGTGGAAGATTAGAAGGAGAAGAACATGGATAGACTAATCAAAGTACAAAATTTTGTGAGGTGAAAATCTTCTAAAAATAAGTGGAAGTTCTTACAAATAGATATATTCAACGCAAAAAGCTTACCGTAAACAAATGAAATTGAAAAGGAATCTGAAGGAAAAGAACACACACACAAAAATAAGAATTGTTATTGACTTTTGCATCTCAAAAGACTTCTCAAATAGTTGTACATATTTAGGAGAACTGAGTCTAAGAAACAAAGGGGAAGAGGAAGAGAAAGTGTTGCTAATTATCAATTATAAACTGAAGGCAACATTATTTTAACTAAATTTATATTATTAAAAAAAAAAAAAAAGAATAGCACTGATAATAAGAAGAGATCACCTGCTAGAGATCTACAGTTTTCTATTTTCTTCAAATGGAGAATAGCAAGGCAACACTTTACTGATTTGAAAAATATAACTACCTGTACCAGCAAGTTATAGCTCACATTTCCTAAGAGAGACAGTTGTTTATCATGTATAGGGAATCTATCTGTCCAGAATCTGAATATTTTCCTATTCTGAAGCAGCAGAAACTACTGAATTTTTGTGTCTTCTCTGTTATCTTTGTTTGTTTAATTAGACTATGCTCATGGAAGCTGACCTGCACAATATTCCTGTAGAATGAAGTTATAATCTCTGTCACAACAATTAAAAAAAAAAAAAAGAAATATTCAGTATTCAGAAAGCAAGATAAAATGGAACAATAAGTTAAAAATGTAGGAGTGTAGGAGAGGAGAATAAACTTAAACTAAGATTATAACTCCAGATTATATTCTCAGTGAATAATGATAGATACTGTTGCAGGACCTCTACTAAAGAACTTGTCACAATAGAATTGCACTAATACTGTCCAGCAATTAATCCGATAATCTTTTGTAGTTCTTTACTTTTATTAAATTTATTCAGTTGGGGAATGAAATACCTAATTTTCAATAGCAAATCAGTCTTCTGATGTTTAATATTTCACATTGGTTTACATTTCCTTCCTCTTTTTCAAAACCCTGTTTCCCAATGATTATGGTCCAGTTTTAGCTATTTCTCCTCTGAAAAGAACAGGAAGTTTCTGGAAGCTATTTTGTGCAGGAAACCTTTCATATTGTTGAAAGACATTGGCGAAAAAGAAAAAAAAAATTAGTATAATTAAATTAATTAAAATTAAATGCTCTCTTTGACTTCCTCAGACTTAAAAAAAAAATTAGTATAATTATATTAAGTCTAGTTTATTTAAAATATCTATCAAAAATAAGCTGGAAGTATGTCCTGCCTTAGACATCAAAAATTAGAAGATATCTCTGGCAGGAATTGTTCTTTCTTGAATTATGGAAAGCTAAAGTATGTTTTGTGGATATTATAAAACATTTTCAAAATTTTTCAAATTTTCTATTTTTTTCCCATATTACTTACGATTCCCTACCGTAACAAAATAGTGACCTTCAACCTCTACTCAGGCATTTGCACCAAAAGGATGGAAATCATCTTTCATATGCCAGATAAGAACATTTCTCATAAGTTTCCTGTCTTTCCATCTGTGCCTTACTATTGCTTTGCAGTTCCTCTTATGGTCAAAGTGTGCATCTCAGACACAGGTTTTGTGGGGTTTTTTTTTTGTTTGTTTGTTTTTTATAACTTTTGTTTGTGTATTAGCTAAAACGGGAAACAGTTAACTTTTGTCTCATCTTTAAGAATGTCTGCTCATCATTGTTTTCACACAGACTAATTCAAATTGAACTGAGAAAAAAATGTCAAATTACAGGGTCTCATTATTTATTCTGAAAGTATGTCAATTGTTCTCTGAAGGAAGTATTCATAGAATCCTATTCTTCATATTTTCAGATATCTTGACAGTGTTTACAGATTAGTCACGTCTTATTCACATTCAAAACTAATTAAGTTTTAGAAACAATTGGAAAATAACAAGGTCTGAAATAAATTCTTCCCCAAATTTATCAGAGGGTTACAGCTAACATTTATATTTTTCCACAGATTGGGGATGGGCAGAAAAACAGCTAATCAACCAGACAAACAAGAATGGTTGAAAAGGCATGCATCTCAAGCGATAACCCTCTAACAAGCTTTGCAGTGTCAAGTAGAAGTGGATTGCCTTTGGGTACTGTCATCTGGAATTCATTTCAGGAGCTGCCATTATGCATACAATCTGCATATACATCCTAGTATTTCTTCTAACACATTAGGCTACTAGAATAATTTGTGCAGGAGTTTTATAATAACAGTGTGTAGACATAAACAGGTGGGAACCAGGATCTGAACAGATCCAATCCTTGACGAAAGAAACAGTTTATTCAGGTCATGGGCCTGCTCTTGCCCATGCATGCTTACCAGCCAATAAACCATTAAAAAAGAAGAAATATTTGTAGCACTGACAGAAAAATCATACGACTTTCCAGAGATGCTCTTTTCCTTCAAAAACAGAAAAGAAGGATTCCTTATGACTAAACTAACTGTAATATTTAGAACACACAAGCCCTAAGAAGTACTGCAACTGTGAAGAAATGCGCTGCTGAATAGTATTTGCTTGCAAAAGTGATTGGCAGCCTGTTATACAGAAAATATATGAAAACAGTACATATTTGTACTGACTACCTCAGGAGATTCTGATCAGTATGAAATAACAGAGTTATTTAGTATTCTTATATGCATGTCACTATTCCAAAAATGACCAGTTTAAGTACTGAACACAAATCTATTTAGAATAGAATAGTTCATTTTGAAGGGACCTTCAGAGATCATGTATTCCAGCTGCTTCCTCATCACTTCATGGCTAACTGAAAGTTAATGTACATTATTGAGGGTGTTGTCCAAATGTCTCTTGAACACTGACAGGCATGAGGCATCAGCTACCTCTGTTGGGAGCCTGTTCCATTTTTGACCACCCTCATGATAAATACATTTTTCCTAATATCCAATCTGAACCTCCACTGGCACACCTTTATGCCGTTCCCTGCATGTCCCTCTGTGCTTCCCCTCCTCACAAAGCTGTAGAGGGGAATATTCAGCCTTTTTTTCTCCAGACTAGACAAATTAAGTGGTGAGTTTAACATTTACATTGACAAATGCAAAAATTGTTTGTATATTTTTTACGAAACAGTAACCATGAATTACTTTATTTTCAAAAATTAATTGCTGATTATTACGCAGATACTGAACGCTATGAAGTTAAGGTATTTCACATTCATGTTGAAGCATTATTTTTCATTATTTTAAAATAATAAAAAAAAGAAAATAAACTGCTTTGTTAAATGTCAATAAAATTGAAAGACAGAAGTGAAGAGCAATGTAACGTGATCAGTCATGCAGTTTCAAATGAACTAAACTGCAACTATGTGAGTAAGTGGATGGAACATTTACAAGGTTAAACTAGAGTTGCGCATCAGAGAACTTAGGTAGCATCCAGAGATTAAGACACATGGATTTAACTGTCTTTATAGCTAGATATGTGTCCATGGACACATATCTTTAGTGTAGTCAATGGAGAAAATTACAGAATTATAGAGAATATCTGAGACTGGAGACTGTCTAACCCAGCACCCTGGTCAGAGCATGGTCTAGAGCAGATTACTCAGGTCCGTGTCCAGGCAAGCTTTGACTATCTCTGGGGCTGAAGACTCCACAAACCTTTTAGGCAAACTTCCAGTGTTCAAGAACCCTCAAAATAAGTAAGCTATTTTCTTGTATCACAATTCATGCTCTTTGTCCCTTGTCCTTTCACTGGGCACCGCTTTACTATCCTTCAGCCTCCATCAGGTATTTATATACATTGATCATACACCCCTGATCTTTCTCTTTTCAAGGCTGAACAAACTCAGCTCTGTCCATTTCTCTTTGTTTGAACACATGATCCAATACCTTTACTGGACTTGCTCTACCATGCTCCTATCTCTCTTGTATTGTGGAGCGCAGAATAGGATTTCAGATGTGTCTCACTGGTGTTGAGAAGATGGGAAGGATCAAATCCCTCCATCTGGTGCATATGCTCCTCTGAATCCCAGGAAACAGCTGATTTTTCCTGCAAAAGCCCACTGCTATTCAATATGTCCACAAAGATGCCAAGTTCTTTTTCTTCAAATCTGCTTTCCAAACAGTCATTTCCACCATGTCCTGATGCTTAATGTCATTCTACCCCAAGAAGAGGAGTTTACATTTCTCTTTGCTGAAGTTTCTGAGATTCCTGTGAACCCAATTCTCCAGACTGTCATGAGCAGCAGCCACTGATGTATTGGTCACTCTTCTAAGTTTTGCTTTGGCTGCAAACTTAATGAGGGAGCATCCAGGTCATACAATCACAGAATGGTTGAGGTTAGAAGGGATCTCTGGAGATTATCTGGTCCAACACCCTTGCTCTAGTTGCTCAGACAGGGACATCAAGAGCTGGTTGCCCAGGACCATATCCAGTCAGGTTTTGAAGATCTCTAAGAAGGGAAACTTCACAACCTTTCTGGGCAACCTGCTCCGGTGTTCTTCCTGATGTCCAGATGGAACCCCTTGTGTTTCAGTTTGTGCTCATTGTCTTTTCCTGGCACTGGGCACTAGCTGTCCACTTTGCAGCCCCTTTCATGTATTTGCACTCCTCCAGGCTGAACAGTCCCAGCTGTCTCAGACTGTCCTCATGGGAGAGATGCTGCAGGCCCTTATTCTTCTTTGTGTCCCAAAATAATGTACAGAAAATTTTAAAGTTTTTCAGCCAATCTGCATACCAGGTTGGCCATGTGATTGAGTTCAATGTGTATTGATTTAGAATAGAATGCCTCTAATGAGGATTCTTTATTAGTAACTGGGCTTTTTCTTTCATTTTATTCTTCTGAACACACTTATTTTCCTTGTGGGAAGATCATTTTTCAAAAGGATTAGAATATTTTCAGTTGTAAAAGGGTTTATATTGACAAGAAATGATGACCAGAAGTCTACTTCCTGTCTCCCACTTTCTAGTTAGTGGTTATTTACTTTAAAAAGATCTTACCCACCAAGTACTTCTGATGCAGCATTTTCCTTTTAAATATCATAATACCATCTATCAAAATAATATTATTATTCAGAGTTTCTAGCACAGTTTCAGAAATCTCTGATGATTCTTCTGACAGGAAGATATGAATCACAAGTTATCCACTCTAAAGACCTCCTAACTTCTTTTAATTTCAAGTTTCTTATTTTAGTATTTGGAGGGGGGAAAAAAAAAAAAGCTGATGACAAATGTGTATTATTTGTTTCTGGGGGATAATTTTAACATACAAAAAAATTCCACTATTTCAACTATATGTGATTTCAGTGAATATAAATAATTTTGAGGAAAAGTTTCAGTGGCATCCCCTACTGATAATACCAAGTGATGAAATGTAATTAAAATGAAAAAGTGTAGGAAGTAGATATTTACTGAAGAATTTCTAAGGTTCAAGGCTAACATTAGATATGAATGATGTTCACTGGCACAAGGGCAAAGGAGTATATAATTTACTCTTAGAATGTCTATTATCTATCTTACTCTATTCAGATATCCTAGAGACTGCTTGTGCACTAGGCATACACAAAACATGGCTATAACTTCCTGGATCAGTTAAAGTAATTACAGAAGACATGCAGGAGGATTTAGAAAATGAAGAGAACAAGGAAATAGAATGAAGAAATGTTTATACCTTTCTTTTGGTGGTATATTCCTCCTGATCCCTAGAAGGTATAACATTGCATTTAAACTTAAATCTATTTTTTGTAACATCTTTGCCAACAATAATTACATCTCAAATGCATGTAACATTTATGTTTATTAGATTAAAATTGTGTATTTAAATGCCCTTAGAAAAAGTGTGATAGATCAAGAAGGCAAGTTGTGCTTAATCAAAAGTAGCAGTTATTTCTCAGAATATTTTGGCTCTGGGACTTAAATAAATTATCTGTGTCTTAAAGACACTGCAGTAATTAAATCTCTGTTTGCTTACCATTAATTTTTAATCTTAGATAATAACTTCTATGGATTTCCAGTTTGCAGCTTTTTGTGTTTTAACAGCACTTACCTCAGGGGACGCAATTCATAGAATCACAGAATCATAGAATGGCTCGAACTGAAAGAGACCTTAAAGATTGCCCAGTTCCGATCTCCCTACCGTAGGCAGGGACACCTTCCACTAGATCTGGTTGCCCAAAGTCCCATCCAACCTGGTCTTGAACATTTCCGGGGATGAGACAACCATGACTTCTCTGAGCAGCCTGTTCCCATGTCTTACTATCATCATAGAAAAGAATTTCTTCCTAATATTTAATCTAAATCTACCCTCTTTTAGTTTAAAACCACTACTTCTTTCACATGGATGCACTCTCCAATAAACAGTCTTTCCTTGTATTTCTTGTAGGCCACCTTTAAGGCTGCTCTAAGGTCTCCCGGCACTTTCTCTTCTCTATGTTAAACAATACCAATTCTCTCAGCCTGTCCTCATAGCTGAGGTGCTCCAGCCTTCTGATAATCTTTGTGGCCATCCTCTGAACCTGCTCTAACATATATGTGTCCTTCATATGCTGGGGCCCCCAGAGCTGAATACAGCACTCCCAGTGAGGTCTCACATGGGCAGAGCAGAAGGGTCAGTCACTTTCCTCGACCTGCTGGCCATGTTTTTTNGGCAGGATCACCTCCCTCAACCTGCTGGCTACAGTTTTTTTGATGCAGCCCAGAATATGGTTGGCTTTCTGGGTTGCAAGCACACATTGCCAGACTATATCAAGCTTTTCATCCATCAATATCCCCTTTCCTGACTTTGCACTCATGAGCATGGACCGTTCACGAGCGGTCCAAGAAAACTTTATCCCATAGAACTATTCCAAGCAGATCTTAGAAGAGACCAAAGTCTGTTCCCCTATATGTGTTTTGAAATTAAATGGTAAATGAGAATAGCTATTTAACAGTTACGTCAATTATTCCCTTGTCCACCTACTGTGTTTACCTACTGTAAGCTGGAAGTATTCCCCAAACCAGTGGGCTCATTTGGTGGGTGGTAGTGATGCACAACAGTAAGGCTCTTCTAAATATTCACTCATAAACATTATTGCATGGGACTGTGTGTTTGGCCAGTTCAAATCTAAACCATTGTAAGCTAATTGTTTAAACCAACGAAATCAAGTCACAGTTAGTGATGAAACATGGAAAAGATTTGTCTCATAACCACAGCCTAAGTGCACAGAAACAAGACAAATGTTGGGCATTCATCAGTGATAAAACTTTTCAAAAAAAGAACATTCTTAAACTCTTTTTTCACCTCTGAAGTTCTGATTTACATGTAATGCAGCATGTTAGCTGTCAGGTTTCAAGAACTTTTTATTTTCTAGTCAAGAAATTGACACAAAAAACAAACAATACCAAATGCTACATATGTAAAGTAAAATTATTTATGAGCCATTCTTTGCTAGACCAAGTGGCTAAGCTTCTAAATTTCTAGATCTTTAAAAATGCTAAGTTTTCTTTTCAAAGACTTTTGGTAAATGACTACGACTTGCATATACAAGCTATATCTTTAATAAATAAAAGAGTATTATCTTAAAGAGACTTTGTAGGCTTGTTTGTGGAAATATAGATTTTACATTGTGCTCTATTTGTCACTTGTCCCGCTCCGATTATCGGAGTGAGGGGAGATTCTGTAACATACCCGGAGTGAGATTAAGACACAAACGAGGTCAAATGTTGTCCGACCAGTTTAATGGGAATTCTGGTCAGTGAGGGAGATGGGGATGGGGAAGCAGGCTCCTCGCGTTTCCCCCGTTGGAGGAGGTCTTTTTATCATCCTTTTCGGCCAGCATGACATTCCTGGGCACCCAGGTATGTCACGTATCACACGAACGGGCATGGACGGTGCAAGCCCGGGCTTGCCCGTTCCCTTCGGTGGTTGCCTCCCTCAAGGCGCCGGGCTGAAAGGCTGCTCGATGGTCGTTTAGCGGGTGCTTGTCTCTCATTGTCCCTGGTCTGCAAGCCTTCGGGCAGGTGGGCAGACTTTGACACAAGAGAGTTCTCACAGCAAACTTTGAGACAAAAGGTTCCAAAACAGTCTCTTACATCACTCTTCGGTGACTTACAGAAAATCAAGGTTGTGTAGATCATAGCACAACCCTACCATATGAGATAATGAGCCAGAGGTATGATAAAAGATTCGGCAAGAAATAGTTGCTAAACAAATAACAGTTGTGAGATCTATTCATACTGTAAACTCTGGATTATATTTGGGTATGTTTGAAACAGTATGCTTCAGTCAGATCAACTTCTTCCTGCATATTCAGCACTATCATACTTATTTCATTCCTTTTAAGTCAATTTAACTATGCTTTGTCTTCATATCTGACTCATTTTTCTAGTGCTATCTCATATTTACATACAATATATTTTTTTTCCATCTCAGAACTCTCTTGTTTTCCAGTCAGCCCTTGTTGGTTTTATGCTTTTTGACAGTTTTCATATACAGTTACCACTTTGACCCCCTTCACTTATCCACATCCTACCTGCTGGTTTGATATCTCTCCTTCTCCTTCCCTGCTGAGTCATTCCTCTTTATACAAGCTTAATGAACTCTTTCAATCTCCTCTAGTTTTCAATCTTAAATTTTCCTCTTTTCCCTGTCCTAGATCTGGTATACACATTGTTCCACTCTGACATGTGTAATCAAATAATGAACTTTGGTTTTATTCAATTGTATAGTCATGGTTTCCTGACTTTGGTAACTTCTATCTTCTTCTAGGCCCTGACATTCCACATGCAGGCATGCACATTCTCTTTACTAAAACGTCACCTCTGTCTCCTCTCTGTACTATCTTAACCTCTTACCCCAAATTCAAATGCTCTAAATTCATTCCAGACTGATTCTGTTCCATTGAAATATTTTCTTACAAAATGAGAAAAATGACTGCTATTCAAAGCAATCCTTCTTTAAATTTTTATAACTTTAAATAATATAGAGAGATTTGTACTAATAATTTATTTTTAATATTATCCCTGTAGTGCCTACAAGAAGTTTACATATGCCACAGAAACCCAATTAATATTCTGTTCTTCAATACTTCATTTCTGTTTTTTCTTCATTTATTTCAAAATGTTCAGATAAAAAAGGGTATGAAAGTAAAAGTTTTTCAGCTGAAGGTATCTCTGAGATAGCTCTGAGAAATGTGTCTATGTACTTTAAACTACAAAATACATGTTTATATACTGTATCCGGAAGGCGAAGAAAAGATGAAGTGTATTCAGAAAAAAGGGGAAATATTAAATAGATGGGCAGCATACCATGCAGACTCAAATTTAATGGTTATAGTTTCATATATTTTCAATAACATTTTGTATGAGTGAATCGTTTCTGCATCCTTTCTCTATGCAAATTGTTCATTTCTTTTCAATCACTGGGCCAGCACAAAACTGTGTAGGAAACTGAATTGTTTTTCCTCTATTTTGTGCTAATGTCTGCATTGAACATTTGTGAAAATTTGCATGCCATTAAAAATTCAAGTGAAAATATTCTTTTAACAAGAAAAACTTGAGTCACAGCGGAATATTTGCCAACTTTTTACATTATTTTTCAGAAATAATTATGAAGACATTTTTTTGTTAGTTTATTATCTCAAAAAAAGAAAGTAAATATTCTGTTGTCAGATATTTCAGTGGAAATTTACTGAAAATGAGGTTATGCTGATGGAGAGACAAACAACTGTTCTGTGAAGCTGTTGGAAAATTTGTAGATATTTCTAACTGAATTTCAGGGAAGTTTCCAGGAATTGAGAGAATATTGCAAAAAATTTGCTGCATTATATAATTCTTACAGGATTTTTATTTCAAAGGGCAACCAAGATGATGATGCACCTCTCCTAGGAGAAGGAAAAGATGCTGAGAGACTGGTACAGTTCATCCTGAAGGTGGAGGGGGTGCCTTATCAAACTGTATAAATACCTGAAGGAAGGATGGAAAAAGGATGGAGTCATATTTTTTTTTCAGTTCTGTCAAGTGCCAGGATCAGAGGCACTAGGCACAATCTGGAATGCTAGAAGTTCCGCCTAAGCATCAGGAAATACTTTACTGTGTGGGTGACTGAACACTTACAACAGGTTACACAGAGAGGTTGTGATGTCTCAGTGCTTGGAGATCTTCAAAAACCATCTAGACATCGTCTTGGGCAACTTGCTGTGAGTGTCCCTTCCTGAGCAGGGGAGTTGGACCAGATGGCCTCCAGAAGGCCTTTGCAACTTCAACTATTCTGTGATTCTGCGATTTTCTTTCTTCAGATTAAGCTTCTCAGATTAGATATCAGTATGTTGAGGGCACCAGCTTTGTTCTGAGCATCTTGGAAATACTGTTTGTGATCTATTCTGTTATATTCTCTTTTTTCATTTCATTCAAAACTGTGATCTTCAGAAGGTATGTACTCAGATTAACAAACAATTGAATATAGATATTTGTGGGACTCAGTCATTTTTCTTTATTCTTCTAAAATCAATTCTATGTACACACATTTTTAAGAAATATCTTCCTGTGTTTCCTTTTCATTAGTTTATTTGCTCAGAAGCCAACTCCTTTCTTTTTATTCTGTCTCCTCACTTGATTGTATATTTTCAAGTTTTGCAACATTTAGATATCACACTGAGCCCTGAGAAACTGGTGTTAATAAATACGTTGATCTGCTATTATTCCGGAGGAGACACATTGTTAGGTTTCTTTCTGTAACTCAGATGAAAAATAATACTGCACAATATGCACTTCATGCATGGATTGGTTACTTAAAAATGAGAGTGCTTATGTTTTAAGCAGTCTTGAATTTGTTTTAGAATTTAACACTGCACCAGCTTAGAAGTCAAGGATGTGAAAAAACCTTTTGGGACACATGTAAATTCTTCTTTGAAATAATCCTAACTGCTTAGTGTGGTCTGAAAAAATGTCTTCTATCCTGATTATTTTTCTATCATGGAAGAGGTGGAAATAGAAAAAAGATTGCAAAGGCAGTGCATGCAGATCAGAAAATGTGTATTTCTGAACAGAATGAAGTATTTTCATCTACAAGACCTTGCTGCAATTTACATAAATGTGCATATCAAAATTTGGCACTTGTCATAGAAAATGAGCCTAGGATAATCTCATATATCTTCCTAGAAAATAAAAGTTTCTATACTAAAAACGCATCAAAGGAAGTAGAATGTCATAGACTGAATCAACCTGTACAAAAAGCTCAGTCACTAAGAGTTATGTTGCTCAAATTATAACACTATAAAGGCTTGTGTTTTTAGAATAATTTACTGAATGGCAATAGTTATTCCACTCAAGTGTAGGCTTCTTCTAGCAGTAATCTCTACTGTCAATAAAAACTTTAAAAATTTTGCCAGCACCAGAATTTTGTTTAAGTTATGATAGACTTTCTTCACCTTGCTCCTTTAAGGGATCATGAAGGATGGTATGGGAGTTAAAAAACTATTTATTCACTGAAGTTTTTTATTGTCAGCTCAGAATGTAGCCCACTGCTATAAATTTTACTTAGCGAAGGAATTACAAGAAGAAAATCAAATATCTACTTGTCAGAAAAGAAAAAATAATAAACTTACCAAAATTATTTACCTTGATAGAAAGTAACTTACCATTTCTTTTATAGCTAAAACAGTGACATCTTAAGATAATGTACTATTTGTCGTATGAATTAGGCATTTAGAAAAGTGGGCATTGTAAACAAATATATTACAAGAAAGAAATTTGTCTCCTGTTTTCCTCTTTTAAAATAAATTACACTGCAACTACTACCTCTACTAAATGCTACCGAGGAAAACAAATACTATGGAAATAAATTACTCTCTTCATTCCTTATAAACAGGACATTTGATAAGGCTTAGAAAGAGTTTCTAAAATAACTTTGTTCTAGAGTTATTTAACACTAGCAAATGACAGATCATCTTAGTTGTTTAGAGAACAGTGCTTGCTGGAAGTGCTAATACAAATTTTGTCAAGAAACGTGTAGCTGAGGGCAAATGAAGTTTGTCCTTGAATAAATGTAGATGAGTACATTTAACAACATTTTTTTTTAATGATTATGTTATCTATAGCTATTTCTTAGATAACTCCCTCCCCCGGATTTCTTCGCTTTCACTCTTTCTGTGTTATCCTACTTCATTTTCTGCTCAAGTTATTGTCTGTTGTCTATATCTGCTGGTTTCTAATTCAGATTTATCTCCTCATTACTCTGATGTTGTCAGTAATACCATATTATCAATCTACTGACAATATAATCATTTGTCTAATTTAGCCCTCATCAAGGTCTCAACATCTCTTCTGGACATACTTCTCTCATTCAACCTTTTTCACAATTACTCTGTAGCTTACCTTCATTCTACTCTTTTATTTTCTTTCCTTTGGCAATACTGTTCTTTGTAATTAGAAAATTTTTATTTGCATAACTGTAGATATCTACTTCTTCCTGATCTCCATTGTCTTCATCTTTTCTTCGTGTAACTTTTTAATTTTTTATGTTTAACACAGCCTAACAGAGCTAATATAACTATTTTTTTCTTTTTTCCCAATTTCTCTCTCTATTTATTCTCATCCTTCTCTGTTTACTTTAGAAACGGGTTTTGAATCTGTCATTTCCTTTGTGTGTCTTCAATCAAGAAATATGGGTAAAACACGGTTCACAGTTTGTAACATGTAGCTACCTTGCAATCCCTGCCTGTCTGCTGTGACTCCAAATTTTCAACTTGAAACCTGTTCTTCTTCATCCAAGTACATTTATAATAATACATGTACACTACTCTTCTCACTCCCTAGTGTTCTTTAGTCAACACACCCAAATCTTGATGGTGGTCATTCAGATAAACTCATAGAAGATTATTTCCAAAATCTCTTTCTGCGTCCTTTCAAGCATGCTCTCCATTTTAGTATCTTCATAAAAATAATACACACTTCTGAATATATGAGTATTCATCAGGGACAATTATTTGTAATGAATAATCTGTCATCATACATAAATGTTAAGTATCAGAGAGAGATTGAGTAATAAAATGCTTACTATTGTTCCAAGGGTTATTGTGTAACTCTTTCGTTATTCATTATAGATACTGACTTAATGATTTGAAAGTGGATGTCCTCCAGAGTGCTTGTATAATATTGATTTACACTGTATTTTCAAGACAGAATTATGATACTGAAACTGTTTTCATTTTCAGTTGGAGTAGAGGAAATGTTACATCTTTAAGGACATTTAAAATAAACCAATAGTCTAAACCAAACCAAAAAAGCTAAACCAAACCATGATAGGCAGCCTTTCCTGGTTTTGCATGAAATTTAAACACTGAGTACTGAAAGCAGCTTCTTCTCCTCCCTAAGAAATACTAAAGATATCTACTTCTATCTGCCAATAATTTCTTGCTAACATAACCTAAGCAAATACTTTATCCCCATGCTTGTCTGATTTTATTTTACAATTGTCCTACTGATTATATTTTAAGAAAAAACAAAATTGTCAACAAGAAAACTTAAATATTTTGGTTTCCTTTTCCCAATATCCTGCCTGAGACTAACTACATATTATGATTTCTACGTTTTACCATAAACAGGAAAGGATCACCTTCTGGCTTCTGTTGAATCTTTATTGACTAGAATGTGAACATGCTAAAGTGAAGAGTTCATTTAGTACTGTGCAATTCAGATCAGAGAACTCAGCCACCTCAGGCATAGCTGTGCATTTTCTGCAGATTTCTCAAATGATAGCTAGAGTTTTTTTAAGCAAAATAAAAGTTATGACTAGTATCGCTTCATTCAACATTTTCTAGTAATTAGCTAGAAAGTGAGTATTGCAGAAAGAAAATGTAACTAATTATGCAGCTGTTTTTATTTCGTATCTTACCTTTTAGATCTATAAACATGTCCAGAAATTAAGTCCATTTAAATGCGAACTCTCATTAGAATGACAGTGTTAATCAATCCTGAAGTTTATAAACACCAAAACTTTTCATGGTCATCTGAGGAGCAACAGGATGTTCCTCTATGAAACTGCATAAGCCACATGATATTTTAATTCTCACAATAAGGTCAGTGTGAGAAAGATATCTCCTGATGACAAACATCAACAATTATCAGATAGAAAAGAAAAAAAGGGGTGAAAGCTTTGAGAAGTTTCTTCTGTTGGTTTTTTTTTTTTTTCAGTCAGGTACTATAAATATTAATTACAAAATATATCAAATAGTAAAAAAGTTTTAAGTATTTAACCACTTCCATATTCAATGTTTCCAAGCTGTTAAAAAATCAACTCCAGTCATTAGTATGTACAGAGACACTGCTTTTATTTTCTTTGAAGTGCTTGGATTTTATGAGAAGTTATATGAGGAATATATGATCTTGACAGACTGGAGAGATGGGGAGAGAGGAACACCTTGACATTCAACAAAAGCAAGTGTAGGCGAGGCAAGTGCACCCAAGGAGGAATAACTCCATGCAACAATATGGGCTGGGGACTAACATGCTGGAAAATAGCTCTGTGGCGAAGAGCCTCGGGATCCTGGTAGACAACAATTTCAGTACAAGCTAGCAATGTGTCCTTGTAGCCAAGAAGGCCAATGATACTCTGGGGTGCACTGCCAACAGAAGGAGAGAGGTAATCCTCCTCATTTATGCAGTACTGATGAGGACTTACCTGGAGTAACGCGTTCCGTTCTGGGCTTGCCAGTACAAAAGAGACATGGAGCTCCTGGAGTGAATCAGTGGAAGGCTACTAAAATGATAAAGGGACAGGAGTATCCCTCATTTGAAGAAAGGCTGAGGGAACTGGTCCTCTCCAGCCTGGAGAAAAGAAGTCTCAGGGGGTATCTGATCAATGTATATAAGTACCTGAAGACGATGTGGTCATACTCTTTTCAGCAATGACTGGGGATGGGACAAGAGGCAACAGGCACACACATGAAGTTCTATGTGAACATGAGGAAGAATTTATTTATTGTGAGAGTGACAGACCATTGGAACAGGTTGCCCAGAGAGGTTGTGGAGTCACCTTCTCTGGAGATATTCAAAAGCAATCCTGGACGCAGCCCTGGTTAATGTACTCTAAGAGATCCTGCCTAAGCAGGGAGTTTGATCTCCAGAGATCTTTTCCAGCCTGTGATTCTTTTATTTGGTGAATTAGTCTAATTTTTCTTTTGCAAAACAATTTTCCCCACTTATAGGAAATCTAATAGAACCTACTTAAGTTTTTTTTTTTTTCTTTGGGTGTTCTCAATTTGTTTGCAATACAGTAAGAATAGAATACATATTTTTCCCCTGTTAGCGTACCAAATTCTATATTAGCAAGAATTTGCTTCTTTGCATTTACTGACATTGTTATCATTTTGCCTTTAAAGTGATTGCTGTTTGGAGAGCGCTAACACAGTGCAGAACGCACTGCATTTACTATGCACAAATACAAAAAGCTTTTATGATCATGTCCTTCTTTCTGTCCTTTCTAACCCTTCAGGTTTTGATCTTGCTGATACTGAACGGAGTGTTGAACTTCTTCAGTTTAGTATATATTAAAGAGGTGCATATTTTTGTATTATAAAATTATGGAGGCCTAGCTGTGGAAACATGCAGTGGTTCCATCTTAAATAATATCTATTATTACTTTTTTTTCCTTCTAAAGCTTCCAATAAGATAGATTCTTTGCCTAGTATAATTTCAAAATTTGAGAAGATGTTTATTTACATTTATAATAAAATGTTAGGTTTGATCTGTAGCTTCTCTCTTTTATGTCTTATATATCTATTTTTTTCCTTTGATCTTTCTTTCCTCTTCTTTGCTGATATTGTCTGTGCACTTTTATTTCCTCTATCCCCATGTTTTGCTTTTCTAAGGCTCACTCACCTTCATTTTCATTTAATCCCTGCTTATGTCACTGACTGTATCTTTTTTTGTCATAGTTCTGATGTCTCTCTACTGGTTATCTTTTTATCTGGCTATCTGATTTTGTTTAGCTTTTAATCTTTTAAATTCTCTTCATTGCTTGAATCTCTTTTAATCTTCCCTTAGTATTGCTTCTTGTTATAGCTCTTGATCTTTTGGAAAGAAATGACAAAGCTGACAGGGACCATTGCTTATTAAATTTAAATTTAAAACAAAAATAAGTAATCACTTTCAGCTGCTGAGATATATAAAGTATGTGACCAGAATTCAAGATTTGTAGCACAGAAGTAGACACTTCTGTACCTGATGCAGTCAGAGATTGCAGTGGAGGCCCATACCTACTCAGAATCAGTGAGAGGTGAAATTTTTCAAGTGTGACCTAACTTCTGCTTGCCAATTAAACTTAGGTTTTATATCTATATTTGAGCTATTCAAACATTTCTAGTATAGAATTTAATTTGAGTGCAGTGGTGCTAGTCTAAGTGATTTGGTGAATTACTAATTCCTTCTATACTGTAGAAAGACAGATTTCAAACTGGGCAACTGCTTTCCTAAATCACTTAGTAAATATCCACTTCTCAAAGTGGATGGAGCTAACATACACCCAAATGTCATACCTGAATAAATGGAAAATAAATTAAACGTGTATTATAAGTGGTATTCCAAACTTTAATGTGGATGTATGAAGAAAAACTAGGGAGAAGCATGAAATAATACTTAAAATCCTATTTAGTCTTTCTGACTATATTTATGTATTCAGATTAGATTGCTCCCTAAAGTAGGGACATAAAAAGTTACATATTGGAAATCCTCACTGCTCCATCTTTTTCTACATGTGTACATGAGCATAGACGTATAAACACGAATATGTTTCTATAGCCTATGACCATAAATAACATTCATATAGATAGAAATGTTCAGATGATATATTTTATTTGCTTAAGTTGAAGTTCTTCTTTGGATTTTTATTTGAAATTCCAAAAGAAGAGAGGCAATGTATTTAGCAGATCAATTAAGACCAACTTGCTATTGACAATATATGATTCATTTCTCATCTTTTTGCTAAACAGCATCTACACCTATCCAGATGATTTTTAAAGTTAAAATTATAAAAGTATTTGTTATCTATGCAAGTTCAAGAGTTTGCAGGGACACGGAGCTAATGTGCAAGTATATGAAATTAGCAGATACATGTAAAAATGTATGTGGTTTTCGCTGTAGTTTTCCTGAAAATGGGAATTTTTAAAATTACTTTCAAGGTTTATTAGACATCAATGTGAGACAATTTCTAGCATGATGCTTGTTAAGAATTTTTTTTGTCGATATATATACTAATATTTGGTGTCCCTTCTGCTCTTTACTAGTCATATTTTTCAGAAAGTAGAATTTAGAAGTTACTCAAAAGACTGACATTTGCAAGACCTTTAATGTGTGACCTGTCTTCTCTGAAAGAAAACAAAACCTCTCTGATCTTACTGTGGCACTTGATAAATATAATACTGATAGCCTGTGCACTTCCACAGCAAAAGGAATTCATTATTGAGGGTGACAGAGCACAGGAACAGGCTGCCCAGAGAGGTTGTGGAGTCTCCTTCTCTGGAGATATTCAAAACTTGCCTGGACACTTTCCTGTGCAACCTGCTCTAGGGAACCTGCATTAGTAGAAGTGTTGGACTAGATGATCTCGAGGTCCCTTCCAACCCCTACGATTCTGTGATTCTGTAATTAGCTAAGGAAATAGAAAGAACCTTACATTGTCTCTACTGTGTTGTCTGTATATGTAGAAGAAACATTTTTCTTCAATTTAGAGACAAATTCTAAAATCTAGAGGATCACATTCAGTAAGAATATCGTTTTGGTCTTTGCTTTTTGTTTTGTTTGTTTGTTTGTTTTTGCCTTCCCCTGGCATACTTTCTATTACATTTTCAAAACAAAATATTTGATTATGATAGAAGAAATAGACCGTGCTTTGAGAACAAAAAATAACATGGCCTTCTATGTATTTGTACATCTGAACTCTGTTCCACTCATACAGTCACTGCCAGATATATCTGGCAAGTGTCCAGATATAATGTTTGGCACAAGCAAAAATCCTGCCAGAAAGTGCAATAATGGTTACAAACTATGACAACACTTGCACACCAGTGCTCCAGACCATTCTCTGTCCCATTTTACTTCATTAAAATAATATAGATTATACTTGTTCGGTTCTTAAATATTTTGTTTTGCCTAGTGCTACCATTAGCATGGAGGATTTAGCTGTGAACATCTCACAATTCTCTTTGAAAGACAAGAAATATCTTCCTGAAGAATGCTGCAGAAATAAAATAAATGCTATAAAAATATTAATATATGGTTGTAGAAGCTGCTGCTATAAATATATGTCTATATTTATATTTTAGATGTGTATATTTACACCATGAATATATATAAGCTTACAGCTTCAACATACATATTTTCTTCCAGGTGGATCTTTTGTGCTTTTTCCTTACTTTCAGGTTATTCCGTATTTTCAAACATACCACAGAAACTCAGCCCACAGAAAATGTCTGTGGATGGAGGCCTGGAGCATCTCCCCTATGAGGAGAGGCTCAGTAAGCTGGGTCTGTTCAGCCTGGAGAAAAGAAGGCTGAGAAGGGACCTGATCCATGTTTATAAGTATCTTAGTTGCGGGAGGCAAATGGAGGTGGGGAACCTCTTTTCGGTGGTCAGTGGGGACAGGACAAGGGGCAATGGCCTTAAGCTGGAGCACAGGAAGTTCCGCACCAACATGCGGAAGAACTTCTTCACGGTGCGGGTGACGGAGCACTGGAACAGGCTGCCCAGGGAGGTTGTGGAGTCTCCTTCCCTGGAGATATTCAAGACCCGCCTGGACGCCTACCTGTGCAACCTGCTGTAGGGAACCTGCTCTGGCAGGGGGGTTGGACTCAATGATCTCTTGAGGTCCCTTCCAACCCCTGCAATTCTGTGATTCTGTGATTCTGTAAAAATCGTATGCCCGTCTTCAGCCTTTTCAGAAGGATGTAGTTCATCAACAGAAATCTCTGAACTCAGAAAATGGTGTAATCTTGAACAAGTGGTGTGACTTTGAATAAATGTGCTGTCTTGAATAATCCCCTGTCCACTAGAGTTGCTACCTACACACAGGTAGTGATACCTTGTTATCACTCACAGCTCATGTCATTACTTTGTGTTCCATTTGGGCTAATTAATAGAATAAATAAATAAGAACAAATTGAACATGCATCAAAAATATTTAAGTTTTCAATCTACTTTCAATGTATTTTACTTTGATTTTTCTTCCTCCATCTTTATTGTTGGTAAGTGATAAGAACATAACTTTCTCCAGTGTTTTTCTCCAGTTGGCTCTTCCTTGTTTTGAAGAGGCTAGCTATCAGTATTTCTGAGAGTTAAAAAGTTAAAAGTACACATGAAAGTTCAAGCAGATCTTTTCCTTTTTTTTTTTTTCCCCTGCATATCACAGTCCTGATGAGAAGCCTTTATAAATTCTGATTATATCCAGTTATTCACAGTTAACAGTGATCTGCTTCTATTTCTGGGGAACTTCCCCACTTCTCCTCAGCCTCTCTCCACAGGGAGCCTGAGCCAAACTAGTCTGCTTAATTGCTGTTTCTCTTCACACCTAAGGATAGAATGGCAGAAAATTCATGGGTGGACAGCTCAGTATTGACTTCCAGTTTTAGTGAGGGTGATGGCATGACAGATTAAAGCATTACCGTGTGTGGCACACTGACAGACAGACAGATAGAAATGAGTGTGAGAAAAGTCCTCGTCTACTTCATCTACTCTGAAATCTATCTCATATTAATAGTGGATAGGTATATGACCTTCATATTCCCCTTTTTCTAGCATTTAGAAACTTTCTGAAAATTAAATTTGCTTTGAAAGTGTAACCTCTAATTCACAAGCAAGTGCAGTTCTGAGGAAACCTGAAACATTAAATATTTAGGTCCAAATTAATTGCTTTTCCCATATTAATAAATAATCAAGTGGGGCTTAACGTGTCATTTAAATAATAATATATTCTCCTCACTTTAATAGTTCAAGGCACCTAGCTTACACCTAATCAAATAAAAAGCTGTGGGTTTTAGACTCAAACATATATTTTCATCCTCTCTATCTCCACTTTCATAAGAACTCTTTTATTCACTGTAAAGAAACAATATAATATTACAGCTATGCTGTCAGAAACTGATTTAAAGAAAAAAAAATCACTGATACTTCAGAGATTTACTGCAAAGCAAAAGAATTTGTTCAGTTATACAAAATCAACTGATAGGAAAAAAGTCATAGGAGGGAACATTTGTGTAACAAAGGTGTTTGAAATCAAAAGGTTCTGCTTCACACTGCTCTGATTTTCTAGCATCAAGTTACCTTAATGAAGCCAGAAACTTCAGTTACATTAAGCCATAGTTGCATTAAGATGCTGAGAAGTTCTTGGCATTGCAAGTACTGCAAGGAGACATGAATCTCTGACTTAACTGGAACTTGGGAATTGAGGGAACATAAAGCTGGGCATTTGGGTTTAATAAGAGTTTGAAAAAGATCAGAAAAGTCCCATCCAGGTTTCAAAACATGCTTCATAAGACTGTTTCTACTCTGTCATAGATGCAGCAGGTGAGATAGAGGAGGGCAAAGAGAAGAGCTTCTTGGAAGACCTCAGCAACATTGTTCCTTAGCGTAGCTTCACAAGCACTCATATGGCTAGAAAACATGCAAGGGCTGGCCCACAGTGTTTAGTAAGAGGCAACCCTGCAGAGAATGAAGGACTTCAGCTGCCAAAGTAAACTTGTTTTAGCACCTTGCTCGTGTGACACTCAGTGACTTGGAACAATCTTGAGTCATTCATAGGCATTTTTTCTGCCAGTCTGATGTTTATTCAGTCTGGTTGTGAGGTCTCCAAATAGGCAGTGGATCTGGCAGCTAGATAGTTGAAAAGAAGAGAAAGCACAGTTGAAAGAATTTCAACAGAAACCCATACCTGAATTTCAAGAGCACTGAAGTCTCCACTATTTTGTGGACTCAGAACTGGCTTCACTCAGTGCATAAATATCATTATTTCTTCTTTATTTCAGCAAGTTATTCATGCAATAGGTATTATAATTTCATGTGGTACAAAATAAAATTGTATTCATAACACATCTTTACAGACAAAATAATTGTTATCTGTTGTATTATTGCAATAATTATGATGAATGAATAGGCGATGTGCCTTTGTCTACTCAGTCTTGCAAAGCATTAATTAGGATAGCTGGGAATTCCATCTAATTTTAAAAAGAATAAAACAGAAAGGTAATTACTTGACAGTACATTAATCAAATCAAAATTAAAAGACCTTAAAAATGTATATCTCATGGAGTGGGAAAGAGGAGCTAATATTCTTGTTAGTGACAGTTGGAAAGGAATAACCTACTATGTCTTAGTTTCTAACTGAAACTTTCTCTCAGTGTCTGCTACAAAGCTGTGTTTTGGTTCTAGAAAGAAAACATGGCTGATAACAACCGGCAGTGCTGAACAGAACCAAGGACATTTGTATGTCTCTGCCAGGAGAGTAAAGAGGCTGGGGGGGGCCGCAGGGAGCTAGGAGGGGACAAGAATGGGGCAGCTGACCCAAACTGACCAAAAGGGATATTCCATACCATATGACATCATGTAATATAAGGAAGGGAAGTGAGCGGGGAGGGCCCGTTTGCTTGGGGATTGGCTGAGCATCGGTCGCGGTCGGTGAGCGATTGCTTTGTACAATCACTTATTTTGTATATAATTATCATTACTGTTATTTTATTCTATTTTCCTCTTTCTGTTAGTAAATAGTTTTTATGTCAACCCCCGAGTTCTACCTCATTTCTCGATTCTCTCCCCCATCCCACCTGGGAGGAGGGGGGGGGTGAGCGAAAGGCTGTGTGGGGTTTCCAGGCCTGCCTGCTGAAACCAGAACAAGCAGAAATAAAGAATTGATGGGAATTGGGCTTAATGACTTCAAAGAACACATTCCTGATCCTATTCCATGATATAACCTATGTATTAGATCTGTTTGAATCACACAGAGAAGTAACAAAAGGGAAGAAACAGGAAGAGATTTCATAAACTTGTAATGAATACACGTTGATTAAGATCCTCATAATTCACTTATTTCACTCCTTTTTCAGTGTTGTTCATTAATTCTCAAGATCGTATTTTCTAAACACCAAATTCTACAGTGCTAGAAAAATAATCTGCCCACAAAGTCTCTCACAGCTTTATGAATTTACATTGCAACTTAACATGAAAAAGTGAAAAAGCAACTTACCATTAAAATCTAGATTTTTTCGAGTAATTTGTTATTGTTCTCTGGGTGAACCGAAGAGTGGGTTGCTATATTGCTGATAACACCAGCTTTGTTTTGTTTTGTTTTGTTTTGCTTGCCTGAAGGAAATATTCATCCTAATTCATATATTTTGAAGACATGTTTCAGCACAATCTCTTTTTAGCCCAGTCTCATTGTGAAATTAATGTTTCCCTCAACATTTCTCTTTTCAGCAAAGCCAAATTCATGGACAAAATTAGGTGTAACAAAGTGTTTGCAACTCACCCTTTCTACTTTCCAAGTATATAAAAAAGCTACACAAGAATAATTAAGGTTAAAACAATCAGGGAAAGGCTGTTAGCATAGATATTTTCCATAAATGCAAGTTTGACAGTTTTCTTCAAGTTAGAAATTCAGATCTTAGAGAGTAAAATGCTATTTCTGTTATTTGAACTCAAAGGAGAATCTCACAAAGCCCATTTAAAAATAAAATGAAATTATTGTGTGTCTTATATTTACAATTCACAATAGTAGAAACAATATTTCAAGCCCTTGAGTTTGTTCTTAATGGCAATTACACAAACGATGACCCAACCTGATATTCCTCCAGGTATCTCACAAGTTGACATCAACATTATTGGAAGTTGTAATGTTGCAATTGCCTGCAAAAAGGCAAAGCAATATCTAGAAAGCAGTCCTAGCTCTATTGTTCCATGTCAGACCCATTCATTCTTCTATTCTCAGATAAATGTATTTATCAAAGTTGTTACAAGAAAAGTATTTTTTCCAGTTATTCTCAGACAAAAATATATAGTCTTGTCAGATGTGAACTTAATGGAGGTCTGTGGAAACACTATGTCCTTTGTTGTGGTTTAACTCAGCGTGCAACTGTCTCAGTTTCTAGCTGTCTTTCTCACAGTGTCTGGTATGAGGATCTTTTAGTTCTAGGTGGAAAACAAAACTGATAAGTACTGATGTTTATACTTCTTGCTGGATAGTGCTGTAGGGAGCCAAGGATGCCTTAGTTTCTCAGCTTCTGGTACTGTCCTGCCAGCAAGGGGCTGGAGGCGCGCAAGGAGCTGGGAGGGGCCAGGACCAGGGCAGCTGACCTAATCGGCTAAAGGGATCACAGAATCACAGCATTGTAGGGGTTGGAAAGGACCTCTAGAGATCATCAAGCCCAACTCCCTGCCAAAGCAGATTCCCTACAGCAGGTTGCACAGGTAGGCATCCAGATCGGTCTTGAATATCTTCAGAGAAGAAGACTCTACAGCATTCCTGGGAAGCCTGTTCCAGTGCTCCGTCACCCTCACCATGAAGAAGCTGTTGTGCATATTTGTGCAGAACTTTCTATGTTCCAGTTTGTGGCCATTTCTCCTTGTCCTGTGAAAAGAGTCTGGCCTCATCCCTTTGCCTTCCACACCTTAGATATTTATAGACATTGATATGATCCCCTCTCCGTCTTCTTTTCTCCAGGCTGAACAGACCCAGACCACTCAGCCTCTCCTCATAAGGGAGATGCTCCAGGAGCTTTATCATCTTTGTGGCCCTCCGCTGGACTCTTTCCAGGAGATCCCTGTATTTTTTGTACTGAGTAGCCCAGCACTGGACACAGTACTCCAGGTGAGGCCTGACCAGGACAGAGCAGAGGGGGAGGATCACCTCCCTCGACCTGCTGGCCATGTTTTTGATGCACCCAGGATACCATTGGCCTTCTTGGTCACCAGGGCACACTGCTGGCTCATGGCCAACCTATTGTCCACCAGAATAACCAGGTTCTTCTCCACAGAGCTCCTCTGCAGCAGGTCATCCCCCAACCTGTATTGATGCATGCGGTTATTCCCCCTCAGGTGCAAGACTCTACACTTGCTTTTGCTAAACCTCATGTGTTTTCTTCCTGCCCAGCTCTCTAGTCTGTCCAGGTCTTGCTGAACGGCAGTACAGCCTTCTGGCATGTCAGTCACTCCTCCAAGCTTTGTATCATCAGCAAATTTGTTGAGGGTGGACACTATCTCTTCACCCAGGTCATTGATGAAGATGTTGAACAAGATTGGACCCAGCACTGACCCCTGGGGAACATCGTTAGTTACAGGTCTCCAACTGGACTCAGTGCTGCTGATCACAACCCTCTGAGCTCTGCTAGTCAGCCGGTTCTCAAATCACCTCACCATCTACTCATCTATCCCACACTTACTCAGCTTCATTATCAGGATGTTGTGTGAGACAGTATCAAAAGTCTTTCTGAACTAAAGTAGACAACATCCACTGCTCTCCCCCCATCTACCCAGCCAGTGATGACATCATAGAGGGCTGCCAAGTTGGTTGAACATGATTTTGCCTTGATGAATCCATGCTGACTACTCCTGATAACCTTCTTCTCTTCCAATTGCTTAGAGATGGCATCCAGAACAAGCTATTCCACCACCTTTCCAGGGACGGAGGTGAGGCTGACTGGTCTATAGTTTTCTGGATCCTCTTTCTTGCCCTTTTTGGAGACCGGAGTGACATTGGCTGTCCTCCAGTCTCCAGGCACCTCTCCCATTCTCTAAGACCTTTCAAGGATGACAGAGTATCTGTCATCTTTGAACACTGCTGAACATTGGTTCAGCAACCAATGGATGTTTGTTCCATATCAACGACATCATGTGAACTATAAAACTGAGGGGAGTTAGCTAGGGAGGGACTGCTGCTTGGGGACTGGCTGGGCATCGGTCAGTGTGTGGTGAGCAATTGCTTTGTGCATCACTTGTTTTGTATTTAATTATCATTACTGTTATTTTTATTCTATTTTTCTTTTCTGTCTTAGTAAATACTGTCTATAACAACCCACAAGTTCTACTTTTTTTTAATGATTCCCTCCCTCATCCCAGCTGGGAGGAGCAGGAGTGAACAAAAGACTGTGTGGTGTTCAGCTGCTGCCAAG
Source organism: Penelope pileata (assembly GCA_013396635.1). Classification (NCBI taxonomy): domain Eukaryota; kingdom Metazoa; phylum Chordata; class Aves; order Galliformes; family Cracidae; genus Penelope; species Penelope pileata. The sequence continues at coordinate 29,743 of WBMW01004829.1, read as the reverse complement.
TTAAACAACAACAGCAGCTCATCACCACAAAGCCATTTGCTCACTTTCTCCCCAGTGGGACTGGGGAGAGAATAGGAAAAAAGTTAAAACTCATGGTTTGAGATGAACGCAGTATAATAGGATAGAAAAGGAAGGGAAAATAAAAATAATACTGATAAAAAATATATACAAAACAAGAGATTCACAATGCTAGTTTAGATCAGCTGTCTGGGCTGTGTACCTTCGCAGCTCCTTGTGCACTCCCAACCTCCTCTCTGGCACATCAGTACAAGAAGGTGAAACTCAATAGAATCGTAGAATCACAGAATCCTTAGAGCTGAAAGGGACCTTAAAAAGTCATCTAGTCCAACTCCCCTGCAATATACAGGGACATCTACAGCTTGATCAGATTGCTCAGAACTTGGTCCAGCCTGACCTTGAATGTCTCCAGGGACAGGAGTCCCTTCAAACCCTTGGCTCTGTGTAAGCACTGCTCTGCAACATTTGAATCATCGGTATGTTGTCAACATTATTCTCATCCTAAATCCAAAACACAACATCACACCAAGCACTAGGAAGAAAGTGATCCCAGACAAAACAAGGACATTCTTGCTAAATCTGTCCCGTTTAGCAGAACAGCTCGTGTCTCACGGCAGTAAAACTTATTTGGCTACGCAAACTTTTTGCTCAGTTTGGGCTTCATCTTATTGCATTTCAACTAGTAACATTTAGTTTAAAATTATTTTAAATATACTATAAGTATTCTGGAAAACAAATGTTACAAAAATTGACTGTCCAGATTCTAGGCTAAATACAACAGAAAACCCACATAAATTAACATTATCACAGATAAATGTATAAAAGGGACATCCAGAACAACTTTAGATTTCCTTCTAATGCTTCTATGTTTAAACAACTGTAAAAATATACTTAGCGCATAGTAAAGTTTGTAGGTCTGAACAGGATGAAAATAATTTTAAGGGCATGATAAAATTGATTTTTTTTGGTTGTTGATGGTGGAAATGCGGTTTTTTGTTTCTTTTGTTGTTGTTGTTTCCTTTTGTTTGTTTATTTGTTTGTTTAAATTGATTCCACGTGTCATCTCTAAAAGATTGGAATGAATGATAAATTTGATTAATTAATTGTGCAGTTATAGCTTAGAAAAATAATCTCTTCAGAGAAAAATAAGAATCAGTGCTTCCATCTATCACATAAAGTGCAAAATTAATGTTCTCACCAGCTATAGTAATCAAGGCTCTTGTGACACTTCTAACAAGCATAGAGTTGTTAATTGCAATGTCTTGCTAAATTATATTTTGGGCAAATCAATTTATTCTCCAATTCGTTAGACAGTTTCAATCTTCTTGTCTTCTACTACATTACCATAAATCATCACATTCCAAGTGGTTACACTTCAGTGGAAGAGATGCAATTTATATGTGTTTGGTCTGTGGATTGCTTTAGGATTCTCTGAAATAATAAAACTGAAAACTATAAATCAAGAAATAAAATTCCTCTGGGAGTAAAATTGGTTCATTGAGCTAACAAAAAACAAGCAAAAAAGTATTTTTATTTTATACCAGGAAAGATCTTAGCAAATAATGAGTGGAATTATTATGAAATCTCAAGGATCTTTTAAGTAAAAAGGATTGGATTCCAAATTCCAGAGAGAATGCTTTTCCCTCCCAAACTCTTTTCTTCCCTTCACTTCTCAGGAAGCTAGAATAAAAAGTGGATGATGAGGAATAAATAGGTATGAGGTTGTTCTGTGAAAAAGAAATTGTTAAAATACCTTTATTATCTCTTGAATAAACTTTCACTGAAGTCTTAAGAGAAGATGGTGAAGTATTTTATCTTGGAGTGATATGTGTCAAATTAAAAGTGATAATAAATAATATCTGAATTTGTCACATCTTCTTTCTTGATTTCATTCAATTTATTTTTAACATTTTGGCCCAAATATAATTATCTTTATACTTGAGTAAAAATAATGGCACATCCACAGAAGTTTAGTGTAAAAATGGATTATATACTGATTATTTCTCTGGAAACATTTCTCTTCAAACATTATTCTTTCTTTAGCAGCAGAAGGAGAAAGAAGCATGGAAGTATGATGAAGAACATTTCATCTGAATGATTATAATTTCATGAATTGTGCTATGGTAACCTACTAAAGCTAAGAAAATAAAAAGGTTATTTGTTCCTTACACCATATCCTAGTTTTACACATTTTGCTTTTTCTTAAGGAAGTAGAACTATCTTTTTTCAATTTACTTTCGGATAGGTATCCATTGAATAATAACGCTGTACATTCATTTGTCAAGGGATGTGTGGATTTTTTTCTACATTTAGCTAGACAACACAGAGGTCTCAGATACATAGTTTCATTCTAAAATTATTGAAATATTTTTAAATCACAGTCTTAAATGGAGTCAAAGCACCCATACAAAAAGTATCCCCCGCAACTAATAGTTTAAAAAAAAAAAAAAAGTCTGAATTTAAATTCTGTCCCATTTCCCATGAAATGATTTAAAAATAATTTGTGGTCCTCCATTTCTGAAATGTTCTAGAGCTAAAGAACTCTATCATTTGAAAATGGTGTCTGGCTTACAGCGGCCCAGATTTTTTTTCTCATTTTTAGTTAACCAAAAATTTATTAGCACTTCCATTTTTGTGTGCTTCCCAAGTGAGTCCAGTCTGATAGGACATTTCATCTCTCTCAGATAACAATTTTCAAGTGAATGTGCTTTGATGAAAAGAACACTCGAGTTTATTATTTTTTTTTACAGCAAATAACTCCTAACTTCTATTGTAAATATTTAGCTATCAAATCAATTTCTGTTTCATATATAAGTTGCAAGTATCCTGCCAGATGATAACAATCAAAGTTAGAATGTCACTTAAACTCGTTAACCTGAACAAGTTTTTGGTGAGAGTATGTATATTAAAGCCCTGCTTTAAAAGATGCCTCAGGATGCTGAAAATCAGATTTTCTTTTTTAATGCCTGGGTCTTTATTTTGATCTTCTAAGATGTCTTCAGTAGACTAAATAAGGGAAGGAAAGAAAGGACTAGCCATCATCATCTTAGTAGTTACATCTGAAGATCTTCCTGAAATGCGAACATAAGATTTCTACTCTTCCTGCTGTGTCTATTTCTATTGCTGTCTTTTTCCTCTCACCTGTCTTCAATCTTTTTCATTTTTCTTTCCATCTATTAATAGCCTGACTTAGCTAAGCAGCTGATGGAACATAGCTAGAACCAATTTGTCACAGTAAAAGTGGTACCATGTTCTGTGCTTTTTCTAATAACTGCATGAAAGAGATAAAGTGACTGCTTCTTCTTCGCCCATGTATAGTATATAAACATTAATACATTTTTAATTACATTCCAAAACAGGATTTTTGCACAGAATCATAGAATCCTTAGAGTTGGAAGGGACCTTTAAATGTCATCAAGCCCAACTCCCCTGCAATATACAGGGACACCTACAGCTAGATCAGATTGATCAGAGCCCAGTCCAGCCTGACTTTGAATATCTCCAGGGATGGTGCTCCCACCACATCTCTGGGCAACATGTCCCATTGCCTCATCACCCTTTCTGTAAAAAACTTTTTCTTTAAATCCAACCTAAATCTCCTCTCTTTTAGTTTGAAATAATTTTTCCTTGTCCTATCACCATAGACCCTGCTAAAGTGTCTGTCACCTTCTTAGAGCCCTCCTTTAGATTCTGAAAGGCGATAACAGGTAAAGTATCTTAATCTTATCCAACCAAAACCCTAGCACTCTAGCAGCTTTCATTCTCTTGAATAAAGGAAAAAATTTCTCCCCTTTTTTAAAATCCTACTAATAATTTTAGCAACCCCCATGTAACTGGACTATTCCTCATATAACTGGACTATTCCAATAACCTCACTGAGCATGATGCCAACTACATCTTTACCAAACGGGGGCTCAGGCTGGGGGAATTGTGTCAAAATAAACAAACAAGCAAACAATTAAATAACAATCACAAGAAACTATTAAAAGCAAATAATCTGTCCTCCTGGTAAACAAAGTTGAGAAACACTGATTAGAAGTGCAGGCCTAATTCTTGATAAACTGTCTGAAAAGATATTTTTCTCAGCAAGACATTTGTTTTGGAATAATTCAGATATTAAACAAGATCATAATAAAATACTGAAGAACTACATTTGAAACACCTTTCCAGAAATAATAATTTGCAAACAAAATACAAAATTTTCAAAGGCTTCAAAGGAGCTTTTATTAATTACAAAACAAATAGCTAAATTTTGTCCTTCTGAACAAGCATTGATTTAAATAGAATGCAAGAGCATAAGCTGATTCAGAAATGCACACATGCACACTTCCTTACAGTATGGGTTTGAATAACAAGGGAAGTTGATACCCTGTCTCCGAAAGATGAAATGTTATTTTGATGGAGATCATACTTTTTTACCATTACATGCTTTATTTCTACTTTGTTGACACTATAGCCACAATAAGGTTCCTTGGTCTTTGAAATGTTGAGATATTCATTAGTTTTATATGCTTAGAAGAGGTGGAGTAGGGTAAAACATACACATTGCTATGAAGAATTTGTGAAAATAAACCTTTTTGTCTTTATTTTTCTGCAGTGTTTGCACAACAGGATTCTGACTCTCACTGAAGCCACCAGACAAATCTGTTGCATAAAATGGCAACAAGTACGAAAAGTAGCAGCAGATGTTTTGTGTTTTTTTCCATCCTGTACTCAGGAAAAAGAACTCTCTGTCATTCATGCTTTGCACAAGGAATTGCCACTTGTGAGCATTGACTCTATTTGGTAGGTAGATGGTCATGTCTTAGATGAAATAGTTGCTGTTACCTGCCCTGGGCCTCATTTTTTTATGTCGTCTTTAGGGATCTGTTTTTCCTGATTTTTTTTTTCTGTGTTAAAAGACAGTAAAATATTTATTTAAACATACTGACTCACTCTTCAAGCTATCTTATTAAAAAAGAATTCTTTTTTAAATCATGCCTTAGGGATGACATTACATAGAATCTTTATAGCAGTAAGTTGTCTCTGTTAGAGATTTTCTTGTTAAATAAGAGAGATTACACCTAGATTCTCTGTCTTTCTATTCATTCTTCATCCTGATCTAGTGCTTACCACTGAAGGCAGCTCATGATTTTTTTAGGAGTCAGTGAGCCTTGCATAGTAATTTGACGTTTTATGCTTGAGGTTGTTCTTTAAATAAAAAAAACAAAACAAAACAAACAAACAAATGAAAACCTGACAAAGAAATTAAGCTAAAAAAAAAAAGTAAAACACTACGCCCCAAAATCAAAATATATTTTCAACCTTTAGAGTCAGAGTTACGTCAAGTAATTTCCATGAACCAAGAGTTGAGCAGTAGCAAGACTGATACTCAGTACCCACAAATGTATGAGGAAAAGCATGCAGGAAAATCTTGTCCTGTGGAGGAATACAATAGTTTCATCGCATTTGATAACTCTTTATTACACCAGGTTTAGTTCAGCAGTGTTTTATTTGTGGATGATAGGGCTTAAGCTAAAACCAAGACTTGAATAAAAGTGTACAGACCATGACATAAAAGTAACATGACTCATCAAATAATACCCTCTACGTGGATTAGAATTGACTTTTTTATTCTTCTTCTGTTAGGCTCATTTGAATTGCGATTTAGAAGAAAAAATGGCTGTAGCAGAGGACAAATTGAAGAGTCAGTGCAGAGAAGATAAAAAGAAGCTGTGTATGAGTGCTGAGCAGGAAACAAAAAGTTCTAATACATGAATAGAATCTACGCAAAATTAGCTGCACTTGCAGTCAAGTTATATGCAAGGGAGGGTAAAAGTGAAATCAGAGGGCAAAACATTGCTTAGATGATCAAAAGATGTATTTTTAAACAGCTAGTGATTAAAATGATGAAATCGGAGAGGATTAGAATAGAGAGGTGATAATTAGAATAGGCTGTTCATTTTTCCATTAACTCACATACAAGAGCTGTCTTGATTTGCAAGTTTATGCATTTCTAGACTTTTAACCCAGATTCTTCATGGCCAATTTGCTCGCATTTCATCTAGAAACCATTAAGAGACTCCAGGGGTAGAAGTGCTTTGTGCCTGCTATATGGTAATACTTTCATATGCCTGAAAAAGATCCAGCTTTTCATCATTTTAGGTTCATGACATCATTGAGTTAGATGTATAACACAAAGGTGCATTTATCTAAATAATGAAAGGCAGAATTCCTGCTGACAATGAAATTAGTATTCATTTATTGTAGCTGAAGAAGCTATGATAGGTTTCTCTGGTGAAAACAAACAAAAAAAAGAAGTCTTAAAAGAAATTGGTTTCATTCCTTGTATGGATGTGTCTCTGTATAATACTTTTAGGGGGACATCAAGGAATGTTTCTATTAGGACTAGTTAATCTAGATTAAGAGCTGTGGAAAGAATGATACATACTTATATCGATGAACTATTTTCTAAATAGCGTAGATTAATCATTTTTGGGGGGAGAGAGGAGGAAGAAAAGAATTAGACAAATCAGCATATAAAACTCAATCTGTATTTATTTTTAATTTTGTCTCTGCTAGTTACCAAAGAAGCCAATAGTTAATACAGTTGTGAATATGTGGACAGTTACTTATGTTAGGAAGGGGTGATTCTGTTAGATGGTGCCCTCCAGCTGTTCCTCCATCTATGCGAGGAAGAGAGCTGCAAGGGTTCCCTTGCCAGTGCCAAATCCCTCTTAACTACAGGAACAAGTTAGATAACAGCAGCAAGAATGTCCAGATTGTGGTGGTCAAGCACAGAACTTCTTTGCAAATATCCCTAAACCACACTGATTACATTATCCATTTTACCTTATGCCTTCTATTTTCCTGCTTTCCCATCCCAGATGCTTCTCCGGTTACAACCTCCAGTTACGACCTCTCACAAATAAATAACTCACTCCTGATTGTTCTTAACCCATTGTCCCCAGTTTTCCTGCCATGCCATTTCTCTTCCAGTATCCATAAAAGGATTACTGTGGTAATTCCTTTTAAATCAATAATCCACAAAGATACTATTCTGTTTTTACTATCCAAAAGGTATTTTTTGTGCCCCTGTCTTTTTAGTGTACTGTAAATCAGGGTTGTCCATCTACTTGAACTTTACTTTCTCTTTGATTTAAGGAACATTCAGCAGTTTCTCATGTTGCTGGCTTATTAATGTAACTACGTAGGTCGTTCTGAAAGTAATGCCTCTATTTCCATGAAAACCACATCAGATCCAAGGAGCACAATAATACTATTTGATAGAGCAAATTCTCAGAGATTACGATTATCACTCTTTTTCTATATAGTCACCACCATTAGTCAATTCATGTGGATGAGCTGATCCAGATGCTCTTCATTTTGTGGTGTGACAGCTGTGCATGGCCATCTGGAATGTGGCTTGTTTTTCGCTTTGCTGTCATCAGTGCTGAAACACACCACTCATCACCTCATTGTGCTGACATCCACTGTTTGGTCTCCATAAACATTCGGCAAGTGTTGATGAATGTCAATGGGTGTCACTTTTTCTGCTTGGAGAAATTCAAAGACACATCTGTGGTTCATATGCACTTCCATGTCAGACACCATTTTGTCAGACTGCCCCTCTGCTGCCATCTGTCACACAGAAACAAAACATAACAGAACATTGGTAGAAAGGTTCAACCTCTACTGTCATGCAACCAACATCCACCTCTGATGCTGTGGGCCAACATAATAAGATAAGAGAAACTACTTTCAAATCAGCCCTTGTATACTTCATTGTACACAAAAGCTCAACAACATCAGCTTCCATTTCCAGACATATATGTATCTCTTTGCAAAGGCAAGATCTTCTGTATTGGTCCTTTCCAAGATGTGGGATTCACTACTATTTTAGAAGGAATGTGGCTGAGAAAGATGTGGGTCTGTGTAAGAGACCAATGGGAAACCTGACTCAACAACTCAGACTAGAGAGGGAAGGTGAAGGAGTGGATTGGGTCCTGCGGAGGCAGGGCAGCAAGCCCACTTCCTATTATGACAACTTACTGAGGAGGGGGGTGCATACCTTTGCCGAAAACTCCCGAATTTTCTGGAACCCCGAGATGCGCAGACAGGGGTGTTGCTACCCTGAGGGAGGTCACTGACCATCTGGACTATATAAAGGTGAACACACACATTTTGCCTTTGTCAACCCACCACCCACAGGTGAAGACCCCTGCTCAAAACTAGATCTGAGGATGTGGTGGAAAAACAGTCTCTTTCTCTTTTTATTTTCTTTTTTTCTATTCTACTCTTACTCTTTTCTTGCCTCTTGATCTTTTTTCATTTGTTTTCTTTTGTAGCCATTGCCTAAATTTGCCTACAAGTAAGTCCAAGTAGTTGACTAAGAAAAGATGCCTGTGCCTAAGTACCTGTTTATCCATAATGCTTATCGTTGTTAGAATGTTGCCTAATTTTGCCCAGAGGTAATTGACCAATTGTGGTTGTTGAACTCAATAAATTGTTTTGTATTGTTCCTCTGAGTTGTTGTCCAACTCCTTCGCTTCAACAACCCTTGCCAAACAGGGTGTGCCTTATTCAGTTAGATTTCAAAGATTCAGCTTCCTCGCAACCCATCAAGCGGGACAAGACAGTCTGTAAAAGCCTCATCTTACCCATTCTTCTATCATACTCCTAGGAGAGAGTTTTAGGTATAAAGACTTCAAAATCTAAGCAATACTTAAGAAACTTGTGAAGCTCATTCTAATAGCCATTTCTTACAAGAGGTAGCTTCTTAAAACTTCTGGCAAGAAGCCAGTGGAGAACCATAGTTTAAAGGAAATTTCATTTATATGTTTATTTATTTTACACAGGCACAACATTATTTCAGCTTTGTCTAAATTCAAACATAACTGAAATATGACTTCAACATCTGTCCTGAAGAAAATTTGTTTGTTTAACTAGACTCACTTCAGTCAGATAAACTTCGTAACTCATAATACAGAATACTACTGCAAGGAAGTAGAAAAGCCTACTGAAAGCTAGTAAACTTTTTTGTTTTATTTTTACTAAGCGTCTTTTTTTTTTGTCTCACTAAATGTTTTAATTTTACTTTGATGCATTATGTACTGTTAAAGAAAATATATATTTTTTTTTGTTTATTCACTTGGCTGTTCACATTTTTTCTCCTGCCATTTGCCTTTTTTTTGCTAATAATTATTTTTCATTATATTTCCCTCTTTCTCTCTTTTTTCTTCTTTTGTATGTGTATAATAGACACAAATAATTCTTTTAGCAAAGCAATAACAATTTAATTCTTTTAGCAAAACAGTAACAATTTAAACTAATTCAACTTTCTCTATATAGTCAACATATTAGCCAACAAGCTGTCAATAAGGTATAAGGAAAATAAACTTTGAGTATTACTTACCTAAAGGGCTTCCCTATCTGCTTTTAAATGGAGTATAAAACCAAAAGCAGTGTCTTAGTTTCTAACTGAAACTTTCTCTCAGTGTCTGCTACAAAGCTGTATTTTGGTTCTAGAAAGAAAACATGGCTGATAACAACCGGCAGTGCTGAACAGAACCAAGGACATTTGTATGTCTCTGCCAGGAGAGTGAAGAGGCTAGGGGGTCCACAGGGAGCTGGGAGGGGACAAGAACGGGACAGCTGACCCAAAATGACCAAAGGGATATTCCATACCATATGACATCATGTAATATAAGGCAGGGAAGTGAGCAGGGAGGGCCCGTTTGCTTGGGGATTGGCTAAGCATTGGTCACTGTCGGTGAGCGATTGCTTTGTACAATCACTTGTTTTGTATATAATTATCATTACTGTTATTTTATTCTATTTTCCTCTTTCTGTTAGTAAATAGTTTTTATCCCAGCCCCCGAGTTCTACCTCATTTCTCGATTCTCTCCCCCATCCCAGCTGGGAGGAGGGGGGGGGTGAGCGAAAGGCTGTGTGGGGTTTCCAGGCCTGCCTGCTGAAACCAGAACAAGCAGAAATAAAGAATTGATGGGAATTGGGCTTAATGACTTCAAAGAACACATTCCTGATCCTATTCCATGATATAACCTATGTATTAGATCTGTTTGAATCACACAGAGAAGTAACAAAAGGGAAGAAACAGGAAGAGATTTCATAAACTTGTAATGAATACACGTTGATTAAGATCCTCATAATTCACTTATTTCATTCCTTTTTCAGTGTTGTTCATTAATTCTCAAGATCATATTTTCTAAACACCAAATTCTACAGTGCTAGAAAAATAATCTGCCCACAAAGTCTCTCACAGCTTTATGAATTTACATTGCAACTTAACATGAAAAAGTGAAAAAGCAACTTACCATTAAAATCTAGATTTTTTCGAGTAATCAGTAAATGAGAAAATAATATAATAAAATAACTAACTAAATAAATAAACCAAAGTTTACATAAAATTTGATCTGTTTATGGAAAAGAGCTTTTCAAACTTAAGTCTTAGAAAATTGTATTTTTCTTAATTAAAAAAATAAAAAATTAAAACTTTGATTTTTCTCCCAAATCTTTTAAGATAAACATGAAATCTACATCTAAGAAATCATTCACCATGGCTTATAGAGAAATATATACATATATATATATATTCCAAGGCTTACTCTTTGAGAAATGAACTTGCGAGTTCATCTTTGTTCCAAAAAGAAAACAGTTTACCCTTCATTCATAGTGAATCTGGGCTATATATCACATTCACAATAAAAACTCCAGTGCTGGAATGAGTTGACAATGTATTTATGCAAGAAAGATCCTTGAGATCACGATTAACATGTAGAGAGGTATGTTATGATGACATTATCTCTTAGGCTCTTAGTACTGTTTTCCTTTTTACCAAAAGCTATACAATCTGGTTGCCTTCTTTGCTGTTTTTTATACGATAATTCCTAGATGACAACATCTCTATCATCTTTATCACAGTGTTCTGGAAGCCGAAAGGACCAACCATATCCTGAGATGCATCAGGCTCAGCATTGCCAGTCAATCAAGGGAAGGGATTATCTTGCTCTGCTCTGCACTAATGTGGCCTCAGCTCAAGCACTGTGTGCAGTTTTGGGCACCACAGCCTAAGAAAGACATAAAGCTACCAGACAGCATCCAAAGGAGGGCAACAAAGATGGTGAAAGGTCTAGAACAGGCATGTCCAACCTGTGGCCCAGCACAGCTCACAATGTGACCTGCCCCCTGATGCTGAGCCACCATGGTGGCCCAGCCCAGCCCCCAGGAGTGCACCCGTCACTCAGCACCTAGCACTGTCTGAGATCAAGCCGGGACATGAGGAGGGTGCAGTGCAGTGCACAGTCAAGTTATGACAGATAATTTTATGCATTTTGGTACATTGGCTAAACACAGTCCTGCAAATAGTGAAAAATATGCAGCCTTGCTTTTTGTTTTGATAAAGAAATTTGAGAATAGATTTCAAGATTGCCGAAAAATGATCAATTTTTTTCTATGTTTGCATCTCCATTTTCAGTTGACAGAAACACATTACCTACAAATTTTCAAATGAAATATATAGAGTTGCGATCAGACATTCAACGCAAAGAAAAATTTGATCATGTCTCTATACTAGACTTTTACAAGACCTATCTTATCAGAGAAAAATATCTCTCTTCAAAATCATGCTTTGTTTTATTCATGCCATTGCTTTTTGGCAGTACGTACATCTGTGAACGGTTATTTTCAAGGACGAATCACCAGAGGAGTAAAATTTTGTCAAAAATCTAACACCTTGAGAACTCACTAAGAATTGCAACCACTTCCATCAAACCAGACTGGTGTGTTAGTTTCGCAAAAACAAGGTCAAATATCCTACTAGATTTATGTTTTTGCTTGTCTTTTTTTTGTTGTTTTAATAAAAATATTAAAAAAATAAAATAAGTTTCGTTAGTTATACACATTTAACTATGTTATATATTTTATATGCAGCCCGAGACAATTCCTCTTCACTCAATGCAGCCCAGACAAGCCAAGTAGATTGGATACTCATGGTCTAGAAGGAAGACACATGAGGAACAGCTGAAGTTACTTGGTTCATTCAACTTAAAGGGGGTTAATGGGCAATCCCATGAAGGGGCAGATGCTGATCTGTTCTCTCTGGTAACAGTGATAGGAGCCAAGGGAATGGCATACAGCTGTGTCAGGGGAGAATCAAGTTATGGATTAGAAAAGGTTCTTCACTGGGAGGGTGGTCAGGCACTGACTGAAACAGGCTCCCCAGAGCAGTCATGGCCCCAAGCTGCTGGAGTTTAAAAAATATGTGTACAATGATCTCAGACATAGGGTTTGATTTTGGATGGCCCTGAACGGAGCCAGGAGTTGGACTCAATGATGTGTCCTCAGTTGGAGGACCATGACTGCAATAACAATAAACTCCCAGCCAATCCCAAACTCACACAGGATTTGCTGCTCCACTTGGATGCACATAAGTCCAAGGGGCCTGATGGGATTCACCCCAGGGTATTCAGAGAGCTGGCCAATGTCATCAGGAGACCCTTCTCAATTATTTTTCAACAGTCTTGTGAATCTGGAGTGGTCCCAGTTGACCAGAAGCTGGCAAACATTATTCCAATTTTCAAGAAGGTCAAGAAAGAAATAGGACCTTGGCAGTTACAGATCTCTCAGACTCATTTCAGTGCCCGGTAAAATTACAAAGAAAATGTTGCTAGGTGTTATTGAAAAGCATCTGAAGCATCTGACAATGTGGTCATTGGTCACAGCTAACACAGGTTCACGAGGGGAAGGTCCTGCTTAACTAATTTAATTTCCTTTTATGACAAGGTCAAACACCTAGTTTACCAAGGGAAGCCAGTTGATGTTATCTTTTTGGGTTTCAGAAAAGTTTTCAATAATGTTTCTAACAGTATCCTTCTGGACAAAATGTACTGCACACATCTAGACAAAAATGCAGTACAATTGGTGAGCAATTGGCTGACAGGTCAGGCCTAAAGGATTATAGTCAATGGGGTTACATCAGGTTGTTGGCCAGTCACTGGTGGCATTCCCCAGGGCTCCAATTTAGATCCAATTCTCTTTAATGTTTTCATAAACGACTTGGTTGTAGGACTAGAAGGTGTTTTGAGCAAGTTTGCTGGTGATACTGAATTGGGAGGGGCTGTTGACTTTGTCAAGGTTGAAGAGGCCTCACAGAGAGATCTAGACAAATTAGAGAGCTGCACAGTCAGCAACCACATAAAGATTAATAAGTGAAAGTGCCAGATTCTACACCTGGGAAGGGGCAACTCTACCTATATATATAGACTAGGGGATGAGATGCTGGAGAACAGCCTCACTGGAAGGGATTTGGGGGTCTCGTTCAACAGCAAGTCGAACATGAATCAACAGTGTGCCCGTGCAGCCAGGAAGGCCAACCATATGATGGGGTGCATCAAGCATGGCACTAGCCAGTCAAGGGAAGTGATTGTCTCACTCTAAACTGCACTGGTGTGGTCTGACCTTGAGTATTGTGTGCAGTTTTGGGTGCCACAGCACAAAAAGGACATAAAACTATTAGAGTGTCCAAAGGAGGGCTACAAAGATGGGGAAGAGCCTAGAAGGGAAACCCCATGAAGAAAGGCTGGAATTACTTGGTTTGATCAGCTTAGAGAAGAGGAGGCTAAGGAGAGACCCCATTGCAGCCTACAGCTTCCTCACGAAGTGGAACAGAGGGGCAGATGCTGATCTCCTCTCTCTGGTGACGAGCAATAGGACTCAAGAGAACATCAAGAAGCTGTGACAAGGGAGGTTCAAGTTAGATATCAGGAAAAATATCTTCAGTGAGAGGTTTGTTAGGCACTGGAACAGGCTCCCCACATCATGACACTGAGCATGCCGAAGTTCAGGAAACATCTTGACAATACTCTCAGTCACATGATCTGTTTTTTGGCTGGTCCTTTGTGGAGCTAGGAGTTGAACTTGATCCTTATGGGTCCCTTCCAACTCAGGATATTCTATGATTCTATGAGCCTTGTGAGTCCTGTCCAACACTGGATTTCTATGATTCTGTGACAGGAGCTGTGCCATCCCCCTCTTCAGCTCAGTAATAACCTTGGTTATTGCATCTCAGGTTGAGAAACCGATAAATACTTCAGACCATATATCATCTTCAACTGGCAAAACCTTTTGCCCTTTGCACTCATAGAGAGAAGAGTGCCTATAGTAGCTACAATAGACATCACATATGAGATTTCACTTTACCAAGCTTTAACTGTGTAAAATCAGGTGACTAATCCATATCAGCTAGTATCTCTCTAGGCACTTAAAAAAGGTGATTCACCGTATCCAATAATACATGTCCAAGATAGGAAAGATGAATTGTTTTTTGGATTGCCTGTCTTTCTCTTATGACAGTCATGGAAGACTGCCTTTCCTAAAATAGATATGTAATTTTAGACAACTAATCATGCAAGATAAATCCTCCCCCACAGAAGGCAATATGAGCAGAATCCTATGAATATAAACATTTCCTAACAAGCTTGAGTCTTGATTTCAGACAAATTAATTACACATATTTTCTACTCATTTTTAACAGATCATCTGTAATTAGCACAGCTTGAACCAATCAGTGCCTCCATTTACAAACAGCCAGTGCTATTGGGCCAGCAACCTATGTATTCTGGCATTAGGTCAAGGATTTTATTGAGGCCAAAGACCCTCAAAGTTTACAGAGCCAAAGACCCGAAGTTTACATAAATATGAAAGAAAAAACTTAGGAAAAAGCTTCCAAAGTCATCTGCCACAAAAATCCGACTTTAAAATGAAAATGACTGGAACATAACTGTTCTTATAACATTAATGCTGTCTGTACACTTGATTATTATAAAAGCTACCTTTTCAATTACTATAGGAGTTATCTCAATAAGAAGCATTACTAACAAAATGTAAACTGCACAAACAGTAGAATTAAAAGTCTTGGCGATTTTGAAGCTGAATTTGTCTTCATATGTTTGAAAGTAGAAGAGTCAACTTTGTAGACCATGCAAAAGTTATAAAATTTAATCTGTGAAAGACAAATAGAATTAAAGAAAAGCTCTTTACAAGAAGGATGAACATGAAAAGATGGCATGTTCACTGACAGGGCTGAATCAGAGTGTGTCAGGTGAGTATGCTATCAGAACATTGTCAGAGTAATAGTGGTCTACAAAAACTTAAAGGCTGACTGAAAGAAGTGGCTTACTGAAAGAGCTGAAGGCTAATCTTTCTGCTGAAGAAAACCTGAGAACAATTTCTCTTTCTCAGAGTACAAAAGACAAATATATCATAGAATCCTTCCAATTTAGCAGTGGATTGCTGATATTTTCAGCTAACAAATGGACTTAATATGTAGATACTTGTCTTTCAGAATGGTCAAAATTATTAGTTTAAATACAATGGAATTGCTTGCCGCAAAAATTACTTTACTTAATCCAATTTTTTTAGTAATAAAAAGTTTCAAATATCGGTTGCTGTTTGTATAAAATAAGCAGCAAAACCACGAACACAATTTTGGAAAGCAGAAATTAGCTACTGTGGGCTGGACTACAATGAAAGAATAGGATTATAAGCATTGTAGGTATGGAAAAAGAAAGAGTTCTTCTGAGTTCATATGGACTTTTGCTCTTTACTTGCATAGGTCTGAGGATCTGTGCTAGCTGCTTTAGTTCTTTATTAGATTTTTAAACATATTTTCAAAATACCACATGCTCCCTTGGAAGAAGCCAGATTTATATTTGGTTCTGAGTCATCATTTTAACTATAGTAAGTTTTTGCACCTATGTATTTTGTTGGATATATTTAAATACTATCATTCTTCTTCTATTTATGCAGTTGGAACAGTTTTTATTTGTAGGTCTGAGAACTTTTCAATAATGTATTTTATGTAGTTTAGTCACAATTTCTGCCCTTGCATATTGCTCTCATTTCACATTTACCTGTAATTGACCTTGTAATTACTGAAGCAATAATAGTATTTAGTAAGGAAAGACTAAGATGCCTAAAGGAAATTATTTTTATATTTGTATCTTTTTATATTTAAATGGAGAAATAAGTGTTGTTTTCATAGTTATACTAATATATGTAACATTTAGTGATAAATGAGTAAGGAAAAGCACTCTCTTCCAAATTGCTTTTGTGTGATTCCAGGCTTCAGAAAATCAGAACATTTCTGGAAATATCAAAATTAATTTCCAGACTGTTTTCTAACTATCTTGTTACAGCAGTGGACAAGGAATGTGACCTTTGTATAATAAAAAAATAACTCATACAATAGGAAATGGAAAAATAAGAAGAGGTGTCAGAACCATGATTAAAACATCCAATAACATGAATATATAAATACGTTAGATATAAAAAAAAAACCCAAACCTCTCTTTACTATTCTGAGGGAAATAAGAAAGGATGAACCTTTTGAAGTGTTAAAAATTGTTCCTGTTCTTGTTGGGCATAATTTAGAATGTAAGAAAAGATATGTAAAATTAAGTGATGTATATACAATACCATATAACAATTTATTCTGAGAACATAAAGGAGTACTTCAGGAAAAAAGTATCATTTGAACGTTACATCACTTCAGCTGGTAAAGTTCTTGGTAATTTTTTTGTCTTCTATTTAATCAATTCTATGGAACATATTACTCAGGACCACTCTTAAGATAACATATTGTCTGTAGTATTACTGTGCTGTAGACGTAAGATTGTTATTGACATTGCTTAAAAGTATATGACTTGAAAGCATGCTGTAAAGAAGATATTGATGTTTAACTGCATATTGCTTTATTTATAAATCTTAACCAAGGAGGAAAGCAAAATTTTCAGTAGAAGAATTTGTCTTCTGCATGACTTCTGCATGATAATGTTATTTTACCATAACTGATAGAAAAATGTCTATCCTCTTGAACTTTTAATGTCAACTAATTTGTGTTTAACCAGATTTGTTAATTTCTTAGGAGAGGCCATAATATAGGAGGTCATAATACAGAAGCATTTTGAAAGTTACAGATCACATAGAAAATCAATTGAAAGCATATTCTGGCCAGTTCTACAGCTGTTGACTTTTGGCTTCCGTCCTTGTTACTTGACCACAGAATAAATTAAACACTGAAGCTGAACACTACATTTTGCTGCTATATAACAAAGCAGGAAAATACTAACAAAGCAGCAATATACTAACAAAGTCTTAATGCTTGATTTTATCATTATCATGTGATAGAAAGAGAATTGAACATAAAGTCTGAGGAAAGGTTAAGTATACAATACAGAATCAAAGAATGGTTTAGGTTGGAAGAGACGTTGAAGATCATCTTGCTCCAACCTCCCTGCCATGGGCAAGGACACCTCCTACCAGACCAGGTTGCCCAAAGCCTCATCCAGCTTGGCCTTGAACATTTCCAGGGAGGGGGTATCCACAACTTCTCTGGGCAACCTGCTCCAGTGTCTCATCACTCTCACAGTGAAGAATTTCTTCCTTATCTCTAGTCTAAATCTACCCTCTTCCGGTTTATAACCATTACCCCTTGTCCTGCCATTACCTGCCCTTGTAAAAAGCCCCTCCCCAGCTTTCCTGTAGGCCCCCTTCAGGTGCTGGAAGGCTGCTATCAGGTCCCCCTGCAGCCTTCTCTTCTCCAGGCTGAAGAGTCCTAACTCTCTCAGCCTGTCCTCGTAGGGGAGGTGCTCCAGCCCTCTGATCATCCTCGTGGCCCTCCTCTGGACCCGCTCCAACAGCTCCACATCCATCTTGTGTTGGGGGCCCCAGAACTGGACACAAGATGCCAGGTGAGGTCTCACGAGAGCAGAGTAGAGGGGCAGAATCACCTCCCTAGACCTGCTGGCCACACTTCTCTTGATGCAGCCTAGGATCCAGTTGGCCTTCTGGGCTGCAAGCACACACTGCTGGCTCATGTTGAATTTTTCATCAACAGACATCCCCAAATCCTTCTCCTCAGAGTTACTCTCAAGCCATTCTCCGGCCAGCCTTCATGTGTACTTGGGATTGCCCTGACCCATGTTCCAGACCTTGCATTTGGCTTTGTTGAACTTCATGAGGTTGGCATAGGCCCACCTCTCAAGCCTGTCCAGGTCCCTCTGGATGGCATCCCTTCCCTCTGGCGTGTCGACTGCACCACACAGCTTGGCATCATCTGCAAACTTGCTGAGGGTTCACTCGATCCCACTGTCCATGTCACCAAGATGTTAAACAGTACCAGTCCCAGTATCGATCCCTGAGGAACATCACTCGTCACCAGCCTCCATTTGGACATTGAGCCATTGATCACAACTCTCTGAGTGTGGCCATTCAACCAGTTCCTTATCCACTGAGTAGTTTGTCCATCAAACCCATATTTTTCCAATTTATCGACCAGGATGTCATGCGGGACAGTGTCAAACACCTTGCACAAGTCCAGGTAGATGACGTCGGTTGCTCTCCCTTTACTCACTGATGCTGTAACTTCATCATAAAAGGCCACTAGGTTTGTCAGGCATGATTTGCCCTTGGTGAAGCCATGTTGGTTGCCACCAATTACCTTGTCTCGATTTTCCATGTGCCTCAGTAGAGCCTTCAGGAGAATCTGCTCCATGATCTTGCCAGGCACAGAGGTGAGACTGACTGGCCTGTAGTTTCCAGGATCTTCTTTTTTCCCCTTCTTGAAAATGGGGGTTATGTTCCCCCTTTTCCAGTCAGTGGGAACTTCACCAGACTGCCATGGCCTTTCAAATATGATGGATAGTGCCTTGGCAACCTCATCCGCCAGTTCCTTCAGGACCCATGGATGAATCTCATCAGGCCCCATGGACTTGTATACCTTCAGGTTCTTTTGATGATCTCAAACCTGATCTTCACTTACAGTGGGTGAATCTTCCTTCTCCCAGTTCTCACCTTCTCTTTCTGCAGCTCGTGCGGTGTGCCTAGAGCTTTTTACCGGTGAAGACTGAAGCAAAGAAGTCATTAAGCACCTCAGCCTCCTTCAAATCCCTCATGACCAGGCCTCCAGTCTCCTTCTGGAGGGGGCTCACATCTTCTCTAGCCTTCCTTTTATCACTGATATACCTGTAGAAATTCCTCTTGTTCCCCTTTATATCCCTGGCTAGATTTAATTCTGTCTGAGCTTTAGCTTTCCTAACCTGGTCCCTGGCTGCTCGGACTGCCTCTTTGTATTCCTCCCAGCTAACCCGTTCCAGTTTCCACTCCCTGTAGACTTTCCTTTTGCACCCTAGTACGTCCAGGAGCTCCTTATTCATCCATTGAGGCCTCCTGTGCATAGACTATAATGTGGCAATGCCCTTCTGAAGGAAAGAATCACCTACAAGGAAGAAGAGTTCTGGTCCATTGTTTATGTGTAGCTGCAGGTATCATTTCAGATTCTAGATCCTAGTCTGCAACTCTTTGTGTAGACAACTGTTCTTTTGACTCTAGAGTCTATCCCATTGACTCTAAAGAGCCTTAGTCACCACTGAGTTTCTGAATTTAGATTCTGAGAGACTAGCATTGCCTAAAATACTGCCTTTTAGAACTCTGAATTTATCACAAAGTTCTTAGATCCACAGCATGAGCAGGAACATCAGTCTGCTTATCATGTCTGCTGTAGAGATGAAGCAGAAACAAATACATGCAGGCAGAGGGAAAGCTCCTGAATATTCTCTTTTCCCTGCTTTGAACAAACCACACAGGAACACACTCCTTTTATGTTTATATGTCTTGTGAAAAAAAAAAAAACAACTCATGCTTGTATTGACTATTTGTCTGACTGGAGCTGCATTTCCAGATCTACATTTAACCTTCTATACCTTTAACAGTTGCATAGATGAATTGACTGCTGTCTAACTGAAAATGGTGTACTGCCAGCAGTAGATACTTAAGATATTTAGAATTTAATGACTTAGTCATGGCTTACAAAGTAAGCTTACTTTGGTAGTTACTTGCTTTGCTATTCAGAGTTTGAATGTGTGTGCATACATGTTTTCATATATATGAGTATATATAAGCATATATAATGTATATAATAGTCACTCTTGAACGAGAGATGCTCTCATGCAAATACATGCACAGGCACATAAATCCATAATATCTTCAAGAAAGATGCTTTTATCATTAATTTTTTTTTTGTTGTATAGAACTTCGGCGTCTTCAGAGAATGCTCATTAACAGAACTCTGAGAGATAGCTGCTGTGTAACAGACACACTTGCGCCTCACTTAGAAAGTAAATTAGACACAATTTTCAAATATATATGCCTCAAAGCAGTTCCAAGAGTTACAGTTTACTATGCTTATTTCTAAACAATTGCATTAGGATATTTGAGATTAAAGACTATTTTCTGATATATTTAGGTGTATAAATATAAGGCAGTGTGGACTATATGCCTAATTCAATGCATTTCCTAGTCTAGTCTAGTAGTCTGAAGTTATCAGCAATTTAAAGGAATTTTTTTATCTGCCAGACAGAACTTCTGCTGAGTTTAACACTACCTAAAGTAGAGATGCACACTCTTGGATGATGCATTTGGATTGATGGTATATTCTCTGCCTCAGCAGGTCTAAAGCTGTCGCATTAGTTTCCAGAATTGAACTTAGTTTAGATACGTAAAACAGCCCAACATATTTGGAATGAACACTGTGTCTTCTAATGTCCTCTTTGTATTTACAGAAACATCAAAGATAGATATCTCAAGGTGGTTTAAAAGAAATTAAAGTTCCTAAATTGCAACAGCTGCTTTGAAAATTACTTTTGGCAGTACCCGTTTTTTTTTTGTGCCTAAATACTTTTGAAAACCTGGCTTTAGGTGGCTTCTTAAGAACACTGGAGTGAGAAAACAGACTGGAGTGCTGTAGTTCTTGTTTTTCAGTACTAAGCTCATTACATTTTTAACCTTTCTGTCGCATATGTATTTAATATGGAGAGATTTATGGTGAGATTGAGTGACTAGAAAGCAGCTGAATTCTGCTGCTGCAGCAAGATGTTAATCAGCTCATCGAGTGCATGAACAGAAAAAAGCAAGACACAGAGAAAGGAATTACTAGACAAGAATGAAGAATTGTATCTGTCCTCAGCTGGACATTTGACCATGTAGTGATAGGACTGTAGTGTAAGGAAGAGCTGGGGAACAAGGATATGACATTAGGGAAGGCAACTAGAGATGTTGCTACATTAATGGCAGTAAGTGCTTGGCACTAAGACAGAAAGGATTTAGCAAGGAAATAAATCCTCTGCAGGTAAGAATCACTTGAATTGCCTAAAACACCAGCAAATTATTGCACACAAAGTTAACAAACAAGTATAATGTGATTAAAAACATTCAGACATTGCAGCTGAAAACCAGGTTTCTTTACACAAATAATCTGCATGTTTATACTTCTATTAGTAAGGAATTTCTAATGTGATGGCTTATGATATGCCTAATTTCTGGAAATTATTGCACTGACAGTTTAATGGATTTATTGGATTATTTCCTGCACAGCATTAAATTTTTAATTTGTATGTTTTCTCCTAGTTCCTGAATAACTAAGTATTCTCAAAGGTAATACAGATAATTGAATTCTAGAATCAACATCAGCTTTAAATGTTAAAGAATAATTCCCAAAATATTATAGATTGTACAATTCTTTCCTGAATCAGGGAGCTTGGTATAATAGCTCCTCTGATTCTAGTGGGTTAAGCAAATAAACAAATATAAATATCTAATGCTGATCTGAAAACATAGAAGAAAATAAAACTGCATTAATTTCTCTGAAAACAAGAGCAACATTTCTTTTTCCTTTGCCAAGATCTGTTGTGTTCTAGACTACTAAATATTCACCAAGGGACTTGCTCAGTGAATTCAATTAAGGATACTATTTTCATTGAAAGATCTTGACAAATGTTTCCTATTCAGCTAATTATTCCTCAAGAGAGAATTTGAGGTTTCATGAATGAAAAGTGTTTCAAGTGATTCACAATTTATTTAATTGTCTCTGCATAAAGCTTTTCGCACAAAATCATAGCATCCTTTGAGTTAGAAGGGACCTTTAAAGGTCATCTAGTCCTATTCCCCTCCAATGAACAGGGACATCTACGGCTAGATCAAGGTGCTCAGACACCCATCCAGCCTGACCTTGAATGTCTCCACAGACAGGGCATCTACCACATCCCTGGACAACATGTTCCAGTGCTTCACCATCCTTGCAGTAAAAATTTTTTTTCTTATATCCAGTATAAATCTCCCCTCTTTTAGTTTGAAATTGTTTCCCCTTCTAAAAAGACGCCACTAAAGAGTCTGTCACCTTCCTTCTTATAGCTACCCTTTAAATATGGAAAGGCCGCTCTCAGGTCTCCCCAGAGCCTTCTCTTCCCCAGGCTGAACTGCTCTAGCTCCCTCAGACTGTCATCACAGGGGAGATGTTCCATCCCTTGGATCATTTCAGTGTCCCTCCTCTGGATGTGCTCCAACAGGTCCATGTCTCTCATATACTGAGGACTTCACATCTGAACACAGTGCTCCAGATAAGGTCTCACTAGCGCAGAGTGGAGGGGCAGGATCATCTTCCTCGACCTGCTGGTGATGTTTCTTTTGATGCTGCCCAGGATACAGCCAGCTTTCTGGGCTGCAAGGGCACATTGCTGGCTCATGTCCAGCTTGCCATCTGCAAGTACCCCCAAGACCTTTTCAGCAGGGCTGTTTCATCCCCTCAGCTTGTACTGACAGCGGAGATGTACATTAAACTGATCCTGTTTTAACTGTAAGTCAAAATTCCATCCCATTCATTCATTCTCTGAAGTCCACAAATTTTTCAAAATGATAACAATTTTATTTACTAGGTTACATGCAGTACATATCACCTAGATTTGGCAACAATGAAGAAAGAATTCTCCAGAAAGGATTCACTACGTGTGAATCACACTACCTAGACATTTTATCTTATGTTCTCGTATTGTTTTCATACTTCAGCATATATCCTGACATAAATATACATCTAGTCATTCCTCAAACTGTCTAGAATTCCTTGACTTTTTTTCAGCTTCTGAAAAGTGCATATTAGCAGCTAGACTTAAGAAGTTTGCATCTTGATAAATGTCTGTAGAAGAAAAGAAATCAATCTGTCCTATTGCCTCAACTTCTGACACAAGTTTCAGAAGTTGCATATAGACTATTCGCTACCAGATAAAAAGTTAGTAGTTCTCTCCATTTCAATAACTAATTAAAAAAAAAAAATTCTTCAGAATTCCTGCAGCTTTTCCTTCAGAAATATTATATTAAGCCATATGTAATAGCTGAAAGCAAATTATTTCTAGACTGAAGAGGAGTGATGGAAAAATATGTGGCATTAGCTATTCTGCAAAAGCCTGTGTAGATGAATACTTGAACTTACATAGCAAATTATATGCAGAGGAACTTAATTTTATTTTCCATCTGTCCACTGACATCACACAGTAGAAACAAATGTCACAATGAAAAGATTAAAATAAATAAATCAGAGTATTTCTATGACCTAATAATCATCTTAAAGGCACATGAGATTGCATTTAAAATAACAGGAAAGGCATTATAGAAGGCAGTTTTCAAATACATTGTTCAGGTATATGAAAAACCAAGCCCTAGACAAATACATACACAAAATACACACTCCACAGTTGAAACGAGGAGGACAGTTACCAGCTTTAGGAGAAGAAACAATATGGAACAGTTTACTTGAAGCCCTTTCAAACACATTGAAAAACAGTTTCTCTGTCTTCGGAAGATTATAAATGGCAAGAAAGTTGTAATGACTTTGCCATTTTACAAAAGTTGCACAAAACTAGGACATAATTTAACACCCCTTATTCACACTTCTATTGCTATACAGAACATATAGTACTGTATTTCTATTATGCCTTAGAGGATCCTATTAAAATTTTCCTTTATTTCTCATCTCTTCTTTTGCTATAAAAGTTACTTTCCTTTTTACTTTTCACAATCTAAGAAGAAATCTTCAAAGATGGTCATTGCTATGTAGAAACTGTAAGTATATATAAAGATGAGATGCACATTTTGTAACATATACTAACTCTAGTTATGTATTGTCCCCCCCCCCCTAAATCTTAGTCTTTCTTATCTTTTTCTGCCTAAATTATACAGAAAGTTCACATAATAAGACAACTTCATCTTGAACTGTTCTATTAAAAGCACCTTAGATAAGTGGATAGTAAGATAGTAATTTTAATACAATTTTGAATTGTTTTCATCTGCTCTGTTATTAATGCATTGATTTTTGTTTTAGAATAATAGTTCTGTTTTTATACATATATCAATAATAATCAACAATGAGACAATGGATACCTATGGAAGATTCTTTCAAATTATTATTTGGGAATAAAATCAATGAGCAAACAGCTGTGGAGACGATTTCTGCCTGTTGCTTGTAGTTTCTTTGAGCTGGTTTCATCTGACATGATGTAAACGTCTATAATGAAACAAGTCACTCTAAAAGATTCCTTCAAATGATAGTAATGAATATTTCTAGGTTACAGTAATGAACATTTCTAGGTTCTAGGCTGTAGGTCTTCTCATCCTAAAGTAGGCATCTGTAACTGAACAGCTCTTTTTTAAAGAGCACATATTTCTGTATTACTTCTAAAGAAGGCTCAAGTGGTATCCCACTCTTGAACTCTGAAAAATCTTATACCAATTACACTCCATCAAAAACTCAGCCAGCACACTGCAAGACTGCACAGGTTGTAATCCTGCTAGCTAGAGCTACCTGCCAGAGAACTAAGTATATTTTTCTCACAGAAAGCTGTAACTTTAAACTTGTATTAGTTATCTTTTTCTAGGGGGTAGCTTGAACATTAACTTTGGAGAAAACAAGAGAGGAAGTTTTTTTAACAAGCTGGTTCAAAAAATTCACCAACTATAAATCTGCTAAAAGTAGGAAGTTAGCTTTCACTAATGAAGAAAAGCAGCATGCTCTTTTCGAAGTGATGTTTTGAACTGTTCCTTGTGTTGCTGGTAACTGCAAGCACTGGATTTGAGCATGACATTTTTTTCTCATTGTGAAGAATCTAATCTGTTCATACTAGTGTAAATTCAGCTGGTCCATTTTCATTCTCTCCCTACAGAAAACTGTGTTTCTGGAAACAAGAGAATTAAAATGATGTAATTAAAATGCAACTTTTTCAGTTTCTTTCTGATGAATTATAGCACTAATCTACTCAAGAGACAAAGTGAAAGAATCA
The DNA here is from genome assembly GCA_013396635.1 of Penelope pileata. Taxonomy (NCBI): domain Eukaryota; kingdom Metazoa; phylum Chordata; class Aves; order Galliformes; family Cracidae; genus Penelope; species Penelope pileata. Next base: position 4,565 of record WBMW01004829.1, on the reverse strand, counting down.
TCATTTGGATTCTGAGTTTCTGTCACTGCTAATAGAATTTCTTTTTAATCTTTAAACTTTTTTTCGCTTTGGGTGTCACAGATATAAACCATCTGGCACGCCAGCTGCCTATGTTTCTTTTTACACATGCAGAAAGAGTAGGTGGAAAGGCTCCAAAATTGCAGACATTATCCTTTTTCTGCTTGTCATCATCATCATCATTATAATCCTCTTAACTTTTTAATATATGACTTTGCTTCTTTGTGGCCTCTGAGGTCTGTCAATATGCTGTAGAATGGAGTTTCATTTTGCCTTCAGTGAGTACTCTGTGTGTATAAGGGGGACAGAAATCTGGAATATATTTTGTTCCAACTTTGCTGTTCACTAATTGTACTAAGTTTATTCCATGTATATAGTACATACTTAAATCTGATTACTATTTCCAATTGATTCTTGAGAATCTAACTTTTCTCTAGACCATAGATGTCCAACATTTTGGCTTGCCTGGGCTGCATTGAGCGCAGAGGAATGGTCTCGTGCCACATATAAAATGTGTAAGGTAGTTAATGTATACAACTATCAAAACATTTTTTATATATTTTTAATAAAACGCGAAAAAAAAAGAGAACAATGAAAACATAAAACTAGTGGGGTAATTGACCTTGTTTTTGTGAAACTAATGCATCAATGTCTGAGTTGATGGAAGTGGTTGCAATTCTTAGTGAGTTCTTAAGCTGTTAATCAGAGATTTTTGAGTAAATATGGCTCTTCCTTTGCTTCATTCTTGAAAATAGTTGCTCACAAATGTGCGTACTGCCAAAAAGTTCGTGCATAAGGTGTGATTGTGAAGATAGGGACATTTTTCTCTGTTAAGATAGATCTTATAGAAGACTAGTGAAGAGACATGATCAAATTTTTCTTTTAGTTGAATGTCTGATTGCAACTCTATGCATTCCATTTGAAAATTTGCAGGTATTGTATTTATGTTGACTGAAAATGGAGTCACAAATATACCAAAAAAAAAAAAAAGACTATTATTTAGATTTATTATAATTAAGATTTATTATTTTGGAAATCTTGATACCTATTCTCCAATTTCTTCATCAAAACAGAAAGCAAGGCTGCATATTTTTGTCTATTCACAGGCCTGTGTTTAGCCAATCTACCAAAACGCACAAAATTATATGCCAAAGCTTGAGCTTGCCATAATTTAAGTTTCATTTCAAACGCTGTTAAGGTTTGAAACGTAGCACAGATAAGTTGATTTTCACCTTGAAGGTACAGGTTTAACTCATTTAAATGAGTGGTCAAATCCACCAAAAATGTTAAATCTGTGAGCTATTTTTCATCTTCAAGTTCTGGCACAAACTTTCCATTTGATTCCGTAAATGACTTAATTTCATTTTGCAAATCATACAATCTTTTTAGCATTCTACCCTAACTTGACCACCTTGCTTCAGATAAGTCAATAACTTTATTTGGTTTTGCTTATGAATCATAGAATCATACGATGGCTTGGATTGGAAAGGACCTCAGGCATCATTAAGTTCCAACCCCCCTACCACAGACAGAGTTGCCAACTGCTAGATCAAGTACTAGGTCAGATTATACAGGGCCCCATCCAGCCTGGCCTTGACTACCTCCAGGGATGGGGCATCCACAACTTCTCTGGGCAACCTGTTCCAGCACCTCACCACTCTTTCAGTGAAGAACTTCCCCGACATTCAATCAGGACCTTCCCTCCTTCAGCTTAAAATCATTCCTCTTTGTCCTATCACTATCTACCTCTGTAAATTTAAAGTTGATTTCCCTCCTGATCTCCCTTTAATTATTGGAATTCCATACTGAAATCTCCCCACAGCCTTCTCTTCTCCAGACTGAACAAGCCCAGCTCCCTCAGCCTTTCTTTTTTGGAGAGGACCTCCAGCCCTCTCATCATCTTTGTGGCCCTCTGAAACCTCTCCAAAAGCTCAACATCTTTCCTGTGTTGGGGGCTCCAGACCCAGATGCGGTACTCCAGATGGGGCCTGACAAGGGCAAAGTAGAGAGGAATAATCACTTCTCTCTCCCTGCCAGCTGCCCCTCTTCTAATGCAGCCCAGGATACTGTTGGCCTTCCGAACTGCAAGTGCACACTGTTGTCTCATATTAAGTTTTCCATCCACCAGGATCCCTAAGTCCTTCTCAGCAGGGCTACTCTCAAGGACTTCTTCTCCCAGTCTGTATACATATCTGTGACTGTCCTGATCCAAGTGCAAAACCTTGCATTTTGCTTTGTTGAAACTCTTCACATGTTCACATGGGACTACCTTTTGAGTTTGTCAAAGTCCCTCTTGATGTCATCCCTTCCTTCTGCCGTATCAACTGCCCCACTCAGCTTGGTGTTATCAGCAAACTTGTTGAGGGTGCACTCAATTCCACCATCTACGTCATTGATAAAGATGTTAAAGAGTAGTGGTCCCAGGACAGATCCCTGGGGGACACCGCTTGTCATCGGCCTTCACCTGGACATAGAGCCGTTTACACAGCTCTTTGACTTCAACCTTAATAATTGATTCTTCTATGGAACTACAAGCATCTTAATATCAGACTGAAATTTTTACTATAGTCCCTCTTAAGAAGAAACAGGAGGACTGGAGAACTGAGAGAATTTGGGAAAGTGCTTTTTTACTTATAACACTCACCAAAAGTCATAGGTGAATCATTCTGAAATATTATCATAAATAATTGTACACTTTAAGAAAAACATCAAAAAGAAAAAAAAATTGTTAGATATATACAATAATACAGATGTAATAAGACATCATTTTGTACTAATCAGCTGTAGTCTTTAAATTCAATTACACATTATAAACAAAACAATGTGAAATTGCACAAACATAAATAACTCTGTTGGTAACAGAATCAAAATAGTTAGAACTCTCCAAAATTAATTTTTAATAAAATGTATTTATTTTGCATAAACTTTACTATATAACAAATACCACATGTCCATGATGTTATTTTTTTTCCCTTCAGTGAACAAAACAGCATTTGCAAGAGTCTACTTAGATAAAATAGGCTGCTGCAAGTGAAATGTGAAAGGGACAGAGGCAGACAATGGCAACATTTGCACACTTCTAGCTACTACTGGATATTGCTCACATCCTGTTATGAATGTAGACATTTGGGATGTAGATTATGAAGTTGATAGCTTGTTATATGGAGAAGGGTTCTATTGTTATATGGAGAAGGGTTCTATAGAAATGATTAGTAGTGATAAAGTGCTAGTAGTTGTGACTAGGGGAGAAAAAGTTTGTGGCCAGCTCATGAATCATGTGTCATTTTTTACTATATTCATAAGTTAACCTGCCTTGGGAGATCCTAAAAGTTTGGGCTTTTTATATGAGAGTGAGTTTGTTTAAGAATTAATGACAGCAATTTTTACAATAGCTGCAGAACCCTTGAAGATAACAGTTAAAATATAGCAATGAAAGAGAAAAAATTGGAAGGGTTTGCTAAAATAAGAACTTTCCCCTCATTTATACTGACAGGAACTGCTAGAGTTTCCTTTCCAGCACTTCTCCTTTGTCATGTTAATATAAAGTTGTTTTTAATAAAAGACCAGAGGTATGACATAATAGATTTCTATTTTCTTTAGATGGATGCCCAAAAGCTTTTAAAGTTTCAAATCAATTTATTACTAGAACAAGACAATGTTCAACATCATCTACACTCAAGAAAAAGTGAGAGAGTTTTTGTTTTAAGTCAGATAAGCAAACAACCTTAGAGAATCACACAGGATATCTTGATGGAAATTTTGACAAAATGTCAACATTACAAATACTAAATCATTTCAGTAACAGTGGAAATATGTTATGTGATCCACAGAAAAGAAAGGATGTGTGTCTACGTTTGCTCTGTCTAGATTTTTTTTACTGTTCATTTTGTTGATGTTGATCACTGTTTGAAAGCAATGTCCCCAAAAATTAACATAAAATGGCAGAATTAGAAAACTCTGCTCACCAGTAGTAAATAAAAATAGCTTAGATTAATTGCTTAAACAAATTCTAGCATTTCTTAAACTCTGAGAGCTCAAACTCATAATGTCAAGTATAGTAACTTTATTTTTATTGTGTTTGTTATATTTTTATATTTATTTTAGATAGATTATTCTTTGAATTTAATGAGTGCATTCTTAGCATTTTTCAGATTTGTACTAATTTAAAATTCTTAGTTTGTACCTCTTTATATAAATTTATTTTCTTTTTAAAGTGTTTATCATCTTAACTTTTGCTCGTGCTGGTTTTATTGATTAATGATTGTCTCTATAGCTGAAACATTAAATGAATATATTATACAGACTGTTACAGGGTATCATCTCTCCATTTCAATAGTGCTATGGACTAGTGCAACTAGTCTTATGCAACTAGTCTTACTAGTTACTTCAATATCCTTCTACTGACAAGCATTACTTTACCAAAGATTTAAATTTGAAAGCATTTGACATCTTTTCAGATTAATAATGCTTTTCTTTTATTTTCACTGGTTATATTCATGCTTTCTCTCCCTTAATAGCTCCCTTTGAGCTAGTGGAGTTCAAGATTC
>WBMW01004828.1:18974-53629 GCA_013396635.1 Penelope pileata | reverse complement strand
CCGGAAGCTGCAACAGATACAAAAAGCAGAATATCACTGTTTGGTGTAATATAGAAATTAACTCACTGTCTCTATCTGTGCACTGATGAGACATCTATCTGTCCAGGTGTTTAGATAATTAGCTACTGGTCACTAACACACAAGGAGATGGTCATTTAATGTACAAAATGAAGAGGAATGTTTTGCCTCACTCACTCCCTTCCATAGATAATCACACCATTTTCAGCTGCCTCTTTAAGCCAGACATTATTCTGATTAAACACCTTCTTATCTCTCACAATTTTTCTGTGTTGCCATCTCCAGAGAGTGTCTGTAAGTCTTTTCTTTTTGCTATGGTGCAGAGGCCATGGGGCAAAAATAAATCAAAAGCAAGGAGCTAACAATAGATGCAGAGGGTGAAGAGAAGACAGTACAGAGATTTGAAGAGAAGCTGTTTTCTAAATGTGTGGCAACATTCTTCTATTTTAAAAGTCAGCCTTCTGCTGTTCACATTTGTATGTAATTTGCAAACAGTGAGTAGAAATTTAGAATCTGTAGATTTTCTGTTCCACCTCATACACTTCATTTTCTAGCTGAGAAAACTTATCCAGATTCATAGTGTATTCCTTAGCAGAAGGTCAAAAAAATGATGCTGAAGGAGATGCCAGTGAGAAGCAAGGGGCCTTTAGCCTGTAGATTGATTCCAAATGTTAAGCCTCAACTAGTCTTTCAAGAGCTATTTTTAATGTGACTGGACTGACTGTGGCACTGAAAAATCTTGATAGCATGGAGTTTAGGTTACTCAAGTACTGTTTTGCCCACTTCCTGAAATGCTGCAGAACCTTGGTTACTTTAGGTAATTTCAATCAACTCTATTTCAACTGCTTTTCCACTTGTTTTTTTCAACATACTCAAGATGTCAACTTCCATCCTCAGTTTTACTTGTAGCTATGCAAGCTTTCTTCCCATCCCTAAACACAGCGTAAGTTTTTATATACACATCAGTACTCCAGAACTACAGGTTTCTTCTCCTCCTTCTATCCACTTTCAGGATGCTTCCAGTGCTGGGACAAAGTAAAGACAGCACCTGCATAAAAGCACTCTTCTTGTTAGTTAGCCAATTCCAGGTTTTTTTCCTAGACTCATTTATAGTGCCATTAATTACCTAGATTCCAACCTGCAGTCTGCAGGCCACATAAGGCCCTGAACAGCTAGTAATGAAGCCCCACGTGATCATAAACTTTTAACATGTGATTTTTAGCATTATTTTTCTTGAGTTGATTGCACATAGTTTGAGCATGGACCATGTAGGCAACAATGGAATGCTGCAGAGTAGAGAGCTCAATGCAGTGCTAACTCCACCTTCTCATGCCTGACACACAAACACAGTTGAATTGAAACTTACGTGTGTTACACGTTACATATGCTTGTGACAATTGGCGAGTAAAACACGATTGCTGATAATAACATTTCAACCTGCCTACATCTCTGTGAAGACATTCTTTTTTCTTTTTTTGTTATTAAATAGACGTGTTCTTATTTAAATATTAAATTTGGACTTGTTATTTCATAAAGTAATTTAATGAGTTAACACATTAACTGCAGAATAAATATCTAGAACACTTGTGTGATGCTGACAAATTTTCTAATTTTTGATGTCACAAAAAGCTCACAAAAGTATAAAATATTTTCTGATATATTTTTAATCTGTTTTCTGATGTGTTCGCTTAGTATTTCTGCTATTCTGGCCACTGGGGGCAATATACAGGTAATAATTGCCTAAACAAAAAAGTGTCAGTTTGTTAATCCAAGCATGGTAAAAGTGAGTTTACAGAGGATGCACATTATACCTACATTTATTCACTTTTTCTCAAAATGTTTACATTCATCTATGTATTTGGCAGCCATATTTTTTCTTGTGAAAGTAAATCAATAAGTTAAAGATTTTATGATAAAATCTGAAACAAAAATAAATGTAAAATACAAGAAAAAGTCTATATTTTGAAACATTAGAATTAAAATAGAATTAAGGTTTCAAAAAAAGTAGCTTTGTTACTTATATACATTAACTATATTATATATATTTTATGTAGCTCCAGACAATTCACTTCTTCAGTCAAGGTAGCTCAGGCAAGCTAAAAGGTTGTACTCCCATGATAGTCAGTCTAAGAGAAAAATCCAGCTCACAAGGTTCTTCTATATCGCCTTCTGGAAGCTAGGAGGGCAACGTAGGGTATGTACCCTTGTGTACATGTACATGTGCCCACTTACTACATTATTCCATTTTGATTTTATTGGCCAGTAAACAAGAAATTGCAAATTAGAAAGGTCTATGGTCTACCCTGTTATATATGTCCCTAAGTATATCATATGTTACCTTTTCATTAGACTCCAGCCACCAGAGTCCCAAACCTACATGAGGTCTCCTCTTCTAATGAAAAGAAACAACAACAAAAATCTAAAAATTACAGCCTTCTGGACCTTGTTTTTGCATTAAAATAAATAGAAAAAAAATCTTACTTTTTATTTTCCTTTTGTGTTAGAGAAACATAGCAAGAAAACATCTAGCCAAGTAGAGAAACTTCTAAGCAGAGACAGAATTGTAGTTCAAAAAAGTTTGTGTGTTCGATTCATAGTCTTTCCAAAACCCAGCGAAATGCGTGTCTGGAATACATTTATTAACTCTTCCAAAAATCTTTTTAAGGACAAAGAATAAGCCATATAAACGTAGCCCCCAAGTAAGTGCATTACTGTGTTATAAAGGGGCTGTGTGGGGGAATGGAGAAGGTGGCAGTTGCACAAAGGGAAGGAATGAAACATCTCTGGATGCTTTACTGATAATCTTCTGTAACTCTGCTCCTCATTCTCATTCTTCACTACGAATGCAGTTGAAAAGACTTAACAGTTAAGACTTGAATTATGAGGGCTGCTGCAAAAACAATATGTCCTGCTTTATAATGTTGGCCCATAACATCAGAGGCAAATGTTGGTGATATGGCGAGAGGCTGAACCTTCCTACCAATATTCCATTGCATTTTGTTGCCATGCAACAGACAGCAGCAAAAGGGCAGTCTGACAAAATGGAGTCTGACATGGAAGAGCATATGAAGCAAAGGTGTGTCACTGAATTCCTCCATGCAGAAAAAACTGCACCCACTGACATTCATTAACACTTGCTGAAAAACTGTGGATACCAAAAAGTGGATGCAAGCGCAGTGAGGCAGTGGGCGGTGCGTTTCAACAGTAGTGACGACGACATGAAAGACAAACCATGTTCTGAGAGGCCATGCAGATTTTTGAGTGCAATATGCACGCTCTTGTTCATTGCTTGTGCAAATGCATAGCTAATGGTGGTGACTATTCTGAAGAATAGTGTCATGTAGCTGAGAATTTGCTTTATCAAATGATGCTATTGTGCTTTTTGTATCCATTGCAGCTTCCGTGGAAATAAACAGGAGGCATTATTTTCGGAGCAAGCTACATAGATTATTTCTTAACAATGTATTTGAGAACTCTGTCACCACTCTTGCTATCAGAATGTATCTGGACTAATTCACTGCATACATTCCATAAATTAGGCAAAAAGTATACAGGAGAACAGCAATACTTGTTTTTAATGGGAAGAGAGGAGAAAAGACAAGCTTTGCATAGAAAGAAAAATTTTCAAAATAACAGGAGCTTTTAAAACATGGTCTATTTTAATATTGTACCCTCAGCAGAACATATTACATTTAGATTGAAATAACTGAATAAAATGAATAGTAATGTCATGTATTGCTCTTTATCTTTGTAGATCTCAAAGTAAGCTGTGGAAGAAGCAAAATATTCCAATTTAATAGATGGGATGTGCGGATTGTTCAGTAATTTGCTCAATGTTTGTAACTTGTTAACAAATCCAGAAAGAGGATTTGTGTTCTTAATTCCAAACCACTCCCCTGAATATTTTGCTTGTCATTGGACTGTACAAAAAAAGAAGTCTTTAAATGTCTTCATCTTACTTTTATTGCTAGCATTACCTTCTCATCATTGTGGATTTGCATTTTTTAGAAATACAGCAATTCTGTAGAAAATAGTTTTTGAGACAATAATCCTATTTCTAGCCTTGAACACAGAATAGTTAATTATCAAAGCAACTAACGTGAAAAAACAAATACAAAACAAAGGTATATTTGCAGTTCTTTGAAGTCACCTCTCAACCAGAAAACATCTGCTTTCTAAGACATGTCTGCTTGCTTTTAAGATTATACTATTTCTCAGTGCTGAGGAACAATAAATTCCTGGAAAAGGATAGGATCAGGATGAAACGTGTTGGAAATTATGATAGAGTCATAGAATACTTTGAGTTGGAAGGGGCCTTTATAAAGGTCAGCTAGTCCAACTCCCCTGCAATGAACAAGGACATCTGCAGTTAGATCAGGTTGCTCAGAGTCCTGTTCTGCCTGGCCTTGAATGTCTCCAGGGATGGGTCTTCCACCACCTCTCTGGGCAACCTGTTCCAGTGCTTCTCCACCCTTCCTGTACATTTTATATTTTTCATTATATCCAACCTAAATCTCCTGTCTTTTAGTTTGAAACCATTTTTCTTTGTTCCATTACCACATACTAAATCATGTCCCTCAGTTCCACATCCAGACATATCTTGAACACTTCTAGGGAAAGTGACTCCACCACCTCCCCGGTCAGCCTGTTCCAGTGCCTGACCACTCTTTCGGAGAAGAAGTTTATCCTAATATCCAACATGAACCTCCCCTGGCACAATTTAAGGCCATTCCCTCAAGATGATCTGTTCTATAACCTTACCTGGTGCCAAGGTCAGGCTGACAAACCCGTAATTTCCCAGATCTTCCTTCCTACCGTTCTTGTAGATAAGAGTCACACTGGCAAGCTTCCAGTCCTCTGGGACCTCTCCAGTTGGCCTGGAATGATGATACATAGCTCAAAGTGTCTTGGAAATCTTGGAAGTCTTGGAAAAAAAGTACTAGATCGGATTGCCCAGGGCCCCATCCAACCTGGCCTTGAACACTACAAGCTGGGCATCCACAACCTCTCTGGGCAGCCTACTGCAGCACCTCACCACTCTCTTAGTGAAGAGCATCCCCCTGACATCTAATCTAAATCTTCCCTCCTTCAGCTTAAAACCATCCCCCTTGTCCTATCACTGTCTACCCCTATAAAAAGTTGATTTGTCTGTTAATAATCTCCCTTTAAATACTGGAAGGCTGTAATGAGATCTCACCACAGCCTTTTCTTCTCCAGGCTGAACAAGCCCAGCTCCCTCAGCCTGTCTTTGTAGTAGAAGCGCTCCAGCCCTCTGATCACCTTCGTGGCCCTCCTCTGGACCCTCTCCAACAGCTCCATGTCTTTCCTGTATGGGGAGCTTCAGACCTGGATGCAATACTCCAGATGGGGCCTCGTGAGGGCAAAGTGGAGAGGGATAATCACCTCCCTCTCCCTGCTGGCCACCCCACTTCCAGTGGAGCCCAGAATACCATTGACCATCCAAGCTGCAACAGCACACTGCTGGCTAATATTCAGTCTTTCATCTACCAGGACCCCCAGGTCATTCTTGGCAAGGCTGTTCTCAGTGTTCTCAATGTTCTTCTCGCAATCTGTATATATATATCTGGGATTACTCCAACTCAAGTGCAAAACCTTGCACTATGCCGTGTTGAACCTCATTAGGTTCACATGGGCCCACCTTTCAAGTTTGCTGAAGTCCCTCTGGTTCGCACCCCTTCCTTCTATTGTGTCAACTGCTCCACTCAGCTTGGTGTCATCAGCAAATTTGCTGAGGGTGCACTCAACCCCATCATCGATGTCATTGATAAAGATGTTGAAGAGCACCAGTTCCAAGACAGACCCCTGGGGGACACTGCTCTTTACAGGCCTCCACCTGGGCATAGGGCCATTCACCACAACCCTCTGATTGCAGCCTTCCAACCAATTCCTTATCCACTGAATAGTCCACCCCTCAAATCCATAGTTCTCCAATTTAGAGATAAGGATGTGGAGGGAGACCATGTCAAATGTCTTGCACAAGTCCACGTAGGTGACATCAGTTGCCTTTTCGTTGTCCACCAACACCACCACTCTGTGGTGCAATCACAGAAGCAATCCCAGGTAAAGTATTAAAGGTTTAATGATAGTGAACAAAAGATTTTGACTTACAATAGCTATCTCCCACTGAGATGAGGAACAGCTCGATCCCACACAGGAGATTTTTTCCCCTCAGTGGCTGGCTCTTAAATAAGCCCAGGGTAGTCCCACTCTGGGTCCACTCCTCCTGGTCACATGGATGGGAGGTACAGATGTTCCTTAGGCCAGCCACCGCCCTTCACCAGGTGCTCAATCACTAATTCAGGCCGTGACCTCATGTTTCCCTTACATGCTCCATCATAGAAGATCAGCAGACTGGCCAGGCATGATCTTCCCTTAGTGAAACCATAATGGATGTCTTGGGTCATCCATTCGTCCCTCATGTGCCTTAGCATGTCTTCCAGGAGGATCTATTCCATGATCTACCCAGACACAGAGGTGAGGTTCACTGACCTGTAGTTCCCTGGGTCCTCCTTCCTACCTTTCTTATAAACAGGAGTGATGTTTCCCTTTTTCCAGTCACTGGGGACTTCACCTGAAAGCCATGACTTTTCAAATATGATGGAAAGCGACTCGGCAACCACATCAGCCAGCTCCTTCAGGACCCTGGCATGGATGTTATCCAGCCCCATAGACTTGTACATATTCAGTGTCATGAGGAGGTCTTGGATTTGCTCTGCCCTTAGAGTGGCGGGTGTTTATTCCCCAATTCCCACCTAGAGATTCAGGGATTTGAAGGTAGCTTGGTATCACTGGCAAACTTGTTGAGGCTGAACTTGTTCTCAGTGTTGATGTAATTGATGAAGATATTAAAGAGCATCAGTCCCAGTGACGAACAGGAGCCTGCATACTGCACTTCTAAAAATCTGCACCAGAGGAGTAACCCACTGTTTCACATCTACTGTGACAGTGTCATTGCTGAAAAGCACCACTCACTGCCTCACTGTGTTCACATCTGCTGTTGGGTCTCCAAAAATGCTCAGCAAGCAACAACGAACATCAATGGGTGCCATTTTTTTCTGCCTGGAAGAATTCAGTAACACACCTTTGCTTCATACACACTTCCATGTCAGACACCATTTTGTCAGACTGTCTCTCTGCTGCCAGCTGTCACACAGCAACAAAATATAATGGAATACTGGTGGGAAGGTTCAGCTTCTACTGCCATACCACCAACATTCGCCTCTGACATCGTGGGCCAATGTAATAAAATAGGAGGCATTACTATAGGAGCAGATCACATATATCAATTACAAAATACTGATCAAAACAACTAAGCATGATGTGAATCTGCATGTTTTGCTTTGTCATGCAATATCAGGAGTAACAAAGTTCATATCTGAAACTATTGTCTTTTGCAACATTGACACTGGCATTAAAAACAACATCTGCTATTCTTTTGTTTTTTTCTTTTCCTTCATATGTTCAGTACTATGCTGATCATCTACCCTGCCTTTAAATAAGCATAGTAAAGTGCGGTTCAGTATTTAAGCAGTTACTGCTTAAATATTCCAGATTCATACTACATTCTAACAGCTAGCAACATTATGTTTTGCTGCATTGTTTCTCATTCTGAAAATTAGAGATTTTAAAACCTGCTGATCAGCATTCCAAGCAGAGTGAGAAACATCTTTGGTCTTCTGTGTGCTTCTACTTTACATGGATTATACAAGCCATTTAAGGTAGTGTACTCAACAATACAAATAAAATTATACTGGACTATGAGATCATGTAGAAATATTCCAGCTAGAGTAAATATGTACTTGATCTCCCAAGAGATAGACTTCCCAAATACCACTGAGTTGTTTATAAGATTATGTTTATAAAATTGTTCAGTATAGAATTTTGTGCATCTAACCAATAGAATTTTGAAGAAAATTTGAGTCAGAATTTTTTCTCTGAATTTTCTTCCATTCTGAAAAAACAAGGATTATCTGGGCACTGTCCATATGTGAGATGATATTTCTTAACTATTCAACATTTCTTCAGTATATGGAGAGCTCTAGAGTAATGGTTTTAAAAGTAAAAGCCAACGTGCAGAAACACAAACACTTTGTTCATTCAGCTATAATCCTAACCAATTCCAAATGTAGAGCCAGAACAGACATTTAGAGTAAATCAGGATCTATTTTAGAAAGAATCTGCAGCACTTCTGTGTCCTAGTTGGTGAGGGTTCCAAAGTAACTGTGGCTCCATGAGGTCACCAAATTAAAAATAATGAAACAAACATATAAAGAAACAAAATATTTCCTCATATGTGTCCACCCACCCCAAACACCTATCCTATTTCCAGCTCCACCTAAGTTTAACCCCTGTTTATAGCAGTGAGGTGCTGAAGATAAACATTCATAGCAGGTAGGTTTGTTTGCATACTGACAGCACTATAATCTCCCTCTTGAATGCATGAAGTTAAATAAAATAAATCAGAAGAGGTCCTTTTCAACTAATTAATCTGTAAGATGGACTCTGCACTTCCTCATGAAAGAGTAGTTCATCTAACAATCACAGCTATGTATCTCAAAGTCACAGATAAAGGGATCTGAAAGTCCCATGGGTACTGAGTCAAATTTCCTCTCAAGAGAAGCTTGTAAAACAATATACAAATGTAATCTGATCTCCATCTCCATTTTTACTGTGCAAATGCTTTCTCTTGTACAGCTTGTAATCAATACAGCAAGTCAGCATGACTTCTAAATACAATATGAGAGACAATATTAACTCTGAACAGACTTTTGACAGCCTTTGACCAGACAGTAGAAGGTCAAAAAACTCTGAGGATTCCAAGGTATTTTTTGTATTGCTTTACCACTTTATTTATTGTTTTCCTTTCACCTTTTCCTTCCTGTTCTTCTCCTTCTCCACTTCTGAGGACAATATTTAGAAACTGGACAGGAACTACTGATTTATTGCTAATGCCAGCAAAAGCATTATAGTGCTACCTTGAAGGAACAGACAAGAGCTGCCTCGTTTGATAAACAGCTTGCTATTTCCACCAAATTTAGCACATAACCACATTTTGTTTTCGTGATCTGTACACTTTTAGGAACTCTGAGAGTAGTGCTTGAAATCACCCAATCTGACTCAAACTGAAAATGTGAATGTGAAATCAATGTCTCCTGGAGATTCAAGTCTAGATAAATGACCCAGTCAGATATCTATGTAGTATTCAGTCCTATTACATTCTTTATATTTCATTTGCTAAGGCCACACTTATGCTCAAAATTGTCTGTAAAGCAAGTATATAAAATACCACGAGGAAGAAGTCATAGAAGATAGATGCAAGATCAAAACCTTTTCTGTACCCATATGTTCTGAACAATGTGTCTCCAGATAAAGTTTTACACTTAAGCATGTGTAGTTACTTCTCATGAGATTCAAATCTCTGTCAGGAAAAATTGCCATATATTTGACGATGTTCTTAGAGCTGACACAGCTGTAGTTTATGACTGATATATTGAAGAATGGATAAGTAAAAGACAAAGTAAGTAAGAATCTAGCTCTGGTTCCATTTCCTCAGAGGGCTTTTGTGTGTTCTGAAGCCCTGTCTTTGCTCTCTGGCAACACAAATTCCAGATCTTATTTCTCAGTATGTGCAGCTGAGACACATACATGCTGCTTCTGCAGTGTAAAGTATGTATTGACACTCAAGATGTTCATAGGCAATGAAATATTTATATCGGTACGTCTAGTGTTCATGACTCAGAAGACAGAGATGTGGTTGTGGATGAAGACCTTTTTGAATTAACTCTTCTTTGCTTACAGATATTCCAGAACTCATCTTCACCTTCAAGAGTATAACTAATGGTTAAGAGGAGGGATCATCCCACTCTGCTCTGAACTAGTGTAGCTTCATCTTGAGCAGCGTGTGCAAGTTTGAGTGCCACTACATAAGAGGGTGTAACGGAAAAAGGGTCCCAAAAACTCTCACGACTACGCCATTCTTCAATTCTCTTACATTCTCCAGCTTCTTCTCTCTTGAGCTGCTTCATCCAGCTCCTTCAAGCTCCAGCTTCTTTCTCAAGCTTCCCACCAAGCTACTTTCTTCTCTGGCTGGCTGGCCTTTATCTAAGCTTGGGGCAACTCTGCCCCAGGTCCACCCCTTCCGGTCACAGGTGCAAGGGATGCACCTGTGTTCCCCAGGCCAGCCACACCCCTCCACCATGTGCTCAATCATTAGTTCATGCTGTGATCAATTGTTTCCCTACAGAGGGACATAAAACCACTAGAGAGCATCCAGACAAGGGCTACAAAGGTAGCAAAGGGTCTAGAAGGCAAGACATGTGAGGAGCAGCTGATGTCACTTAGACTGTTCAGTCTAGAGAAGAGGAAACTGTGGGGAGGCTTCATGGCAGTCTACATCTTCCTCATGAGGGGAGATGAGAGGCAGGTGCTGATCTCTTCTCTCTGATGACTGTAACAGAACCTGAGGGAATGGCATAGAGCTGTGTCAGGGAAGGGCCAGGTTGGGTATTAGGAAAAAGTTTTTCACCAAGTGGATGCTCAGGCACTGGAATATGCTCCCCAGAGCAGTGATCACAAAGCCTGCAGGAGTTAATGAAGCATCTCACAGAATCGTAGGGGCTGGAAGGGACCTCTGGAGCTCACCTAGCCCAGACCTTCTGCTAAAGCAGATCCCCCAGAGTAGGTTGCACAAGGACGTGTCCAGGCAAGTTTTGAATATCTTCAGAGAAGGAGACTCTACAGTGTCTCTGGGCAGCCTTTTCCAGTGCTCTACCACCCTCAACTAGATCCTTTGAACAATGTTCTTAGACATTGTCATTGTGGTTTGGCCTAGCAGATAGCTGTGTACCATACCGTCGTTTGCTCACTCCCCATCCCACCAGTAGGATGGAGAAGAGTATTAGGAGAAAATACAGTAAAACTTGTGGATTGAGATAAAAACTCTTTACTAACAGAAAAAGAAAGAAAAAGAAATAACAGTAATGATAGTTATATATATATATGTATGTATATATATGTATATATATACATGAATACAAGTGATACACAAAGCAGTTGCTTACCACAATGGCAGGCTCCTCAGCCAGCTCTCTTGTGTTATTTAGTTTTTTCACATGATGTCATATGGTATGGAATATCTCTTTGGCCAGTTTAGGTCAGCTGTCCTGGTTCTGTTTCCTCCCAGATCCTTGTGACCCTCCAGATCCCTTGCTGGCAGGACGATACAGGAAGCCATGAAACTAAAACTAGCTTGGCTCTGTACAACATTGCTCAGAAACAACTAAAACATCAATGTGTTATCAACATTGTTTTTCTTCTAAAACCGAAACATAGCATAATATCAGACACTGTGAGAAAAAAACATCTTCTGTCCCAGTTGAAACTAAGAAAATTGCTTGTTAAGTAATCCTGTATGAAGTCAGGAGTTGGACTTGATGAAGCTTCTGGTTCCCTTGCAACTCAGGATATCCAATGATTCTATGATTCTATGACTTTATGCTCAGATTTCTTATATATGTCTTTACCTACCAAGTTTACTACGCGCTGTTCTGGGGAACACAGCTTTCCTCATCTTTTTCTAATTTTATTGTACTCTCTAAGATGAAAGCTGAACAACTAATTCTCTGAATTCCTTTGAATCTTGACGGAAGTTAATTTCTCTCTAATTATTTTGTCATTAACCCAGAGAATTCAATTGTAAAAGAAAACCAATAACAAAAAACAAAAGTGCTGCATTACTAGTTAATGTTATTCTGTAAAGCCTTTATGTTTACAAAAAGTGTTGTAAATCAATAGCAATATTACTCAGCACTTCAGCAGTTCTTGCTACATTTAATGTTCTTTGTAAATGTTCATCCTAATTAATTAATGGTAATTACTACATCAATAAGGAAACATTTCCTATTATTACCTGAAGGAAACATTTCCGTCACTCTAGAAGAAAGCACACTTCCAATTGTAATGCCTGTGACGTATAGCTTGTTCAGAAGTAATCCATATTCTTTATGAAATATCTCTGTACACATTTTACACAATGAAAACCTTCAGATATAACTTGGAAACCACTGTGGTCATGTCACATGAATGGATCCTTATGGTTTGCAACATGCAATTCAAGTGTTAATGACATCTGAGAACTATCAAAAAGCGCTCTGCTCTATGTGTTTCAGTATACATTAAAAATATTGCACGTTAGCCATAGCTCATTATTTGTTCTATATCATGTTACCAGATTTTGAAGATGATTTAGTCTTTCATTTTCCTCTCTTCCAGATGGTTTTATTTGTATTCTCCTTTTATAGCTTTTCCTCCCACCCCCAGGAAAACTTTCCATTAACAGTGGAAATGAAAGACTGTAAATACTCCAGGGGAGGAAGCAAAATACTTTGGTTAATGCAGAGGAGTAGGAGGCAAGAGATCTGGGTTCTATTTCCAGCACTGGTATATATCTTAGGTAATTTTAAGATATCATCTTCACCTCTTTCTACCTTAATTTCCTTGCCAGTAAAGGAGAACCATAATCTTTTCATCCTAAAAATAATGTGCTTCAAGGCTAAATTTAGTAATTTTTTTAAAAGCTGAATCAAGTCAAGGAATGAATTTCCAGCATGGCTGTGTCAGTAGAAAGGCATGCAATGGAGACAAGTTTATGCTTGCCAAAAATAATTAAAAGAAAAAGTCCATCTTGGTCTCTTGGTAACACAGTAGATTTTCCTGAGTGAAATATGCCACACTGGTCAATAAACTTTAGTTGGAAATTATTTCTGTTCTGAAGTCTTACCACTACAGAAATCTCACCAAATTTGTTAATGCTTGACAAACAGTCTAAAGCACCAAAATGTTCAAGTGTTTTGAGTTCCTCAGAAAATGAGTGCTGATTTCAGTGTAATTGCTTTGAACAGTGAAATCGTCCAAATTTCTAAACTGTTTTAATGTCACATGGATGGTGAGGATACCCCACAGAATACAGAAGAGAAAAACTACTAAGGCCTTCTTGTGCAATCCTAACCTTATTTTCCTTTCCTCTAATACACAAGAGGGTTTTTTTGTGTGTGTACCGCATTTTTTTGACTGCTGTTGCTATATATTTTTTTAATCATATTTTATTACAGATCCAAATTTGTTGTATATCCAAGATTTCCAAATGCTTTTGCTCACAATCTGAAATTTAAGTGCCCTAAGTGGCTCTTCAGTAAGTTACTATTGAGAAGATTCCTTTATTTGTCTTAACACAAACATCTCCATTTCTGCAACACAAAACAAGAACCAGGCACTCTGAGCAAAGACTAACCAGTTTTTTTGCAGGTGATGTTTTAGGTTACCTTCTGTTGCCTAAGGGACAGGGCATATTGAAAATAAATCTTCAGAAAACAGCTGGCTCCAGGTTTAACATTGTAATACCTCAAAGCAGTGTGCCTCTGTTTTGAATGCACACTTACAGCACATTCCAGACTGGGTTCATTTCAGTCCCGCACTACATGCCCATTTTAAGTATGTCCAGCATGTCAATTCACTTGCTCGCAGGCTTGCTGTGAGTAGTGATAGCGATTAAAGCTGTCAAAGGAGCCCTGATCCCATCAAGTCTAGCCAAACAGATGACAGATCTACAACTAGCCCTGGAGGAAACTCACTGCACAACATTTGGTATGTGTGCGTGTGTGTTTTCATAGTGTACCCCCAACGGAGACAGACAGCAATGTATTGAACAGTTTGTACAACTCAATTCCCACTTCAGCAAACATTTCCCACTCTGAAGGAGGCAATGACCACAACATAAAACAGACCCTAAAAACAAAATATTAATACTATAAATTCTAGAGAGAGGTATTATTAAAATTTCCATCTGTATAAATGAAACTATTAATCACTTCCAAATTAACCTTATGTCTTCTGAATCATTGTGAGTTCCAGCGTAAATTAAACAGTTATTAGTTCCACATTCTTGATATAGACAGCAGCACTTTGGGAGGAAAAAAAAAAGAAAAAGATACTGTAGAAAAGACTGGATTTATTTACAAGAGATTTGTGAAGAAAAAAAAGAATTTTCCTTTTCTTGATTACTAAAGCAAAGCAACTTCACAGTATAATCTCACAGTAATTGTAGCCATATATCATAACATGTCATAACTCTAGGACAAAGTTAAGCTGCTTTTCATCTGCAAACAGAGAACGCAGAGAAAGGTAGCTGGCGAGGTCAAGGAATTTTTTTCCATATTCCACTAGAGAGCAGTATTCTTTTGTACAAAGCAGGTAGATTATCCTCAGCAGAGCAACCTGTGAAGAATCTTTCTTTCTATCTCTTGCTGAAAGAAGCTTCCATGGTCATATGTAGGAGTGTTTGTTCTTATTCTGTATCATCAGATATTCCCAAACTGACAGTGGAGACAACACTCACATCAATGATTTCTTATCTCTTTATTGATATGAATAGTTCAAGGGCTTTTGTTGTTGTTGCTTTACCTGGAAAAAAAAATAGTAAAATATGCAAATGCTTAACTAATTTTGAAGATGAGGGAGCTCTTGTATATATCTACATCCAAGCAAAGTGCTAATCACCTGCCTAAATATAAAGCTACAAAATAAATAAATACATCTTTTAAGTTTAGATTGTTATTATTCAGAAGAATTTGAACTTCTTACATATATCAGATTTTACATTGAGTAAATATGCTGGTAACTGTTGGACAGGAGGAGACAGGAATGAAAATCTCCTCAGATACAAAAATAAAATGTGGAATTTTAATGCTGTACTGAAAATATGGTACTAAAAATTTATCTCTATAGGCAATCAGTCAAAGCCTGATTTAAGGATGACTCGGCAATAGAAGACACAATAATACCTTTACTTTGAAAATACAGAATTTACAAATGCTTCTGTTTTATAAATGTTTTCAACCTTATGTCTTGATCACATGTAAATATAAATGTGAAAATGAGTACTTCTAGTCTGCCTTAGTTGCTTGATAAACATAAAACTCGTGGGTAGTCCATTCGCTTTTCCTCTGAGAAGAAAACAAGTATGTCTGTCATTCATCTGGATTCAATTCTTTTTTTAGGAGAAAAGTTTGTTTCTGGTGTCAATCAGAAACAACTCAAATGTTTCTCCCCCTTCAGGGCTCACAGAACTATTTTTATCCAATTATGCTTAGGGGTTCTCCCCATCTCCCACATGCCATTGCTGTCTTTGTTTTTACAAGATCTTGAACTCTAGTCAAAGGCAACAAGCACCATGGGATAGTAGGGGATGGGAGTAGAAGCTAAATAACTGATGCTGATATGACAGCCAAATGAAAACTACCTCAGTGCAGAGCTAGCAGTGAAAGGTGCATACATTACACATTTTGATGGAAGCAGCTCTGTATATTTTCCACTAGGGCTTGGAATACACACTGATTTGCTCTGTGTTTTGGCAGAAGTCATACAGGGCAATAAACAAGATTTCGTTCCACAAACTTTCCAAGCTCTCATAGAGAAGACAAATCCAGGCAAGACTGAAAGAGTAAGTAAAAGATCAGGATCAGTCCTAAATATATGATAACAGAAAATTCAGGCTCTTGAGCAGAATCAAGCTTGTTGTGGAAGCAAAGCCAGCAGTAGGTTTGATAAATGGTTAGATCAGGACTCTTGAGTCCCACTGTCACTTAATTACACTTACCTGAACTCCTTTCCTGAACTACGAAATTCCTACTGAACTACTAATTTTTTCCTGTTAGGGCATTTAAAAATGGAAGGTACCTATCCAAAAAAGAAAAACATATTTCCATTGCTTTATGGGCAAGTACAAACATCTCATTTTCCATCAGGGATCTCAGAATCGACATCTATTACACAGTTTTCTGACTTGCAGTCTAAGTCCTGGGTGGTAGGAGGAAAATTACAGGCCACTATACTTCATGTATTTCTGTATGGATATCTTACATTTACTTAGTCTTCCCAAAATCACTTATGCAATATATATATACATTTCATTAAAAAATACGATTCTATTGGTTTTGGAGCCCATTAAAAGTGAAAAAACGCTAATAACTTGATAGAACTTCTATTAATTTTATAAAAATTTTGTACTGTTTTAGCCAAGAAACTAATGTGTGGGCCTTCGCATTATGATGCAAGCATGAAGTCTCAATAGGCTGGTCTGATCAGGACCAGCTGTATCCCCATTCTGTACATCAGCTTTTATACAACAACAACAACTAAAGACAATTTTCTACAGACTTCTTTTCCTTAAAACCTAAATCAATTGTACACAGAATCGCAGAATTGTAGAGGTTGGAAGGGACCTCTAGAGATCATAAAGTCCAACCTCCCTGCCAAAGCAGGCTCCCTACAGCAGGTCACACAGGTAGAGACTCCAGACGAGTCTTAAATATCTCCAGAGGAAGAGATTCCACAACCTCCCTGGGCAGCCTATTCCAGTGCTCCACCACCCTCACCATGAAGAAGTTTCAGTTCCTATGCTCCAGTTTTTGGCCATTGCCCCTTGTCTTGTCAATGCATACCGCTGAGAAGAGCCTGGCCCCGTCACTTCACCTCTGATGTGGTTTGACCCAGAAGATAGCTAAGTACCATACAGTTGTTTGATCATCCCCCACTGCTCCCTCCCCACCTCTAGTGGGATAGGGGAGAGAATTAGAGGAAAATACAGTAGAACTCATGGATTGAGATAAAAACTATTTACTAAGACAGAAAAAGAAGTAAATAGAAATAACAATAATTATACACAAAGTGATACACAAAACAATTGCTCACCACCCACCAACCAATGCTCAGCTAGTCTCCAAGCAGCAGCCTCTCCCCAGATAACTCCCCTCCCTTATATTTACATGATGTTATATGGTGTGGAATATCCCTTTGGTCGGTTTGGGTCAGCAGCCCTGGTCTTCTCTCCTCTCAGCTCCTTGTGCCCACCCCAACCGCTTCACTGGCAGAGCAATACAAGAAGCTGAGACTGAAATGTCCTTGATGCTGTTCAATGCTGCCAAGCAACAAGTATAAACAATTGATATGTTATCGGCTTTTTCCTTTTTCTTCTAGAAATAAAACATAGCCTCATACTAGACACAATGAGAAAGACAACTTCTGTCTCAGCTAGAAACTAACGCAGCCTCCTACACTTTAGATATTTATAAACATTGATAAGATCCCCTCTCAGTCTTCTCTTCTCCAGGCTAAACAGACCCAGGTCACTCAGCCTCTCCTCATAAGGGAGATGCTCCAGGCCCTTCATCATCTTTGTTGCCCTCCACTGCACTCTTCTAAGGAGATCCCAGTCTTTTTTGTACTAGGGAGCTCAGAATTGAACACAGCATTCCAGGGAAGGCCTGACTAGGGCAGAGTAGAGGGGGAGGATCACCTCCTTTGACCTGCTGGCCATGCCCTTTTTAATGTATCCCAGAATAACATTGGCCTTCCTGGCCTCTGGGGCACATTGTTGGCTCGTGGTCAACCTGTTGTCCACCAGAATCCTTCTCCGCAGAGCTCCTCTCTAGTAGGTCATCCCCGAACCTGCACTGATGCATGCTGTTATTCCTCCCCAGGTGCAAGACCCTACACTTGCTTTTGTTAAACCTCATCTAGTTCCTCCCTGCCCAACTCTTCAGCCTGTCCAGGTTTCACTGAATGGCAGCACAACCTTTCGGCATGTGAGCCACTCCTCTGTCACGATCCAATGTCACTTTATTGTGACTTGGTCCTATAATTCTCGGGAGCAGAATTAAGGCTCAAAACGGAGTCAAGTGCCTAAACAGAAGAAACTTTATTAACCAAAGGATGGATTCGCAAAGGCGGAAGAGTGGGGAAAAAGGGAATGAGAAAGGGAGTGTCTGCTGTTACTGACGACACTGTTACTGACAGGACGAATTTGCAACAGGGCGGGGAGAGAATGTAAAAAGGAAGGGAAATGGGAAAGCTCACTGTTACCAGCAACGGCAGCGCAGTTCAGGGGAGGAACGAGGGAGGCGCCGTTCCTCCGCTTGCGGTGTCACGCGGCTCCTTGCGGCTCTCTCTGTCACAATGCTCGCTCGCTTTCTCGGTCTCCACCGCTCTGTCACTGTCCTCCCACTCGCTCCTGCTGTTCTCGCTCTCACTGTTCTCCTGCTCTCGCCGTTGTCCCTCTCGCTCTCCCCATTCTCTTGCCATTGTCCAGTTGTGCCCCTTTTTATCATATTGCCCCGTCCCCCCACTCGAGGGTGGGGCACATGCCCACTGTGTGTCTCTAGGGGGCTCTGGAAAGGTCTCGAAGGGGNCCACTGTGTGTCTCTAGGGGGCTCTGGAAAGTTCTCGAAGGGGCTTGGGTACTGTTGAATGGCTCCAGGGTGCAGGCTCCTGATTGGTGGAACTTCTGATTGGTGAATACTGTCCAGTTGCCAGGGTAGTAAGATGACAAAGTCCTGCACCCTTCCCACTGCCAATGTTAAGACATATCCCTCCATTCTTTCAGTCTCTTACATCCTCCCAGCTTTGTATCATCAGCAAACTTGCTGAGGGTGGACACCATCCTTTCATCCAGGTCATTGACAAAGACGTTAAACAAGGCTGGACCCAGCACTGACCCCTGAGGAACACCACTAGTTATACGCCTCCAACTAGTCTCTGTGTCTCTGATCACAACCCTCTGCTGGTCAGCCAATTCTCAAACCACCTCATCATCCACTCATCTATCTAACACTTCCTCAGCTTCACTATAAGGATGCTTTGGGATACTTTATCAAAAACCTTGCTGATGTCAAGGTAGGCAACAATCACTGCTCTCTCCCCATCTACCCTTGATTTCAGTTTGGAATCATGCTCAATATCATTTTGATCAGGCTGAGAAAAGACAGACTGTCTGCAGACCCACTTCATAGGATAATCTATTGGATTCCATCTCAATC
This sequence comes from Penelope pileata, assembly GCA_013396635.1. Taxonomy (NCBI): domain Eukaryota; kingdom Metazoa; phylum Chordata; class Aves; order Galliformes; family Cracidae; genus Penelope; species Penelope pileata. The sequence goes on along the minus strand of WBMW01004828.1, from coordinate 34,721 downwards.
AATTTTTCTTTTTTTTTTTTTTTTTGGTTTTAGTTGGTTGGTATCCTTCTTTGCTTAAGGAAACATATTTTTCTCCAAAAACTGTGATTCTGTAAGATCAAAATAAAAAAAAATAATTTACACTTCTTATTCCTTAAAAAAAAAAAGTCAAGAAACCTGTAAAACATCTGAAGACATATGAAAACATAAGAAGTCTTGATGTCATATACAATGACATCAAGAGAAGTGTGGCCGTCAGGTTGAGGGAGGTGATCCTGCCCCTCTTCCCTGCACTGGTGAGACCTCAACTGTAGTACTCCCTCCAGATGTGGAATTGTCAGCACAGGAGAGACACGGAGCTATTGGAGTGAGTCCAGAGGAGGGGCATAAAAATTATCCTAGGGATGGAACACCTTCCTCTACAAGGAAAGGATGAGAGAGCTGGGGCTGTTTAGCCTGTAGATGAGAAGGCTTCAAGGTGATCAGATAGTGGCCTTTCAGTATCTAAAGGGGGGCTATGAGAAAGGAAGGGACAGACTCTTTACCAAGGTCTTCAGCAGGACAAGGGGAAACGGTTTCAAACGAAAAGAGATGAGATGGATCTAAAGAAAAAGTTTTTTACAGTAAGGTTGGTGAAGCACTGGAACAGGTTGCCCAGAGAAGTGGAGGAAGCCTTGACCCTGGCAACATTCAAGGTCAGGATGGACCAAGCTCTGAGCAACCTGATCTAGCTGTAGATGTCCATATACATTTCAGAGGAATTGGACTAGATGACCTTTAAGGGTCCCTTCCAACTCTAAGGGTTCTATGATTCTGTGATTCTATGACATATATAATACTGATCTCCCGGCAGTACACAGATCCTAATTTGAAGTTAAACGTACACATAGCTTCAAACATATAAACAGTTGCATTACCTTAAAAGAAATTACTCGTATGTTTAAAAATATTTGTATGTTTAATATCCTTCTACTTCTTTTCACACTCCTGCTGTGTGACTTTTCTCTACAAGCAAAGTATCCTGTATTAGTTCCTAGCTGAAATAGAAGTTGTTACATACCAGTTGTTTATACTTGCTGTCAGGTAACGTTGAACAGAGCCAAAGAGAAGAGAAGACGCAAATCTATCTCCAGTGCAAGAAGGAATGGGCAACTCAAAGTGATTACGAAGAAGTTGCTAGAATATGCAGGGAGGAAATAAGGAAGGAAAAAGCCAAGCTTGAGCTCAACCTGGCCACTGCAGTTAAAAGACAACAAAAATGATTTTACAAATATATTGGAAGTAAGAGGAGAGCAAAGGAGAATCTCCCGTCCTTTACTGGATGCAGCAGGGAATGTGATTACTGAAAAGAAGAAGAAGAAGAAAGAAAAAGGCTAAGGTGCCTCCTTAATGTCTGTATTTAATAGCAAGACTGCTTATCCTCAGAATACTCTACCCACAGATATGGAAGTATGGGATGGGGAACAGAACACCCCATGATCGAGATGGAGACGGTTAGAGAACTGCTACTCCATCTAGACTGGCACAAGTCTATGGCACCACACAGAATCCACCCAAGGGTGCTGAAGGAGCTGGCAGAGGTGACTGCTGAGCTACTTTCTGCCATCTATCAGCATTCCTGGTTAACTTGAGAGGTCCCAGAGGATTGGAGGCTTGCCAGTGTGGCTCCCATCTACAGGAAGGGTTGGAAGGAAGATCTAGGGAACTACAGGCATTCCAGCCTGACCTTGGTGCCAGGAAAGTTTGTGGAACAGATCAGCTTGAGTGAGATCGCACAGCACGTGCGGGGCAACTGGGGGATCAGGCCCAGCCAGCATGAGTTCAGAAAAGGCAGGTCCTGCTTGACCAACCTCATCTCCTTCTATGTCTAGGTGACCAGATTGGTGGATGAGGCAATGGCTGTTGAGGTAGTCTACCTGGACTTTAGCATGGTCCATATTGTCTCCCACAGTATTCTGGGGAAACTGGCAGCCCGTGGTGTGGACAGGCTCGCACATTGCTGAGTAAAAAACTGGCTGGAGGGCTGGGCTCAGAGAGTGGAGGTGAATGGAGTTAAACAGAGCTGGCTTCCAGTCACAAGCAGTGTTCCGCAAGGATTGGTACTGGGGCCCATCTGGTTTAATATCTTTATTGATGATCTGGGTGAGGGGATTGAATGTCTACAGTACGTCTAGCCAAGAAGGCCAAAGGCATCCTTTACTGCACTGGAGATAGTGTGGCCAGCAGGAGCAGGGAAGTGATTGTACCCTTGTACTCAGCTCTGGTGAGTCCGCATCTTGAGTACTGTGTTCGTTTTTGGGACCCTCACTACAAGAAAGACTTTGAGGCCCTGGAATGTGTCCAGAGGAGGGCAACAAAGCTGGTGAGGGGTCTGGAGCACAAGTCTTAGGAGGAGCGGCTGAGGGAGCTGGGATTGTTTAGTCTGGAAAAGAGGAGTGCAAGGGGAAACCTTATCACATTCTACAACTACCTGAAAGGAGTTTGAGGTGAGGTAGCAGTCAGCCTCTTCTGCTCTATAGCTAGATGTAGGACCTCAGGTTGTACCAGGGGAGGTTCAGGTTAGATATTAGGAAAAAATTCTTCTCTGAAGGAGTGGTCAGTCACTGGAACAGGCTTCCCAGGGAGGTGGTTGAGTCACTGTCCCTGGAGGTGTTCAGAGTACATCTGGATGTGGAACTGAGGGACATGGTTTGATGGGCAATCTTGGTGGTAGGTGGACAGTTGGAGTAGATGATCTCGGAGTTCTTTTCCAATCTTTATGATTCTACGATTCTATGACATGCATCTCAGGATTCTGACGGAACTGGCTGATGTAGTTGCCAAGCCACACTCAATCATATTTGAAAAGTTACTGTCAGGCAATGTCCCCTGTTACTGGAAAAAGGGAAACATCACTCATTTTTAAGAAAGGGAGGAAGGAGGACTCAAGGAACTACAGGCCAGTGAGTATCACATCACAAGGCATGGGATCACGTCAAAGGCTTTGCACAAGTCCAGGTAGATGACATCATTTGTCTTTTCTTGGTCCACTGATGCCATCATTCTATCAATGTTGCAACCCTGTCCACACCATGGGGGTCGGAACTAGAACAACCTAAGTCATTCTGTGATTCTATGAAAACCAAAGAGGAAAGTAAAAATGTACACATGAGCACACACAAGAGTAATATGACTCAGTAATTACAGTAAATTTAATTAACCAATGAACACTACAAAAATTTTGACTTCCAATATTGATTAGACTATGTTAAAGACATTTGATCCTGCAACACTCCTCTAAGAACTCAGTCTTCCAGTAGAGCTCTTTTCAGGGTTGTAGACAAAATTGTGTGACAGAAAATTTGTTCTTATTATACTATCAAATGAGTTAATCTCACAAAAGCTATACAGTTACATCCAAACCAGACCTGACAACAGTCATTTGCATGTGACGTTTTTAGAACTCATTGTGTTACTTGTACTCTGACATGTAAGTAATCAAGAAAAGTTCATAGGATCATATTCATGTATGTTTTTCCTGGAAATCATATCGTTAAGTACTCAATAAAAGAATTTTTTGACATAGATTTTTGAAGAATCAGAGCTAGAATCTACAATATTTAGTAGCTCACTTCATCAAATACTGTTGCATTGCTCTTCATTATATCTTTGTAAACTCTGATATATTTTTTTCATATTGTTTTCTTAAGGTCACAGTAAAGATAGAAATATCCTTATCAGAAGCAATATATTTACACGTGCGCATAAATGTACATAAAATAATATATATATCATAATATATATAAATGTATATAAATCTAGCAACAATCATATCTGAAACTAGAACCAGAAAGATAAAATCAGAATTTTACGTACATCTGCATGAGAAACTTCTACCTTGAAGCATTTCCTAATTTTACTTTTAATCTAGACTACGTTGGGATATCATATATATTATATATATGTATTCATACGTCTGAGTAAAATAAAATATGAAATGTATTTATAATTGTAAGCAATCAGTCATTGCCACCATCTAACTTTTTGTTAACTTCTCAGAGGGATAGAGATATATTAAACAGTACAGGTTTGCATATAATAATTTGCATTATAATAATGTTATCACAACATTTTATTTCAACATTCTGGGGGGGTTTTTTTTTTATTTTGCCTGTTTGTGTCCAATTTTGATTGCTAGAGTGATATTTGAACCAAAAAAAAAAAAAAAGAGAGAGAGACAACAAAATAAAACCAACTCAGTTTAAATTATCCCCTGAGAATCTTTATCATTGTCAGCACCAAATTTGCCTTGTAAATTATTATCATTTTTATGTATGTCTGTCAATTCCATGCGCCATGGGAGATTGGCCTAACTTAGCTAACCTAGTATATATGCAATTAGCTAAGACACAGAGTGGTACTTGTGCTGAGTAGCCAATTTCCTCTCCCGTTGTGTTAATAATCCTCATATAATTATAAAGTAGTGGGTCAAAGCAGTTCTACTTCAGTGCATGGAGAATACAGGTTGACTGCTTAATGTACCATTATCATGAAGTGAATTCTGGAGATTTATAACCTTGTTTACTACTTTCCTATCCCACCCAATAATTGAAAAGGATTCAATTCTTCATTAAAAATAAAATACACAATAGTATCACAGATTTTATTTGTTACCTTGGTAACAAATATTCTCTTTACAATAACTTCAAATATGTTTTCTCATATGAAATGATTGTTGCAGGTTTTAATAAGCATGGTTGTAAATAAGGTGCATTTGGCATTGTGGCCTCAACTTGAACTTTTTTAAGCTAGGAGTCCATAGTAAAGAGCTATGTAACCTGTCAGTAGTAATGGAATTGTCAGAGAAAAGCTGCAGGATATTTTATTCTTTTTTTCCTGACCTGTACCTAATCATGTCCAAATCATCACCAGTTGCAGTAAATAATACTATTTCTACAGCATGCTCTGCTGCTAGATATTTCAGAATTTCCTGTAAAACTCCTCAAATATCAGCACAAGGAATAAAGCAACCCAGTGGGCCAAATGGCCGAGGATTTGGGAGTCACAGATATCCCACATTTACAGCCAATTGAGCAAGTTGCATCAGAAGACTTATAAAAATCTACATTCTTTTCAGAAATACTTCAGTTTTAAGTGACTGGCATTCTCCAATAAAACAAAGCACTACAGTGGAAACTGTTTTGTGTAATTTTAATTAGTGTTTTTATTTTTTATCCAGCCTTTATAACGACAATCCCAAATCGTAAGATCATAGATGGTCATTTCAATTCTTTGTCTGCAAGAATCTTCATCCTAGGTTTCAGATGGTAAAGCCATCTTTTCCTGAGGAAACCATTTGCTGGGAAACCTAAAAATCCAAGGCAGACATTCTAGGTTTTATTAGTACCTCTCATAAATTGGATGTTTTAAGTTATACTCTAGCTTTAGGTAAAGGAAATGATTCAGCTCCCAGTGATTCACTGCATTGTAAAGTACCTTTCTTGAGTCTGAAAGAACCAGAAACAAGGAAGTTTTGTTGTTTCCTATATTTATAAAGAAAAATACATTTATATTTAGGCTGTATCATCTCCGTGATGAAATTCCATACTAAATAATGTTTAGCATGACAAACATGGTGATTATGTTATGTACTGATCATGGTGCTGCTTCAGTGGGGTTACTGGAGAAGACAACCTTCCAACCTCAATCATTCTGTGACTCTGATTTGGCAGAAATCTCAAGAAAAAGCATTGGTGCAGACAAAACAATATAGAAAGATGCTCCAATATAAATCAACAGATATTACTGCAGAACTAACTCTATTTTAATGAGCTACCAAATCATTACATATTAAGAGTAAAGTTTTAAAAGATTATATTTTACCAGCTGTAAAAGCTATGAGGTCAAAAAAAGTTCCAAGTATTAAGCAACACATCAAAGAGGCCTGTGGACAGAAACCCATTTCAAAAGAGAGATGAGATCTAACAAGATAATGAGACTGTTTGCAGGGATAGTTTATAATTTAAATTAAGCATTTCAAAGGAATTCATAGTGGGCAATCAAACCTTTGAAGCATCCAGAGCTAACAACTGAAGATTTCCATTTCAAAGAGAGTATACATTAAGGTCAGGATGGACCTATTTGGGTGGAACACAAGCTGGTTTTTTGCATCTAAACTCTGTCAATAAATAAATAAATGTGCTCACATTTATCATCAGGCTGGACATCATCAGGTGTCCAGCTATTCAGAAAATAAACATAATCTACTTGTTCAGATGTGTAACAACAATAGCTCAAAGTCTTGGATAATTTTTTGAAGGTTCTTAAGACATTTTCAGTGTAGGAATATATTCTATACATATCATAAAACAATTGACTGCTGCAAAGATACAAACGGAAAGAAAATCTGAGCAGAAAAATTCAGTTTCGGATGAAAGAGAGCCCAAGAGAAAATTTTTATAGGTTCTCCATGATAAATTATAACTTACTGAATTTATGTCAACAAGTAAATTAGTTCATTTCCTGTCCTTACTTAAAATAAACTGAATTCATTAAGACCAAAGGACAAATCTCTTGACCACTTAGTTAATTTAATTTCCCCACATGAGGGTTAGTAGCAGGACAGATATACAAGCGATATCACACGGACTACTATCTAAAGAACCCGCAGCAACAGTTTTTGAAATTCATTCATTATGTACTTCAGAAGAAATAATTTGAGAGTTGAGATTTTTCCTGTTTACTAAGCAAAAAGATCTAACCAGTATAACAAGCCAAGCAATTATTAACATTCATAACTTTAGTCAATGAGTAATTAATTCAATATAATTTTGAATGACTTTCTACACTCTTTTTTTCCTACCTAGATGGTCAGAACATTCTAAGCTGTTCAAAGGAATTAGACAGTAAATAAACAAGGATAAAAGTTCTTCAGATAGTTTATTTCTGAGAAATTTTGATGAACGCAAGTCTCATTACAGTGATGGAACCTGACAGAGAGCAGTGTTGGAACCACAGTACATTTGGATTTTTACACCTAATTCGTGGGCAATTTTTAAAGTACTTACAATAAGAAAATGAATGAAATTAACATGGTTATGCCTCAAACATTTTTAATAAAAAGAATCATATGGCGCATAAAAATTCAAATTCAGATTTTGTTATTATTAGTTATCAATACTAATTTTTATTATTATTACTACTACAGTTTGGCTAAAATTAGCTATTCTACAGCTTTCCTGCACAATACATCCACAGTGTATGCTTCAATTGAGAAAAATGTGGCCAAACGATTCCTTTAAAGTAAACTGAAAATTAAAAATAAATCTTCTAACCAAATACTGGTTATAATCTCTTACAATATCATGTAATATTTTCCCAGTCAGCTTATTGCATCTGTTATCTTAGACAGCTCTCTAAGAATTTTAAATGTTCCAAATACTGTTTCTTTTGAGTACCTTTTGTTTTTTAAGTAAATGAAACACTGTGTTAGATAGAAATTTTGAGCAAGGTAAGGTGTTATTACTGTTCCTATCTGCTCTTCTTGGCTTGTTTGAAGTATCTCAAAATATCAACAGGTATTGAAGATATCTTGTTGATTTCTTGGTGTGATAGCCCTTGTCATACACTTAATGCATGGTGTTAGATATACATCCACTAAGATCACCAAAACAGAAAAAACAAAGAGAAATACGTATACATCCTTCTTTGCTTTTTGTTTTCTTGTCACTTTTAAACTATGGCTAATTTTTTTTTTTCATTGATTTTATTTACAGGAATTCAACTTTCTTGTTTTCTGGGTTTACTCAAGTTAATTGAAAGCAAACTCTCCTTCATACATTACTTCAGTCCTAATTAATTATTTTGCTCAGGCTTTTCTAATAAATAAGTGGATACTGTTCAACAGTGAACAGAGAAAATGAAAGCCTTGAAATGAAATCTTGTCCTGGGTCAGAGATCTGTGTGAAGCTCTGGGCTTAGATAGATTCCACCATAAGGAAGGAAACTGCTCAAGTTTGCTAGTTCACAGAAACACAAACTGTTTTCCTGCCTCTCCTGATTCCTGTACAGGACAACATTGTTTATAAATCTTGGAATTGGCCATCATTTTGTGTCTATTACCATGATTTTGTGGTTTTGTTTGTTTGTTTATTTCCTAATGCTGAGAGCAAAAATAATTAAGTTTATTGAAGACAGACACTTGTTATCTTTACCAAACCAGTAATCAAAATGCAAATACATCCAACACTAGAAATTATCATAAGCCCAGAGAAGGTGAACAATTCAATCCAGACGTAGGACAGAAGCTGTTCACGTTTTTAATGCTGAGCTGGAACCTCTTCTCCTTCATCTCATCTTCCAGTAAGACCAGGACTACAAAACAAACTGCTGAAAACCTCATTTTTAAGCTTAACATTAAGGATCCATTAAACAAACAAGCAAAAACCACAACTGTGCAGGAACTTTGAATTCCAGTCACATTAAAATCAAAACCCACTGAAATCTTGACCTCTATCACTGATCATTCATCCGAAATTAGAAATAAGCATTTTGTAAAGACGCTGTGAAGTTGTAAAGCTAACTTGCCTGAGGTAAGTATAAATCAGAAAGTTCAAGCTGGGTCTTTCCTAAAACAAATTGGAAAATATATTGGAGCTATTACAAAAGCTACACATGAAAGTTAAGATATAATTTCTTTTCTGACCTCTACCATGTGACTAAATCATTTCACTTGACATTTTCTCCTGCAGTTTCAGGGATTTAGCTGCAGAACAGCAGCTAAAACAGCCATATTGGTTTTATGTGGCAAGGTTTTGGCAGTGAGAGGTGGAGGTGGGCTGCAGGGACAGCCTCTGTGCTGAGCAAAGCCCAGCAGCTGTATCATGTCAGGTAACAGCCAGATCCAGCCACTGCTGGCCAGAGCAGAGCCTTGAGCTCTGATCTCAGAGCTGAGCGTTGCGCTGGTTGTACCTCTGGGATAGCAGATTTAAGAAAGTGAGAAAACTCTTCACAAGAGCAGCAGGGAGAGAGGGGTGAGAAAACACGAGAGAAGCAGTCCTGCAGCCACCAATGTCAGTGCAGAAGGAGAGCCAGGAGGTGCTCCGGGCACAGAGTGGAAGTTCCCTGTAGCCCAGGAGAGGCCCATGGTGCAGCAGCTGTCCCCCTGCAGCCCATGGGCATCAGGCAGAGCAGATCTACACATGCAGCCTGTGGGGAAGTCCACAGTGCAGCGGGTGGATGTAGCCTGAAGAAGACTGCAGCCCATGGAGAGTCCCAACAGAAGCAGGCCCCAGGTCAGAGCTGGAGCCTGTGGAGGGGAGCCTGTGGTGGAGCAGGAGGTCTGGGGGAGCTGCTGCCTGTGGGAACACATGCAGGAGCAGTCCACAACTGAAGGGTGGGCCCCATGCTACAGAGCTGCATTAGGGCAGCGCTTGAAAAGCTGCAACCTGTGGAAAGTCCATGCAGGATTGGTCTGGGAAGGATGGCATCCCATGGGAGAGACCCCGCACTTGAGCAGGAGCAGAGCGAGGAAGAAAGAGTGACAATGAATTTTCCATTTTCCAGGGCTGCTTCAGGATCAGGGTGAAAATTATTTTAGTTGGCTTTTAGTTTCCACCTCTTTAATATGTTATTAATAGGCAATAAATTAAACTAATCTTTTTGAGTCTGTTTTACCCATGATGATAACTGGTTAGTGATCTCTCTGTCTTCATCTTGACTTGCAAGTTTTTTCATTGTATTTTCTTCCCGTGACCTTTTGAGGACAACGAGTGAAAGAGCAGATGATTGGGCACTTGCCACTACAGTGGGTTGCCTTCATTAACTGTCATGTCTGCAATCTTTTTCAGATCCTCTGTCTAGGCCCTTTTGAAAACCAATGAGCCTTACAACGAAAAATTTTAAAAGCCATTGGTTTCCATTGGCAGCATGGAACTAAAAATTTGGACTGACTATTCCTCTATTCTATGTTTACATAGGGTGGCAAGATGCGGTGGTATGCATCTCTATGTCTAATAGTGTTGAATTTATCTGAAGCTGTGCAACACTGACATAACTCTTCTGCTGCTCACTGTTCAGGACAAAGAAACTTCGTCATGTAGTACTAGAGACCTTCAAACATTAAGGAGTCCACCTTAGCATCCACCCTACAGATCTCAGAGAATACATGGTGTTATTTCCGTTTTTAAAGGTGGATGTTTTTCTTTACTAGTAAATAGTTAGCTCTGAATTAAAAGTCAAACAATCCTATTTTTGAAAGATCGAAACATGTTTTTGTCATTCATTTTAATAATTAACCTTCTGTAAGAAGAAATAGTTAAAATGACTTCTTTTGATTTTGTAATGGCTGTTCAGAAGCCAGGATTTAACTGGATCCTGATTTATCAAGGGAAAAAAAAGGTTTGTAGATGCAGAACAAGGCCAACTAAGGGAATTACATGTACACTTGTTGTGGTTTGAGATGGCAGGCCTAAAATACCACACAGACTTCCGCTCATCCCAGCTCCTCCTCCTAGCTGGGATGGGTGGGAGAACTGGGGAAAAAAAAAAAAAAGTAGAACTCATGAGTTGAGATAAAACTACTTACTAAGACAGAAAACGAAAATAGAATAAAATAACAGTAATGATAATTATACGCAAAAACAAGTGATACACAAAGCAATGGCTAACCACCTGCCGACCGATGCCCAGCCAGTCTGTGAGCAGCGGCCCCACCCTGGCTAACTCCCCTTCCTTATATTGCATGATGTCATATGGTATGGAATATCCCTTTAGTAAGGTTGTGTCAGGTGCCTTGGTCCTGTCCCCTCCCAGCTCCTTCTTTGGGAGAGTAATACAAGCTGAGAAACTGAAATCTCCTTGGTTCTGTTGAACGTTGCCAGATGTTATCAGCTTCGTTTTTCTCCTAGAACCAAAATACAGCTTCATATCAGACACTGAAAGTTTCAGCTAGAAACTAAAACAACATTATGAAGTTACGAAGTCAAGTACATGTTCAGAAGCCTTTCTGAGTCAACATTTTCCAAAACTTCAATCAGTTTTACGTTGTCTGAATATATAAAATAAATTATTTTTTGTGTGGATGAATATTTGTTGTGATCACTATTTTTCAGTCACTAATAATGAAAATGAAAAAGGAAAAATTTCTCAAATATATACACAAAACTATAAATTAGAAACCATTTACTGAGCAGTTAAGTTGAAGGGCTTTTTTTTCTGCCTGACTTAGGTGGAATGAAAATGCTACTAGCACAAATTAATAACCATATGAATAATTGTAAGAATAGTTAACGTATAAAAATGCACAAAAGTGAAAAAATATTGTAATCCATAAGAAGCAGCAGTGCTCTTTTCAACATTCAAATAGTTTATACTTTGGTCATTATAAGCTTTTTCAGTGCATGTAAATACATCTTGCAATATATTTAAAAACGTTTATTTGTAGAGATTGTCTATAGTGTGACTTTTCAGTGATTGAATTCTATTTATTTGTATGTACTGTTATTGAAGACATTAGAGTTATGCATATACAACAAGTGAAGCACATGCTTGGAATGAGGTGAAGACTTCAATACATGAGGGCTGCTCTGAAGGTAATGTCTCCTATTTTATTATGTTGACCCACAATATCAGAGGCACACGTTGGTGGGATGGCAGTAGAAGCTGAACCTTCCTGCTGATACTTCATTACATTTTGTCACCACGTGAAAGACAGTAACAGAAGGGCAGTCTGGCAAAATGACATATGAGATGAAAGTGTATATGAAGCAAAGGTATGTCATTGAATTTCTCCATGCAGAAAAAATTTCCTCCATTGACATCCATCAATGCTCGCTGAATGTTTTTGGAGACCAAAAAGTAGATGTCATCACAGTGAGGCAGTGGGTGGTGCATTTAAGCAGTGGCAACAGCAACATGAAAGAAAGACACATTCTGGTCAGCCGTGCATATGTTTATGAGCACAGCATGCAGGCTTTTCTTCACTGCTGTCAAAAATCCACAGGTTATGGTAGTGGCTATGTTGAAAAAATATTTTGTAGCTGAGAATCTGCTCAAATAGCATTATTGTGCACTTTGCAACTGTTGTAGTTTTCTTGCAAAAAAATAGGAAGCATTCCAAACAGGTGGAATTCCGAATTTTAAATCAAAGTTTCTTAGTGTCATAGAATATCATAAAGCCAACATCAATAATAAAAGAGTGAAAGTAGGAACATTTCATGGAACAACTTCTTATGTTCATTTTTGCATCACTTCAATTTTTTTCCATGTTCCTATGTCCTTAAGTTTATGTCCAGAAAGCTATTAAAGAATTTTGTCACAAATTCGTCATTCAGTTTTCTGAAAGTTGACAGTCTGGCAGTGACATAAATAAACAAACAGTTGAGTTGAATACAGAGTTTTGGCTAGTCTTTTTTACCAGTTGTGATAATAAATCAATTTGATGGTGCGGACCACCCCAATGCATTCCTTGCTCTAAGACTGCTAACTTGGGAGGGCTGTTTTTTCTTTTACCATTGGACTTGCATTTGCTATACTGACCAGCTGTTCTGGAAACACAGATGTATGAACACAAAAATAAATGTATGACCTAAGTCAGATAAAAAGTTCAAAAAGAGCTTTATTTTTTCTTCTGTACAGTTTGTATTCTACATGTTACAGTGATCAAAGCCTGGTACATCTGAAATTTGGTGTGGTTGTTGAGGTTTAGCCCAACAGCAGCTGAACACCATACAGACCTTTGCTCATTCCCCCTCCTCCAAGTGGGCTGGAGGAGAGAATCAGAAAAAGAAAAAAGAAAAAAAAATAACTTGTTGGTCAAGATCAAAAATTGTTTATTAAGACAGAAAAGGAAAGAAAATAAAATAAAAAGAATAGCAATTATATGTATATGCAAGGGATGCACAAGACTACTGTTCACTGCCTGCTGATCAATGCCCAGGCAGTCCTTGAGCAGTAGCTGCTCCCTGACTTACTCCCCTCTGTTTTATAGTTCAGATGATATCATACGGTGTGGAATATCCTTTTGGACAGTTTAGGTCAGCTGCCCCGGTCCTATCCCCTCCCACGTCCTTGGAGCCACCACAGCCGCTTTGTTGGCAGAACAGTACAAGAAGTTGAGAAATTCAAATGACCTGGGCTCTGTACAAAACTTCCCAGCGACAACTTTAACCGTGCTATCAGTATTGTTTTTTCCTAAAACCAAAATCTAGCACCATACCAGACATTATGAGGCAAACCAATTTCTGTCTCAGCAGAAACTAAGACAGTATCCATCCCCTATTATATACCATTTACATCATACTCTGGTCCCACAATTTCCTATACATCCTAAGTAAATACCATCACCTGTCTTTGCTTTTTGGATATAAAACACAAACAACTCTCATGGTATATAGATCATACATTTAAATTGTCCATGGAGTTAATTTAGTCCATGACTTTGGGCTCCATCTGTCCTTCTGGGCAGGAGGAATGGTGCATACCATTGGGTTACTGTATGTTGAAGCTAGTTCTGGTTCCAACAAAATTCTTCAGTGTGGGTGATTCTTACTGTAATATTGTTGAAGTATTATGTAACAATTAACATCATACTATTCAAATTATTAACTGTTTTCACCCAGCATCAAAATCCCTTGAGGTACACTCTGAATAACCCCATCCTTCCAGATTATCCACCAGCTGCACCCAGATCCTTGAGAAAAAGCAAACCCATGAATGGGCTTGCCTTTGCCTGAGGCAGGAAGAACCCAGACTGTCTTGCCCAGCATGTTTCTTATGCGCACTACAGGGACTTTATCCACTTCTACAGTATATAAAAGATATGATTGGGCAGGGCCAGCTCAACTGGCAGATCCTTGAGTCTTGACTAACCAGGTGACTTTTGCTAAACATGTGTCCCAAGGTTTAAATGTCCCAGCACCCACCGCTCTCAGTGTAGTCTTTAACAGTCCATTGCATCGTTCAATTTTCCCAGAGGCTGGTGCATGACAGGGAATATTATATGCCTACTCAAGGTCATGCTCTTTCACCCAGGTGTTTGAGATTGTTTCAGAAATAAGTCCCGTTGGATGACCTGTGCAACCCACTATCTCCAGGTGGCATCAGTTGCATGATGTGTGGAGGGGACCCTCCCCTTGAACACCCGGCACAGCACACTTGTTCATGAATAAGTTCCAGACCCATCAAAAGTGATAACTGTGATAGGTACCTGCTCATATACTCCCATACGTCTTGCCACCCACACCCAGCCTGACTCAGGGTATATCTCTGGGTCTTTTTGAATAGTTTCTTAACCATAAATAAAACAGGAAACACATGCAGAAGACAACCATTTGGTAATTTGAATATACCAGGTATATTCAAAAATTTCAACAACTGTTTTACCTTGCCTAGAGTAGGGAGTGTGCTTGTTAAGGGTTTCTGCAGTATGGTTCTTGAAGCCTGAAAATGCTGGCACTATTGAGAGCAAGTACTGAATTAAATCCATGGTTGGTAAAACATGAGCACAAGCTATATACACTTAACAAACTTGAAAGGTGGGCCCATGTGAGCCTAATGAGGTTCAACACAGCATAGTGCAAGGTTTTGCACTTGGGTTGGAGTAATCCCAGATATATATACAGACTGGGAGAAGAACTCCTTGAGAGTAGCCCTGCCAAGAATGACCTGGGGGTCCTGATGGATGAAAAGCCAGCAGAGTACACTTGCAGCTCGGAAGGCCAATGATATCCTGGGCTCCATCAGAAGAGAGGTTGTCAGCAGGATGAGGGAGGTAATTGTCCTTCTCTACTCTGCCCTCACGAAGCCCCATCTGGAGTATTGCATCCAGGTCTGGGGCCCCCAGTACAAGAAAGACATGGAGCTGTTGAAGAGGGTCCAGAGGAGGGCCACAGAGATGATCAGAGGGCTGGAGCACTTCTACTACAAAGACAGGCTGAGGGAGCTGGGCTCGTTCAGCCTGGAAGGCTGCGGTTAGACCTCATTATGGCCTTCCAGTATTTAAAAGGAGGTTATAAACAGGAGGGAAATAAATTTTTTGTAGGGGTAGATCGCGATACGACAAGGGGGGATGGTTTTAAGCCAAAGGAAGATAGATTTAGATTAGTTGTCAGGGGGATGTTCTTCACTGAGGGAGTGGTGAGGTGCTAGAACAGGCTGCCCAGAGAGATTGTGGATGCCCTGTCTGTGGAAGTTTTCAAGGCCAGGTTGGATGGGGCCCTGGGCATCCTGATCTAGTACTAGATCCAGAGGTTGATGGCCTTGCCTGTGGCAGGGGGGTTGGAACATGGTGCTCCTTGGGGTCCTTTCCAACACAAGACATTCTATGACTCTATGATTGAAATAAGGTAGCCCAAATGAAAGTTAGTTGTGAAGAGCTGCAGAAGGATTTTCCAGTGTTGAATGAATATGTTGAAATTAAATGTCAAGACGAAGTCTTTGCCAACACTAAATAATTTGCATGGAAAAAGTGACTTTAAGCATACTATGAAAGATAACTTATTACTACTCAGAAAAAATGTCATAGTAAATTGTTCTTTGAAACTGTCAATTCAAACCTTAACAACATCTCAAATGTCATATAGAGTACTTGAAAGAAAAGCAGAACTCATTATTACTCTACTAGTATAGAAATCCCACACCTCTTGGTTTACGTCATTCTTGCTAAGGCAGACACAGAACTATCAAAGCACAGTATATAGCGATGACAGTGCTCAAAGGAATAAATTGCTTCCATAAAAGGATGCATGCATTAGCCAAGAATCCTTTAACTTGGGGGAAAAAAAGTCAGCA
>WBMW01004828.1:8483-18916 GCA_013396635.1 Penelope pileata | reverse complement strand
GGAAGGAGGTATGTTTCTGTAAAATTTTGAGTGGAATGGAGGCAATAAAGAAGACACAGTTAGTATTTCTCCTACTGAAACTGCACTGGGTACTCAAGAAATTGTCAGGAAGAATGTTTAAAACAAAAAGAGTAGGGTTTTTGTTTGATCCCTGTAAAGTACACAGTTAAGTAGCAGAATTTGTTGTCTTAAGTCCTTAGAAAACATTTGCTACTGAAGTTGTGCTTTAATGTACAAAATATTTCAACATTCAGGGAAAGTAATTACTGTATTCCAATTTGTTCCATTAGAGAACTGACTATGACTTTATCTTAGAAGTAATTTGCTCTTTCTTGACTTCATTCCTATTAGCCATTCCTTTGTTCTTCAAAACGGAGCTTTATCAGTATGGAAAAACAAACTTAAATCCCTCGTGAAATTTTGTGTCAGAACAGAATTACAGTTTCACAGGAATGGCTCAGTGCAGCCTGTCACTGGGCTTTCCCAGCTGCTCTGAGATTCTGTTTCAGTATTTCTTCAGAGTGCTACTGTTATCAATGACAAGCGAAACACAGCAGGAATCCTGCAAATCATTCCCAACTAGTAATGTACATCCACAGCACGTTATTTCATCACAACTGCCTGTTCTTCATCCTGAGAGGGAACCTGGCTGCATTATCAAGATGATGTTGTCCTTAGCATAGTTTTTGACTCCAGGGCTCAAGTTCATTATCTGACCCAACACTACCTAGCAGATCATTTGCCACTGTCTGTGTTGCGAAGTGTTTATATCCTCCTGTTTTCTGCTTCTTGCCTTGCTTTCAGAAATACAGATAAAATTAACTTGTAAATCTATGTAAAGAGGACAGGCAAATTGTAAAGAGGATAGGCAAATTATAAGTTCAACAAAATTTTACCCCGTCATAGTTAACCAAAGTTTTGCCACTGAATTCTGTAAGACCAAGGTTTTTACCAACTACATATCTTATTTTCAGTAGCAGCTAAACCATATTAATTTGCATATTCCATTCTAAGCTTCTGTGTGGGTTTTTAATTTTGTTTTTCATTTCTTCTGACATTCTTGGAGCGCATTTTTCCTTGCTTCATCTCTTCTAAAAGTGAGATGCAAGATTTTTTATGTTATCTGGTCATGTAAATAATACACCTTTCCCATATTTTGAGATCAGGGTTTTCATTTGAATTACTGAAAATTGGCTTAAGGGAAGGTGGAGGTCTGTTGTGCAAATGCGACAGCACTTAAGGTTCACCAATTCCAAGGAAAGCACCTGGAGGCGAGCTCAGATTCATCAGTTTAATGGTGGGGTACTCATGATACCAGGGCGGTTGTTGGGTAGTCTGTGCCGATAGGGGTGCCGGCAGCAGGGTTCAGCTGGAGAGGGGAGGAGGAGCCCCCCCGTGGTGTTGTGGCCATTTATATAGTAGTGGGGAACAAATACAGATCTGGATAAACAAGGTCATTCACACAAAATAAGGGTACTTGTTTACAACTACAGGGACAGCTACAGGGTGTTTTTCTTACAAACAAGTTTACAACTAGCTATGTGCAGGTGCGCAGGCCGAGGCAGTGTACTTGTGTTCCCAAGCTAACACAAGCCCTTACTCATGGGCCAATTCCCTGTTCAGGCTGTGATCTGTAATTTTCCATACAAAGTCAAACATTTCTTTTTCAATAGAGATGTAAAAGCAGAAGCAGATTTATCATAAATGTTTAAGATTAAAAGTTTCACAAATGTATTTCTGATTAGTTTTCATTTTGGGGGTGAAATGTTTGATGAATACATATTAGGGTGATTTATTAACTTGTTAATTTAGCAGTAAATTTTCATTTGTTAGGGAAAATTTGTGCTGCTATCTGACTGCAAAATTGCACTTATGGAAATTTAGTTGACAAGAAGCAAAGAAATTAGAAATTGCTTTACACCTTGCATAAAGAAATTTAGTACATAACAGTGATTTTAGTTAAGATCTAAGATCTATCCTTGAGTCTTAACTGTTCTATAAAATTATTATATTATTTTCTGTATTCCTAGAATTGTCAGATCTCTTTACATTTTCTACAGTTAACATTCTGAATATGTGCTTCCTGACTACTATCCTACATTCCTCTGAACGCTGCAAAAACAAACAACTATAAGCCCATAATTTAAAACTTGAGTAGAAAGAAATGAGTATGTATGCAGTAAATGCTCACTATAAAACATAAAACAGTGATCCAAAGCCTTATGCCTTACCACTCTTTCTGACAAGAAATTTTTCCTAATAATCAACCAGAACCTCCCCTAGAGCAACTTGAAGCCATTCCCCCTAGTCCCATTGCTAGCAAAGGCCTCATGTGGATGAGCTTCGTAGCGAAGTCTCACACTGGGGGACCCTTCAGAAAGAGGTAAATCCGTGGCTAAACATCACGAAAAGCACCATTGGGAAAGCATGGGAGCCCTAGAACACCCCCTAGACCAGAAGTGCAGAGCCACTGAGATGTGGCAGCACAGATGCTGAATGGACAGAGCAGGGAGCGATGGCAGCCAACCCTGTGCATGTATAAAGGTAGCCACCATGGAACAGAGCAGCCAAGGAGTGTGGTGAACAGGATTCGGCTTGTCAAAATGGCACAGTATGGACTATTTGCATGGGCAGTTTGTGCAGGGCAGGGTGAGGAGGGCAGGGTGGAGTATGTCTCCTCACTCGGGAGACTGGCTTAACTATAGGTGGTCTTCCAGACAACAGATCTTGTCGTGATCTCCAATAGACAAAAAACTCTTCCCAAAAAGAATGTGGCAATCCAGATGGAATGGCTGCCCAAAAATGTGGCTGTACAGGTCTCCACCTGCAGGGAGTGCCTAAGCCTGTTGCTGCCGGTGGAGGACAGCAGGGATATCACCTGTGTGAGGTGTAAGCAGGTAGAAGATCTGCTCAGCCTAGTGGCAGAGCTCACAGAGGAGGTGGAGAGGTTAAGAATCATCAGGGAATGTCAACAGGAGATGGACTTGTAGATGAATTCCCTGACATATCAGAGGCAAAAGCGCTGGGGGCTTTTGGTCCCCTCAAACAACGATGGACCCCCTACCCTGTCACTGTTATCCAGAAAGAGGTGGAGAAGGATGGATGCAAGTCCCAGCTCAGCATTGTAGACAAACGCCCTCCCTTTCTACCTCACTTCCCCATCTACCCCTACATAATAAATTTGAGGCTTTGGATCTTGAAGGGGAGGTAAGTGAGGATGTGGTCCACCTAAGAGGTTGTCTAGGGTGAGGTGGTCAACTGCACATCTCAAGACTGCCTCTGCCAAGAAAGAAAGAAAGAAGGGTAATTGTTGCTGACAATTCCCTTCTGAGGGGAAAGCAGGGCCTGATATTTTGGCCAGAACCTACCTATAGGGAAGTGTACTGCCTCCCTGCGGCCCAGGTCAGTGACATTAGTAAACAACTCACAGGCCTGGTTCAACCCTCTGATTACTACACTTTATTGATAGGTTGGGCCGGCAGTGATGAACTCATTGAGAGAAGCTTGAGAACTATCAAAACAGACTTCAGGGGACTGCAGCAGTTGGTTGACAGAGCAGGAACATGAGTAGTGTTTTCCTCTATCACTTCTGTGGCAGCAAGAGATACTGAGTGGATGAGGAAAACCCACCTAATAAATTCACAACTAAGAGGCTGGTGCTGTAGTAGGAATCCTGTTTTCTTCAACCATGACACTTTACTCAACACCTGGCCTGATGGCTATAGGTGGGTCTCACTTCTTCTGAAAGGGGGAAATGGATCCTAGTTCAGGAGCTGGCAGGGCACATTGAGAGGGCTTTGAACTAGATATGAAGGGGGATGGGGATAAAACGGGGCTCACTAGAAATGAGCCTGAGGGAATAATGCCAAGGTTGAGGGTGAGGCAGATGGCTCAGCTGACGTGCATCTACACTAATGTGCACAGCATGGGCAACAAACAGGAGGAGCTAGAAACCATCTTGTGCCAGGCAAACTATGACTTAGTTGCTATCACTGAAACATGGTGAGATCGCTCCCACAACTGGAGTGCTGCAGTGGATGGTTATCAGCTCTTCACAAGGGATAGGCAAGGAAGAGGTGATGGTGTGGCTCTCCATGTTAGAGTGTTTCAGTGTTGAGCTAAGGGCTGGGAATGATAAGGTCGAGTCTCTATGGGTAAGGATCAGGGGGAGGGCCAACAGGGCTGATATCCTGGTGGTGGTCTGCTACAGACGGCCTACACAAGATGAAAAGATGGACAAGGCGTTCTATGAGAAGATAGCAGAAGTTGTACCCTTGTTCTCATGAGGGACTTCAATATCCCTGATAT
This sequence comes from Penelope pileata, assembly GCA_013396635.1. Lineage (NCBI taxonomy): Eukaryota > Metazoa > Chordata > Aves > Galliformes > Cracidae > Penelope > Penelope pileata. Next base: position 14,608 of record WBMW01004828.1, on the reverse strand, counting down.
ATGTGGGAAATATAATACAGTGCAGAGGAAGCAGTCTAGGAGGTTTCTAGAGTGTGTGGGAGATAACTTCCTGATGCAGTTGATAAGAGACCTTGTCAGGGGAGGTGCCCCACTAGACCTGCTTTTCACCAACAGAGATGACCTGGTGGGAGATGTGGAGGTCAGGATTTCTCTTGGACATATCAACCATGAAATGGTTGGGTTCTTTATTCTTGGTGAAGTCAGGAGGGTGACGTCAGCAAACCTTGGACTTCCAGACGGTGGACTTTGAACAGTTCAGGGCACTGGTAGGAAGGATCTCCTTGGAGTCTGTTGTTCTTTTGAAATATTAATCTGCCTGATCTGCCTGATTGTGCTCCAGATCACCTACCAGCTTCATTGCCCTTTTCTGGACATGCTCCAGGACCTCAGTGTCTCTCTTGTAGTGAGGGGCTTGCAACTAAACGCAATACTCAAGATGTGGCCTCACTAGTGCCAAGCATAGGAGGATGATCACCTCCCTGGTCCTGCTGACTATTTCTGATATAAGCCAGGATGCTTTTGGCTTTCTTGGCCACCTGGGCACATTGCTGGCTCATATTCAGCCAACAGTCACCTAACACCCCCAGACCCTATTCCTTAGCACAGTCTTCCAGCCACTCTGCCCCAAGCCTTTAGCATTGCACGGGGCTGTTGTGACCAAAGGCAGGACCCGACACTTAGTCTTGTTGAACATTATCCCATTGGCCTCAGTTCAGAGACCCAGCCTATCCAAATACCTCTTTTGAGCCTTCCTACCCTCAAGCAAATTGACACTTCCTCCCAACTTGTTGTCTGCAAACTTGCTGAGGGTGCTCTCCACTTCCTCAGCCAGATCATCAATGAAGATATTAAACAGAACTGGCCGTAATACTGACCGCTTGGGAGCACCACTCCTGACTGGTTGCTAGCTGGATTTAACTCCATTCACCACCACTTTCTGGGCCCATTGATCCAACCATTTATTTACTCAGCACAGAGTATACCTGTCAAAGCCACGAGCCATCAGCTTCTCCAGGAGAATACTGTGGGGCACAGAGTCAAAGGCTTTGCTAACATCTAGGTAGACTACAGCCACAGCCCTTCCCTCATCCACTAGATGGGTCACCTGACCATAGAAGGAGATGAGGTCACTATGCCCAGGACAGCTTCCAAGCACCTTGTCTCCCACTAGTCCTTCTCTGTAAATAGCAGGTCTAACAGGGTGCTTCACCTGGTAGTCTGTCTTACCATCTGCTTCAGGAAGTTATCGTCCATGTTCCAGGAACCTCCTAGTCTGCTTTCTCTCTGCTATATTGTATTTCCAGCAAATGTCAGGTAAGCTGAAGTTCCCAACAAAAACAAGGGCTAGTGATCACGACTTCTGCCAGCTGCTCAGAGAATGCTCCATCTGTCTCTCCATTCTGGCTGGGCAATCTAGAGCAGACTCCCACCAAGATGTCAGCCTTGTTGGTCTTCCCTCTCTCACCCTTACCCATAAGGACTTGACCTTTTCATTCCTGGCATGGAGATCTACAACAACAAAACACTCTCTAACATAGAGAGCCTCCGTACTGCCCTTCCTTCCTCTCCTATCCCTCCTAAAGAGCTTATAGCCCTCCACTGCCACACTCCAGTCATGAGAATGATTCCATCATGTTTTGGTGATGACAACTACGTCATAGTTTTCCTGTCACACAGTGGCTTTTAGCTCCTCCAGTTTGTTGCCCATGCTGCATGCATTGGTGTAAATGCACTTCAGCTGGGCTTTTGATCTCGCTCATAACACTGGTATGCTGCCCCTAGGCTTACCTCTAACGAGCCTTGTTTTATCTTGTTCTCTCTTCAAACCTAGCTTAGAATCATAGAACAGAATCACAGAACCATTAAGGTTGGAAAAGACCTCTAATATAATCAAGTCAATTGAACCATTCAGCTGAAAACTCAGTGCCAACCTCTGCTACGAGAAGAGCCTTCTCTCTCCTGACTCACTTGCAAAGGCTCTAGTTTCCAAAACTGTGTGTTTTAACCCCAAACACTGTGTTTACACAGGACTCAAAGGTGGAGTTTTGCTTTTGTTTCAGATCTAAATTACCATTGTTGTTATTTAAGTGAGCCTCAACCCAAACCATGGAGAAAGAAGGAGCACCCTGGACTTCTGAAGAAAAAAGGCTCATTTGCTATAGGCTGAAACATTTTGAAGAGTCAGAAGCCTGTCCAAGCACTCCGGTGCGGATGTAGCACACATTAAATTCTTTTTCCAGGTGGGTGGAAGAGGTGCTGCCTGGAAAGCTTAACCAGTTCATAATTCAGGCTTTTAACAAGCTATCACCCATAATTTGGGCATCTAACGGGCAACAGGGTGAGGTACAAATGCCCCAACAATGCATAACACCGGCCTTTCTCCCCAAGGCTGCATGAAGCTCCTCCATCGCTCCCTCCCCTCCAAAAAAAAAAAAGCTTACAGTTCTCTCAGTGAGCCTTGTCAACTCCTGTGCTGTACTCTGGTACTTCATATGCTAAGCAAATTATTCACAATCCTAATAATTTTTTCTTGTGTTACAAAGCAAAAATAATCCTTTCACATATGAAGGGAATTAGTGTGTGATCACTGAAAGCATCAAAATAGCTCAAGTTCTTGAGTGAAATTCATTTTTACAGACTATTACTCATCACACTGTGACAGGTTAGGAAAGCAAAAGATATTCTCTTCACATCTTCAAAGTGATGGTGATATCCGGCAATTAATTCAATTAACACAGAACTTTCAGCAAACTGACATTCTGTCTAGGAGAAGTCATTTTTCCTAGATAAGCATAACAGCTGGAGCCTGAAAAGCATTCCACAGGCTGTGGGGAGGTGCACTATACCATGTCTGGTTTGCACAAATACTAGGCACCATAACAAGGTTGACTTGATATTTAGAAAACCAAAGTCAGTAGCCAACATTTGTAAATAATTATTTTCGTCAAATAAGGGACGAAACCTACTTAATATGTGACCTTTTGGCACCTCCCAGTGGAATTCCATGACCACTGAAGACCCCTTTGCAAGAATCCCATAATAACGTGGCACATGTATTACTAGATTTTAATATGTATAGCAATTCCTGGAAATAGGCAGGCTTTTTGCAGAAAATGTATGAATATTCACAAGTTAAATGTATATAATGTGTGATCTTTCCACGGTATACATGCTAGAAAGAACTATCTGCCACGTACCCAGCACTAGAATAAAGTAATGTAAGATTTCCAGCTATCATTTGGGTTGGTGAGTTTTATTCTTGGATGTCAGTGACAATGGCAGAATTACACATATTCAAGCTTCCAAGTACTGCAAAATTGGTCCAGACAAAGCTTTTTCTGTACACTGACAACTATATTTATATAGTGTATACACTTTACATCTTTGTCCACTTGTGTTCCACAACTGTAGGGTAAGCAGGCATTCTTATTAAGTAGTGAGACAAGGTAACACACTAATTTTCCGGAATAGCTAGAGAGAATTGAACATGGCAATCTTAAAACTAATTTTTTCAGCAGTGATCTGGTCTTCTGTCCCTATACGGCTCTTGTTAAAGTACGGTAATAATTTTGTTATTAGGCTTCTTTTCTCCCACAGCAAGAGATATCAGTATATTGAAGAAAACCAGAGCCCTAGCAACACAGGATAAGCAAACATATTTCTTTAAATATTAATCTGGATTTTTAAGATTAATCTTCCTAGTGTTCATTAAAATAGCTTTCCGGACTGAAAAAGGAAAAAATAAACAATGAAGGTGGCGGTAAAGTGCATAAGTTCTTTAAAATCCCCCCAGTTTATATTCATTTATCACTGTTACACAGAAGCACAAACCCACACAACTACACCATTGTCTTAACCAGAGTCAGGAGCTCTAGTTCACATCATTTTCTTCCTTAAGCTCCTTGCTTCGGCTGCTCTAGCTTTGTCTGGCTGGCCCTTGTATGAGCCCAGGGTGACCTCATCCCAGGGGGCATGGCGTCCAGTTCCCGGGGGAGCACAAGTGCAAACAATCTGCCCAAGTTCCCCAGACCAGCCCTACCCTTCCGCCACATGCTCAATCATCACTTCAGGCCATGATCAACAGTTTCTCTACAACCATTCTATATGAATATGTTTAAATTTACTCTACATTTTGACAGAGGATTATATTTCATTTACAAATTATTTATATTTCACTGTAGATGAAATTTTGTTGTTTCTTTATATAATGTCTTACAGTTGCACTCAGTAGGTTTTACCACAGATTACATAAACAAAATAATGGTTTAGGATACCAGAAATTTAGAATAATTTTTCTGATTGAAAGTTCTTTGGTTTAAAGAATGATGATTTTCAATACAAATACTTGTTTTGCATCTACATTCCTTCCTGAAGAAGTTTGCAGGATTTTTGCATATATATACATCCATATATAAACATAAACATATATATATATATGTGCATATAAAGGGGATTAAGCACTTTTCTTAGATGAAAAAGGAACATATTTTCTACTTCCAACCACATTTTTGTAGATATATTCATGGTTACTTGCACTTTTATAGAAAGTAATGTACCTCAAGAAAAAATAAATGATATTAAATGATGCACAACTTTTTATGATTCAACCTTACATAGAAAATCAACTTCTCTAATAATAAATGTACTGTTATATATGTTCCACTAACACATCAAATAACAGATGCAATTTTTACTTTACCAAATGAAAATAAGTTCAATTTTGCAGTAGCAAAGGAGTCTTTTCTTTCCTTACTGTTTCATTTATATTTGCATTAAGCTTTGACAGATATTTTAAAGGAATAACATCAGTCTGCAAAAAATTATATTTGAATAGAATCTTTAGATATTTATATCACCATCAGATTACTTACATTTTACTACAATGTCTGGCAAATATTTTCTAATTGTTTATTTTGAATTTAAGTTAAATGAATACGTATATATATATTGCTTGCCTGTTGTCCCTCTTTTATTTTCAGGTTTTGTTTTTGAGTTTCACTAAGTCAAGTGATTTTTCAAGTACAGATTTTGAAATTACAGTATTATCTCTAATCTGTAGTCAGTTGTGAAAATATTTGTCCTTTACTTCCTTATGAATATGTTTAAATTGTTGATGTTGAATTAGATATTTAGTACAGTTTATACATATTAATAGGTGCATAAAATATATGCTTTAAAAAGAGCAAAAAAATTTACAATAAGAAATACATAACAATATTTGGTTAATGTAATGCCAAAAGTGACAGTTATTGTATTTGCATACTTGGCTATGTATGTTTCTCAGAGAAAGTAAGTCAGCTTTTGAAATATAAGAACCATAGTAGTAAAATCGGAGGTCTGTATATGATGTCATAGAAGTTGTTCTCAATTTAGTATACTTGAAAGTAGGAAAAAAATTGAATAAATAGCAAGTGAGTCAATAATGCAAATAGAAACAGAGGGCAAAGGATAGTGTAGTTCTCAGAAGTGAAATGAGATGTTAAATAAAATCTCTCTCATGTCTTTAATGAAAAGGGATTGATATCTATTGTCAGTTCTCTGATTTGTCTTTTTAATCTTGAAGAAGTCTTACAGTTTAAAGCACATTGATTTCAAAAAAAAAAAAAAAAGCAAAACCAAACTCCATATTTAACTTCATGTCTGGTACAGAAACAGGTTTATAAAACTTCTCTTTTCAACTGCAGTTTTGTATTCATTATTAACATTATATACACTGACAAATTACGGAATCTGAATTTGATTAGGTAGTACTATATTGTTATAATTTCTTGAGCAATTAACATCATGGTTTCAAGCAGTTTAGAGCAGAAATAATACCTAAAGTATTCTAGGTTACTCAGTAGATTCAGACTATGTTCTAGCCTCAGACAATGATGATTTTTATATACCTGCTTTCTCTTAGTTCACACCATTGTTTACTTGGAGATATACCCAAAGGAATCTGTTGTCATTATTCTTTTCGTATCAAAGTAAAGTTACAAATATATTCATACAGGAATATTGCATCTACCCCTCTTGTCGAAGGCAGGCAGGCAGGCAGGCAGGCAGGCAGGCAGGCAGGCAGGCAGGAAGGAAGGAACGAAGGAAGGAAGGAAGGAAGGAAG
>WBMW01004827.1:53374-81564 GCA_013396635.1 Penelope pileata | reverse complement strand
TCCAGGCCTGCTGGCTCAAATCATAACACAAGTCCTTTCAAGATGTCAAACAGAAGGGGCTTTACTGCATCAAAAGGATGGTGTGACGGAAAATTGAATAAAAGTTCAAATCACCAAAACCAGAGAGAGGACAGAGCTTCACCTGTCATGTGTAGTACCAAAGGAAGCAAAAGTGCACCTCTAAGCTAGGAGGAAGGAAGGAATGGCACTGCACACCAACCTGCCCACAGATGTCCAGCTGCTCTCACCAGCAGAAAGCTCTAGACCACTCACCCCTGGTCAGCAACATCATGAGACAGCCTGGATGTGCACCTGATGCCACATCACCAAGGCTGGTCTCCCCATCTGGGCAGGAGCGCTTTTAACATCCCATGCTGGAGCCAGCAAGAGTTATCTCCCAGGCTGGGGTTTCATAGGTATTAAGCAAACTGAAGTTAGATCCCACATCAAGGACATGCCTGGCTGCTACTCCCAAAAGCTTGGGCTCCCAGACCACATGGCTGAGCACTCCACTCACAATTACTTCCCGTTTCTTTGGCCCTTTCATCATCCCAGACATGCAATACCAAGCAAACCTGGCAACTGCTTCTCGTTTGCCTTCAGAAGAGTTGAAAGAACCTGACCAATATTTATAGCAGAAAATCAAGCTAGTACTCCACTGGCTGCTTCAAACAAACAAACAAACAAACAAACAAAACAGAACAAAAAAAAACCTGAGACTTTTCTTAGCTCCTGATTATTTATTATTCATCAAATGAGATTCCACCTCCACTCTTCAGTTTTCTGTATTTTTTTCTAAAAATACGGACTTTATTTTGAGGTTTTGCTTAAGGAGGATACAAAAGGGGGAAACAGGAGTAAGGGGAAAGAAAGAGGGCAGAAAAAAGAACGTTCTTTAAACTACAAAATTTTTAGCCAGCAAAATTTACCCTCACAGGAAGCTGCAGAGGAGAGGACATAAAAGAGGGCATAATGCATAAATGCACAGATTCCTCCACAGATCAAGGATCCAGTTTGCACTAGCACCTCCATCAGAACAAAACTGATATGTTTTGGCTGCTAGAAAACGGGGCACTGAACTGGCAGTGAGGGAGACTCCCTTCACCTCCTCCCCAAACCAGAAGTACCCCAGTGACAGAGCTGGAGCAGGAGGTGCAGGAGCAGGAACCTGGCTGATGAAACTCCTTCCTCATCAGAGCACATCTGACAAAGCCTGGTGACCACAGGGCTGTGAGAAAAGGCCGGGACTTGCAAGTGAATTGCTAAATCTACTTTCTCCAGGGCTTGTCCATGAGTGAATCATGACAACAGGAGGCTTTGAGCATTGTCTGGACCTGGACAGTTAAAAGCAGTGTTATTTGTGTGCATTTGCTTGAATTAGTGAGAGAGAAAAGTGCACGATGCATCAATCCTGAGAAATAAATACTATGTGGTAGAGGACTGTCTTACCCAGAAGAGATTTCTAGGGAAATGATTTATTAATTTATCATCCACCCAGGGAAGAAGAAACACAAGGCAAAGAACAGCCAGGAGAAAGGTGCTGAGGTGTGGAACATCCAGGGACCCTACAGCAGTGGCTGGGGCTGAGCAGAGAACTGAGACTATTTCTGCAAAGATGAGCAGTGCCCAGTGGGGGCTCAGAGCAGAGCTGGAGGACAGCTCCTGCTGTCCAGTTCCTCCTGGATTTTCACCCTTTTCCTCCAAGGAAAATGGCCCCAGAGCAGAAAACATCTGTCCTTGAGAAGTCAGACAGCAATGGACTATTGCCCTTCCAGCACCAGAGCAAGGCAAACTCAACCACAAATACATCCTGCTTGGCACCTTCCCCACCCCACATGCTGGGCTGCCTCATCCATCTGTATGAGGTTATGATGGGTACATGGGCCCTTTTTTCCTTGCACTGAGGACCCAATGCCATGGGGCAAGAATTCCTCACTAACATGTGAGGGCACAGCACTGCCAGCCTCAAGCAGGGACAAAAAAGCCCTGCTAAACGGGGAGTTTCTTCCCTGAGCAGAGTCCTCCAGGACAGCCCCTAAAACAGCTTGAACACAGTCAGGCGGGTGTTCTGCATTTCCCTGGCTACTTCAGCAATGAACAGTTTTGTCCCTGTGCTAGGGTCTGGTCTGCTCTACGTGTCATAGGACCACATTAGGACAAGCTTTCCTGTTTTGGGGCTTAACAAAGTGGTAGCTAGAGAAGCAAAACTCAAATGGCTCTCATTCACAGCAACAATGAAAAGACCACTTGAATGAGGAAAAATGAGTTCCCGTGAGGGGTGCTGCTTCAGTGATTAATTTCACCAGGAAAAATAAAACCTGAAACTATGATACCAGCATGCTGCTGGGAGGAAAAAGGCTACAGAGCAAGCTCAAGGTGGAAAACTGGGCAGAGTGAGAGTGAAGCAACTGCAGTGGAGACCATGAGTTGAAAGAGAACAACTAGGCTGAGAATGACTCCAGGAAAGGCAAGGGGTGAAAACAGGGGGTCCAATGTGGCAGGCAGGCTCTTGCACACCGTGTCAGACAGCCGGGAAACATCACTGCTGACATTCAGAGCTATGCAGGAATGCATGGTCCCGTCTCAAATCCTGGCAGGTGACATAATATCTTTTCTGTGCTTATCCTCAGCACCAGATCTCTGACTCCAGGTCAGAGCCCTTGCTCTGTTGCTGGAGATGCACCCAGACAGAGGCCCAACCAGCCCATTTTCCTTGCCAGGGATGACCAGCAAGTGCTAGTCTTAATAGCTCTACACAACCCCGAGTGATCTGGGCCCCTGAGGGAGCTGGAGGTCCCAGACTTTAAACACACCAAACCAAAACTAATGTACAAAAAAGCCCAATGATGATTTCCACTGTTCTCTGTAGAGTCTAAACTGATGGTCTGTGTGTTAACAACAACAACAGTTCATTTCAGGGCAGAGAAAGACAAGTCCTGGCAGCAGGCTAGGATCGCTGTGATCCATGCCTTACTTTTGTCTTGCTCACGCTGGGAACATGGAAGCTCCCTCCACTTGCAAGGAAAGCCTATGGCTGGCTCAGGCAGCCAACACAGCCTCGAAAATAGTGTCAAGTTTGTCCTTCGTTCTTCTCAGAAATCCAGAAGCTGTGTTTGATGGGATGGAGGTGGTAATGAATTGGTTAAGTCAGGGTCAAACAGGACCTTGGAAAACCTCCCTCTTCCCAGCAGCCCCTAAACCCTGCTAGTAGCTAACAAAGATGATCTCCTTCAGAAGAGAAGAGATGGTAGAAGACAAGCTCCAGCACCCAAGGTACCGCTCTGCAACAAATGCATTTGACTGGCATCACAGTCTCACAGGGGCTAGCAGAGAGCTCCTGACTGAATCTCCCTCAATTTTCTTGCCAACCACAGGGTCTCAGCAGCTCTAAAACTCATGGTGAAGGGCCATTTCACTTGGAAGGGGACACCACTAAAATCAACTAGTCCTTTCATCATCCAAGGCTAGAAGAGGAAGCACACAGACAGCGTTGACCAAGCAGGTAATGTCACAGTGATGGCTCTGCCAAGCCAGGGTGCATGGTTTAAAGATCTTTTTCCTTGCTGATGTGTTCAAAGTGAGCTCCAACATCCAATGGCTTGATCATTCAGTGTTTATCATCTCTCATCTCCATGGACTTCAACACAGTACGAACCTAGCAGTCACCCACTGAACAAACACACCCTAAGTTACCACCTTTGGAAATGAAAATTTTCCCCAGTGTTATCCAATGGGAAATCTTCTGTTAGGTTTCAATAGGAATAAGAGCATTTGGCCTTTTTGGAAGGCTAAAAACAACTAACCAATAAGAATGAACATAACTTCAAAAAAAAAAAAAAAAGACAATTTTCTCTCTGTCATTAAAAATATTCATTGATTCTTTTTTTTCCCAAACATCAATTTTATGACATTCCATTGTGTATATTACCCCTCACTTACATTTAAAAATTAATTTGCACTAAAGATGACTTGATTAAATATGATTGAAACGCTTTGGGACAAGAGGAGTAGAGTCAGCTGGAAAATAAAGGCACTTTGTACAACAAATTTTCACAGTGTTCTTCTGTCCACGTATGTCAAAATCTGGGGGAAATTAGGAAAGAAAACTAATCAGAGTATAGTATAGTATAACTATATACTATATAACAATAGTATAACTATTTCCACAATACTTGCTGTCCTTTGCCCAGCAGGCTGTATGTCCTGGCACTGCTCATAACCTGTCTGGGTCCAGGAAGAGGAAAATTTTATGCATATCCTGAACTTCTAACACTTCCCCAGGCACTTACCTGTTGGAAAGGCATTTCATTTAACACCTGGAATGGATATGACATTTCTGAGAGCTGTCATCTTTGTTCATTAATTTGACAGTGCTGGCCCTTGGGCTCCTGGTTACCGCCAGATGATCAATAAACAGCAAAGTGCAAAGATCTTACTGCCAGGACACAAAATCACAAAATGAACATGAAAGGGTGAACCTCAAGTACCCAGTGACAAGGTGGGTAGGAGAAACTCCTCTTGCCCCCTGCTCTCATCTCACATGCTCAGCATGAAAGAAACAGCTTGAACCCTGTCCTTCAGGATGCCATCAGCTCTAATGAAGTTCCTCAAGCATCTCTCAGTCAAAATTTCTTTCTGACCATCTCGGTTCCTGTTGAATCCTGTGTGATCACAGAGTGTGCAGTGCTCATTCAGACAGGGAGCTGGAAAAAAAAAGATTCTTCTGTGTAATAATGACAGAAACAATTAGGGATTTAATTTAAATTGACAGAAACAATTAGGGATTTGAAACACGCCACCCAAAATGAGTTTGTACAGAAATGTTACATGGCGTTTGAGTAAAGCAGACATCTTTCTTGGACCAAAGCAGCTGGAGAGGATGAGCTAGCTGCAGTGAAACCAGGCTCCCATCACTGAGAGCTTAAGCTGGTTGAGCGTCTCCTAAAGCTGCAGAAGACCGCATCCGGAAAGCTAGGGCAAAGCTGATGGGCCACGCTGTTCTCCTTGCCATGATCTGCCACTTGGTGTGAACCTGCATGCTGCTGGGCTGTATGGACTCTGGCAGAGCAGGATCCATGGAAACGTACTGCTGAAATCAGCATGCCCAGAGGCTTTCCACAAAAGTCATGCACCAAAGACCAGCTATTGCAAGCTTTTCTTCACAGCCAGGCATCTGCTGCTTACCCATTCACACCACAGTAGTTAGCTCATTTCTACTCAGACTGCTGAAGCTTTTGTTGCAGAAGACGCAACTGACGACATTTACATAAGGCACAGCACCTAGGTAAGGGACCACCACCTCCGAGTGATGCCTCCCATGCAGCCCCATCTGCCTCCACAATTAGCACAGTGGCCTGAACAGAAACCACCAAGAATCACAGAATCACAGAATTGTAGGGGTTGGAAGAGACCTCTAGAGATCATTGAGTCCAACCTCCCTGCCAAAGCAGGTTCCCTACAGCAGGTCACACAAATGGGTGTCCAGACAGTTCCAGAATATCTCCACAGGAGGATAACCCACAACCTCCCTGGGCAGCCTGTTCCAGTGCTCTGTCACCCTCACCACGAAGAAGTTCTGCCACATATTTGTACGGAACTTCCTATGCTCCAGGTTGTGGCCATTTCCCCTTGTTCTGTCACCACACACGACTGAAAAGAGTCTGGCCTTGTCCCTTTGCCTCCTGCACTTTAGATATTTATAGACATTGATAAGATCTGTTCTCAGTCTTCTTTTCTCAGGGCTGAACAGACCCAGGTCACCCAGCCTCTCCTTACAAGGAAGATGGTCCAGACCCTTTACCATCTTTGTGCCCTCCGCTGGACTCTTTCCAGGAGATCCCTGTATTTTTTGTACTGGGGAGCCCAGAACTGGACACAGTCCAAGGCTCTGTCCCTGCTCAGCACTGGATGCTCCTGCCACCCCACAGCTGCAGCACGTGGAGGACAATCCAACCAAGGCAGAAACCAAGGGTGCGATGCACCATGAAAGGCAGATACGTATGCATGATGCTTATTCAACATTATCTGCCTTTGATTTGGAGTTTATTGTCTTGGGGATGGCTTAGTAAAATAATTCTTCCCTGTAGCTGGTGAACAAACACTTGCCTGTTAGCAGGTCAAGGTCGTGGAAAGCACTGAGCATGTACAATTTGTGTAGACTCCCCATTAAAGGTATATCCTAAGTTGTTCTGCTCCCCAATGGCCAGCCAGACCTCTTGAGTTCTTCTTCTGCCTATTGCATGGGACTCTCCTCATGCCACAAGCCACCCCAAGACATGGCAAAAGAGAGAGCGTCACCCTAAACGTCTTAGAGGAGGAAATAACACTGCCTGAGCAATGCCCTTTGTGCAACTTGGGGTTGGAGGCATAACACAAAGACTATCATCAAACGTCATTATTTCATCAGTGCATCACATTTGGAAGGTAATTTCCCACTGCACGTTATCAGTATGTACTATGCAGCAGAGCTGCAGCTGCCAGCAGATCTAAGAAAATGCACATTTGTGTACTGGTTAGTGACAGCAAATGATTCTCCTTTAAAATGCTGCACAGAACGAGGAGAAAGCACACCAAGTTTTTATCAAACACCAGTTTCTCGTCTGGTGCTTCTACTTCAGCCATAGCTAATGCAGAATCTGATGGCAGAAACTAACTTACTGAGGCTCCAAAATTGATTAAGGTTGGCTCCGTTTTTACACGGCTTTGTTCCTTTTTGTCCTCATGCAGCAAAAGCCTGTCCACCTTTTCTTTCTGAAGGAAGGAATGGTGGAAGAGGGCAAAAATGTCCAGCAGCCCTCACATAGAGCTCTGTTCCTGTTCACTGGTACCTCCTCAGTGCTTGGTTGCATTCAGCAACCTGTACTGAAACCTGGGCAATTCCTCTTCCACAGGACAACTGAAGTCCCTGAGCAATGCTGCACTGACTGCATAGTGTTTTGCTGCCTCCTGCCTGAGATGGTAGAATCTTTCCTACCTACTGCTTGAAGAAAGGGGTGGTTGTCAGTAGCTACAAACCCCATTAACAAACTGAGCATCTTCAGGGGTAAGCCAAGAAAATGGACTTGGAGATGGGACGTATGCCTAGTCACTCAGCACAGTGCTCAAAGCTGAGAAAGGCCTTTGCTCCTTGGATCAAAGAGAGAAAATTTCCGGTGAATGAAGACATAAAAGGCACGATGAAGAGAGCTTGGACAGGCTGACCGTGACCAGAGGATTCAGAAATCAACCCTGCACCCCAAAGAAAGCTGCTGCAAAAGCCAGTTGCATTGCACCTGAAAGAAGAGGGAACTGGAAGGAAGCTGTCTTCAGGGAGGAAAAAGAGACTCCTTTCAGGTCTCTAGTGAACCCATGAGGCAACGTCAAACCTGTAAGGAGGAAGGGGGTAAATCACAATCTCGGGTGTAGAAAGCAGCCTGTCTAGAGTCATCAGGGGAGGAGGCTCAGTGAGGGAGAGAGGAAGGCCTTTGAGAAAGGACTTGAGAGAGGAGCCACATGCACAGGAAATCAAACAGCACCTGCAGCTGTGCACCTGGGCTTTAACCCAGCCAAGCACATTTCAATGCAAGCTATTTCCTCAGCCTACCATGGACACTGGGGAGAGGCACAGGTGATTGCAGAGACCTGTCTTTGGGACATTGTTCTACAGCCTCCAAGAATAGCGCATTCTTCACAACCCCCGTCTTGACCAACATTTCTGCCTCCTGGACTACATTAGCAGAGAAGAGAACATCACCTACATCCAAAACTTGTAGCTTTCTGACACCCACAGGTCTTTCAGCACTACCTCTGCTCAGCAGGTCCTGTTCACTTGGTTTTGACTTTCACATCACTCCATTAATAGAAATATTATCCCTATCTGTGGAAGGAAATGACCTGGACCTTCAGGACTTAGTTCACCAGCTCCAGCTCAAGACAAGAGCCAAACCAAACTCTCCCTGCAGTGCTATGTCTCCATCCAGCACCCAGACACCAGGGCATCTTCCAGAAGCCAAGCATAATAACTGCTGTATGGGATGGCCTGGCCAAAAGAAATAAGAACACAGGTGCTGATTTTGGCTCAGCCTCTCACCAGCTCAGACGTTGTAGCAGAGCTTAACACTGGCTGCAGAAGTCAGCTGAGATGGTGGCAAAACAGCCGGGCGGGCTGACCTTGCTGTACTTTCAATGCCAGCAGCAGCCTAGTGAGCCAGCTTAAAGAAACCATGGGTCTCTGCATCCAAGCTAGAGACTGCAGTGTGACTGCATGTTGGCAGAGCTGGCTTACATGGTCCTAAGCAAGTCACTGTGCCTTCCAAAAACTCAGGATCCCTGTCCATGAGGGGCAGTTTTATTATCACCTCTCCCATCTCTCAGAACTCCAGCTCAGATCTTGCTCAATGCTGCAATTACACAACATGTCATCTGTGTGATGCTGCGTGATTTCTGAGACACCTACCAGCAGCGTTGTGGGGGCAGCATGAAGGATCTGAAGGAGCTGAAGGAGAGGGCTGGTTCCAGCAGCATCCAAGACTTTTGGGGGTAAGTTGGCTCACTGGTGAGATCCACATATCACATAAAGGCAGCACATGGTCTTCTTTCCAGCCCTATTTTGTCAGATCCAGCTGCAGGGCCTGCACCAAGTCCACAAATGCCATAGTGTGATGAGAAACATGATTTAGCCAGGCTTGCTCCTCAGCAGAGGCCGCAGCCTCAAGTAAGTAAGGGCAAACCAAAAGACAAGCCCTACAGACAAGCCCTCCTATTTCCGAGAATTGTTTTTCCTGGCCTTACTTGATTGTTGCACCAGATGGTGGTGAGTTTTAAAGCACCTACCATGGCTCTGAGACATGGCAGTCCATCGATGGGCTATACTGGCTGATGGACTTCAGTCCTGCACAGTAAAGGAAAAACAAAATAAATGCAGAGCCTCCTGGGAATAGTACACTTCTCCCCCACTCTGGACAGGATCACTATCAGCCAGTATGTTGCTTAAAATGTGCCAGGGCCCAACTGAACACTACCAGCTGCAAGACAACATGCAATTTGTCCTACAGGGACACAAAGCAGCTTTATGACAGCCAAGGTGCAATTTCAAGAAAAGAAAAGACTCAGAGAGAAGTCATTAAAGTCCCTCTGGGTCAACAGCTAGAGAGTCCCCAGCTGGAACTTCCCTGCAGGCTCTGCACAACTGCAAAAACCCTTTCATTTAGGCAGAGGGGCTAGTTTCAAGTAACCTTGGGAATTTTAGCTGATTTCATTAATTAAACCCATGCAGATAGGTACGGATGGATTATAGCAGTCTTGGTCAGAGTGCTACACTGATTCAGAAGAATCAGTGTAAACCTCTTTCAGACCAAGGCCTGAGAATGAGCAAGAGCAAGAAAATAATAATAATAACAATAATAATAATAATAAACATACACAAAAAATCTCCCAAACTTTCATTAAATAGCTAAACCAGGTACAGTTTCTCACTGGATGAAACAAGAAGTGTTGGTGGAAGGAGATCCTAAGATGAGGTGTGGACAATGCAGGGCACATATCAAGGCAGTGCCTAGAAAAGGAGTGAAAGAGAAAGGAAGACCATTTCACTTTGTGAACACTGGTGACCAGACGAATCATTGTGGGTGCCCATCCTTGCTGCTCACCCTCCAAACGTGCAGAAACGTGTGAAAAAGATTGCAAATGGTCCCTAAAAGCCTTTCTGTGGGCTGGCTTGGATAAGAACTCCTGCAGACAGAGTCTCAGCCATAGCCCACATCATCAACCTAGAGGCTCTTCTGCCATAGGCAGTACATAAGCTTAGACTGGCAAGCTCCTTTCTCTTGGGTACACCCATCTCAGGCTCCATCCTGCAGCAGAACAGAGCTGGAAGGACCAGCAGTGCCCTCCATTACCTTTGACCAGTGCTGCTACCTGGTGGCTGTCTGGAAGCCAGCACTGTCCCAGAAGCTACAACTGAACAGAAGAGCCTGGAACCAGAGCTCACCAAAACCCCTGAGGTGCTTCATGTCTTGTGGAAAGCCAGGATAGCTGGGGAGGAGATGGAGCCCATGCCCACTAATAAATTAAAATCAAACCTACAGAAACCAACTGGAAGCTTTATTCCCCCCATCACCTACACACAGTTCTCCAGAGCTCCCAACCCAGCCCATGAATGCCAGTTACTTGCTGACCCCTCCCTCCCACAGTCCGTCAGGACAGCCACCCTGTGTGGGCCCCAGCCTTCATCCTACAAGCATCCTTGGGTCTGAAGCATCCAGAGCAAGGACATGATCCTTCAGATGCTTTCAGCTGCCATGGGATGCTTTCCCAGACCACAGGGGTCTGTAGTACCAGTCAGTCCCCTGCTGTGCATAGAACCTCTATGACACCCAAGTAACCAAAGGTACGGTACTGTCATGACTAGGATGGTCTAAAGATGTAAGGGGACACCTCTTTTTAAACCCAAGATAATAGGGAGGGGAAAAAAAGAGGGAGGTACACACATTCCTCTGCTCGAGTCCAGGGGGAAAGCAGCACCTTCCAAACTGAAGGCAGGTCAAGAAGAAGCTCATCTCCTCCAGCAACCTTTTATCAGCATACCCCAAGCAGCAGTAACAGCAGCATGGGGGTGCAACGCCTCACCCCAAGCCTTGGGCAGGACCAGAGCAGCTTGCTGCAGGATGAGAGTCAGCTCTGATCAAGCCTGATTAAGGAAAGATGGCTTTAGCTGACCTTCATTTAGCTTTCTGCTGCTCCTTTCCCATCATGGCAAATTAGTAAGGTATTTGCATCTAAAAGGCAGGCAAACCTCTTACAGCAAGCCCAGTACTCCATGGCCACTCCATGGCCAGGGCAGTATTCCCCTGTAGAAGGGAGCAAAGGGGCTTTTCGTTTAAGNAAAAAAAAAAAAAAAGCTACTTTCCACACCACTGGGGCCTGGCTAGAAAGTGCAGATAATGCACCGGTAGAACTTGCTGCTGGCTCTCTCCACTCCTCCTGTGCAGCGGTGAAGCAGAGCAGGATGGCCACATGTGATTTCACAGCTGCCTCCGAAATTCAAGGGGTGGGGGAAAGGGAAGGGAAATGGCCCTCAACCACCCTTCCAATTTTCATCAGTATTAAATATAATTGTCTCCGCTCTCTTTAATCTTTGCTTCTCCTCTGAGACCTGGCAACAAAGAAAACCCAGTAATGAGGTGGGGAGAGAGGCAGAGTAATTGCAGTGAACAATTGTCTGAGACAAGTTTGCACAGAGCGAAGGGCAGGGAGCACAGGGAAACCTACCAGCTGCAGCAAAATGAAGTGTCAGCACCTGACAGGTGAGAAACACGGAACAGAGCCAGTGACCTGCTCACTATTTCTTGAAATAAAGCAAGTGGCTCCATTCCCGGTGCACGGAATGATTCAGCACCAACCCAAGCTCTCCATCAAGAGCTTCACTTCATTAAATGTTGCTGCATTTGTTCGCAAGCAGGCAGCAAGGTTAGCAACAGGCATAGGCAAAGTAGGCAGTTGCTTGAGGCAGCAGATTGCCAGAGGTGGCCAAAGAGCCGGCTGCACACCGAAGCCCTGCAGAGCCCTTACCCACAGCCTGGGAATGGCAAAACCATTGCTGAATTAGGCAGCATTGACCTTCCCTGCCTTTCGCAGCACTGGGGAGGGTGACGGAGATAACTATGAGCAGGCAACCACTCCTGGTTATGCAGGTACTGGAGGGAGCGTTGGCACAGACCTCCGCAGCTCTGTCTGGAGATGCTATCATGAAGTACCGCAGTAGGAAGCCGGGGTTTCCCCCAGGTGTTGCTCCTCACCCCACCCTCATTCCCTCTCTTCCACATTGCAGGTTGGAGTGGTTTACTACCTGGTGTCCAGATTCCTCAACTACTTGGTAGAAATCAGGGGCCAGTGCATCCCTGAGTTCCTCCTGGTCCCACAGATTCCTTTATCGACACCCCGAGCTGGTAATGAAGGAATGCACTGCATCGGCTAGCTCAGAAACTGGTTCTTCTAGTGGCTTTGATTCCTTTAAAAAAAGCAATGTCAGCACTGAGCTGCTACTGCCTCAAGTCAGCAGAGCATGGTTAACAGCTGGCTCTCCCCAGCACCAGCTTGTTGGCCATACCTGAGCCAAGCCGAAGGTTGAGGCCTCTCCTCCAGTTCAGAGGATTGCAGCTGGATCAGCTGAGGCAAAGTCAGAGCTTGGAAAGCTACATGCCAGTTTGGTGCTTGGTACACTAAAGCCAAAGGAATCAATAGCACCACAAAAGGCAAAAAGCTGGACTACTGTACATGTATTAGGAAATTACAATCTTGGCAAGGACGAGGGGCAGCTTTCTACCATCTGCAGGGTGCTGCACAGGATTGGCCCTCCAAAAATCAGACTAAACAGCCTTATGGACCATCACAAGCCCTTTAGAGCAAACACTGCTGACACAGCCTTGGTGAAAGGCATCTCAGGAATTTCTAGCATCCTTGGTAACATATCATCTGGATCAGCCTCCGTTCTCCCACCTGGAGTGCCAAATTTAGAAGGCCAAACCCATGGCCCATCCTATCCCTGCTGCTGCTTCACTGAGTACCTGCAGGTACTCAAGCAGGAATTTCTGCCTCTGCCTCCATCACCCAGGCTGCTGTCTAGGCACTGTACTCATGAACAAACCACTGCTTTGTGCTCAGGTGAGCCCTTCTCAGCAAAGATGCTCAGGTGATGGAAAGGCCGTACCAACAGGCATGTTTTCATATTCTCATCAAGCACACCCTGCTCCAAACAGTTTGCAGCAGATGTTCCTTGAGCGAAAGAGGGTGAGAGATTCTTCGATACACCCAGAGTGAGATGAAGACACAAACGAGGTCAAATGTTGTCCAACCAGTTCAATACAAATTCTGTTCAGTGAGGGCAACAGGGATGGGAAGGCAGGCGATAGTAAAAGGATAGAAAATAAAAGCAAGGGTTACATATAGAAAAGCAGGGACAGTCACCACCATGGATCCCACACTGTTGTATCGGTCCAGGAACATCTTCAGGCCCGTGTGGGAGCGAGGGAGCCAGAGCGCAGGGGGAGCGGCAGCAGCAGGCGCTGGGCCATCAGGTCCCTGGCAGCAGGCACCCGCTGAAGCAGGATCAGGCAGCAGGCAGCAGGAGACATCAACCGGCAAGCGGCAGGAGGCATCATCAGGCAGGAAGCAGCAGACTACAAGCAGGCATCAGGCACCAGGTAGCAGGGCCTCATGTCTCAAGCAGCAGGTATCGTTCCCTTGTTAGAGGGGTCTTTTTATCCTTTTCCTGCCAGCATGGCATTCCTGGGCACCTAGGTAAATGCCACGTGCAGCACGTATGGGCATGTAGGGCACGCACGGCATGCACATCCCCTCTGGTGGCTGCCTCCCCCAGGGCCCCACCTCCAGGGGCTGCTGCGAATTGGCCGTTCAGCGGCTGCTCATCTCTCGCTGCCCCTGGTCTGCAAGCCTTCAGGCAGGCAAACTTTGAGAGGAGAGTCCTCACAGCAAGCTTTGAGAGAAAAAGTTCAGAAACAATCTCTTACATTAAGGTCTATCAATTTCATAAGTGATAGAGCAAAGAGAAGGAACACATAATGTAAAGACACAGGTCAAATAATCTCACTCACAGGTCAAATAATCTCTACCAACAGGATCCACAAAAAAACAACCTAGTAGGCATGCATGGATCTTTAAGCAGAAGATGAAGTGGCATTACAGCCATTTCTCAAACACCTCAGCAGCATGCAGGCACAGCCATATTCGAATAGGTCACCTTGAAGGGTCTTGCTCCACAAGCCCACAGGCTTGCAGCCTGCATTTCTCATAGAAAAATGCTTCAGAGGAGCCAGACTGCAACACTTGCATGCTCTGAGTATGTTTGTCTCCTAACACAGAAAGTCAGTGGGATGGGGAAGGAGAAATACGTGCAGAGAGCAAGATTTAATGTGGAGCTAATAACCTCCCTTAGGGTTTCTGCAAGGGAAAGGCACAACCATGGAAGCACCTGTGGTATTTTGACACCATATTGTAGTCTTCAGTACCAAGCCCTGGGAGAACAGACCAGCTCCACTGCAAGTGCAGCTGAACCTCTCCCAAATCCCTCCTCCCCATCACACACACAAGATCTTACTTTTCCGCTGGGGTCCATCTCCAGAGTTTTTGTTACAGTACATCCCTCGCTTCCTACAGCTCTGTTCCTACAGCTGCTTTCCAGCTGTGCCACCGCTGCACAAGGGAGATAACCAGGGGGAAGAACATTTTCTGAGAACAATGCTGCCATTTCCACTCCAGCCCTTTTCTTCATGCCAACTCTGCTACAGAACATCACCCTAACTGGGACTTTACCTAGAGCCAATGAGAAAATACCAGAAAAGAAGAAACAGTGGAGGAGGAGCTCTGCATGGAGCTTCTCCATGTAAATGCTGTCTTTCCCTAAGACCTCAAAAGTAGAACCCAAACACCCTCTTGACCTTGCTGCATTAATTTATTTGACAAGACATACTCTTCTTTGACAGGACAGAAACCCTCTGTGAGGGCCCAAAACCTTGTTTTATTTAAAGCTACTTTGGGGATGGGTTCCTTAATCTCTGCGAGCACCACAAGCAGACGCAAGATGGGATGAAATGCCACAGAAGAGAAACCGATGTATAGCTGCAAAACCAAAGCCTGCTCTTCCTTTCCCAAGACCTCCAAGGATCTGTGATTAAACCAGAAGAAACTTTCAACCACAGCAGGAGTCAGCAGACCCACAGGCTCCGTTGAGTTTCCTCTGAGGGAAGCTCAGCCGGCTGACACACTGCTTCTCCCACTGCATCAGACCACAAGCCTTGACTGGGGACTGTGCAACAGCACAGGTGCTGAGCATGGGATGTTCCTCCTGGGCCACCAGTTCTCGGGTATGTGTGCGTGACATCTCACTTCTACCCCAATTGTGCTTAGTATAGGAAAACCACGCTCAGAGCTTGTACAATGGCACGAACATCCCTATCTTGGTGGTCATGAGAGACCAGGGCAGTGTTAGTCTCTATCTCTTGCAGAAAGCTCTTACCTAGTGAGCCCAACATGCAACAAGAGCATTCTCCAGACATAGATCTGCATCTGAAGACAGTGACACAGAAAGACAACAGACAGACAACATCTACTGCCCCGGGACAAAAGCAACAATGTCTTCCGAAGAAACCATAGTCTTTCAGAGACAATGGGCAACAGAAAGGAAAAAAAAGATATTCCTGGACTTTCATAGGACAGAAAACATCTGGCTGCTAACCCTGGTTAGAACACCAAGCAATCTGCTGCAATGTACGGACGGAGCATCTATACACACAGAGTAGATTCACAGAAGGGGAGAAGCAACATCTCCCTGAGAAGATCATATCATGCTACAAGGAGCTTCTCCTCCTGGTGACCTCATGGTGCTCAGCATCCTCAGAAACTTGGAGTGTCCATAAAATCTGCCCATTTCAGCTGTTCAGATGATCGGACGTATTTCAAGCACCAAAGGCTGTCTCTAGCTTTCAGCTGGGCTGTGCAAATGTGACAATGGAAACTTTGCCCAAAACTGTGTTTTTGTAGGCCCACACGAGGGGAAGTCTGGGTGGAACAGCTCCCAGACAGCTGCTAAGAAAATACAGAGGGGGTGGAGAAAGGGAAGTGAAGCAATGCAGGAGTTCCATCCAGATAACTGCTCAGTTTAACCCTTTTGGTCATCAGCTGAAAGAGCAGCTGCCGCCATTGGCACACTGCAAAGCCCTAAGCTCTTGGAGTAAGCGGGATCAGCATTTGTATTACTACTTGTTGGACATCTGCTGAAAAACCATCCCTATGGTTGGCTAAAAGTGTTGCAGCACACAGAACATCATCATATCCTCAGCCTGACGGGTGTCCAGATGGCAACAGCAAATTATTGGCTGCGTGGAAGATGCCTGTAGGAAGCAGAAACAGTGAAGGAGAGAGGCTTTTGGCACTGGGTCACTATGCTGATTTAGCCTGTTTGGTGACAACAGAGCAGTGGGTTTACAGCTGTATCGGGTTATTGCAGAGAAAGGGCTGGAGTGAGGACAAAAATCTAAGAGTGGTCAGTGGGGAAAGACTTCCTTGCAGATGGCAAGTTCATGGACTCAGATACTAGTCACCCAGCCTGCTTCAGCTGCTGCAAAGCAAGCAATGAGATATCCTCTAGGAAAACATCTCCAGTTGTTCATGGTGCTCATCCCCCACCAGAAATTATCCTACATCTCCTTCTTCCAGTGTGTACTCTGGTCTTTGCTCAGAAATTATCCCAGTTAACTTCAAGAGCTTGCTTTGATTTTCTCCCCCAAGCCCAAGACGTTTTGATGGATGTCAGCGTAGGATAAGCCCTTTGGCAGGTAGCTGGCTTCCAGAAGGGAGGACAAGGAAAGGGCTGGGCAAGTGGTACCTCATTCTTATTCACCAAACAGGGGATTGCAGCCTCCCCCTGAAGCCCTAGGTGACAGCACTGCACACAGTACGTAACAGAAAGGTGGTCAGCACTCACCATCCCCCAGAAGCACCGCTGGCTGTTGGGCTACAAGGAGAGGGAAGGTGAGGGACACAAGAGAAGTGTGCTCTGGGAATGAGCTGACCTCTCTCTTCCCTGACACACTAAAACCAAATATCTAATTAGCTCTTCACCCACAGAAGCTGCATATCAAAAGAGGAAGTAATTTATATTCATCTCCACCAACAAGGAGAACAGTGGATTGAAGAGTGATGTTTGCCTGCAACAGCCGTTCCCTTGCAGAGCCAGAAATAGATCTCAGCTTTCCATATAAAGACACATGCGAAGCTTTCTAAAGCAGGCTAAATCCAGGTTAAATATGTAGATGAGCATCAGTTAGAGAACATTCTTTCCCATTACATTTCCTTCCCAAGACTATGGTGGAGCAGGTCACATGATGTGAGAAGCACTGGCCCTGTACCAGGAGATGAACCACTTCTAAAAGCAAGGGAAGAAATATAGCAGCACTTTCACGTCACAAGCAACAAACCTGTGCAAAATGATTCATCTCCCTCCTCTCCTACTCACTCGTGTTTCAAAAAATACTTTGCTCAAGAGCAGACCTTTGAAGACACTATATAATAGAATAGTTCACAGAACTGTTCCTTAGGGAGGAAGGAGCCTGAAGAAGACATTACATAATAATTGATCTGTACCAAGAGGCTGACTAGCTTAAGCCTAGCAATTTAGATCATAGCTGGATTTTATTTTCTAATTAGCTGGCAAACACATAAAACCATTGTGCAAGCAGAGGACTCTTGACCATCTCACTTCCTGGCCAGAAGAGTCAATACTACAGTGCTCTGGTACTTTCTCCTATTCATTCATGAATTACACCGCTGTATCTGTCCAATCCCAGCTCTCAAACAGGAAGGAAAGTGGGCAGCGCTTGAGGATTCTTACTTTTTTGCAAATCACAGTTATGTTTAACGTGGTCCACGCTCATAGCAGCCAAAAAGTCATTTGCAGCAGCCTCCAGGCACAGCCTGTTTCCCCAAGGGACAAATCTCAGCACAAAGAACTGTTGCTAGAAGTTGAGTGAGGTCATACATCTGGCAAATATAAGGGCAACAAATTAAACTACTTTTTTAAGAACTTGGCTTCCTATGTGCCTTGGAGATCCAAAACAAAATCCTTAACTCTTCGTAAGCCTCCTCCTGTACAGAGCTCTCCACAAGCAGTTTTCAAGTCATATCCTCGTGTGGTGTAAAAGTGGTATCAGGCCAGATACATACGTGCTCCTTGCTCACAGCTGATCCATTGCTCCTTGAGCTAACGGCTTCACAAATGAGTCGCTGCAGATATTTCTAAGTTAAAAAAATCACAAATGTTAATAGCAGAAGTGGATTCAACTCACTCTGAAGGCTACCCTGTCCTCAGCGTGTGAGAAACATGGTGCTTCACAGATGGAGCTGAGCATGGACGAGATGGACAATAGTATATGGGTTCCTCTGAGATCTTTTGAGGTTATTTTTCAATGTTTAAGGGCAAGAATTAAAAGTTATATCATGCTTTCCACACCTTGCCTGCCTCTCAAGTAGCATTCTTTAGAAGTGCTAGTACATTTTAAGTCCTTATACTCAACTCAAGGTAAGAGGCTGTAAGGAGGGGACATTGAAAAGAGAGCATGTTGTTGAGATTTGGGACAAAGAAATGATTGAGATGGAGAGTTTCAGAAGACGTTTCCTTAGTATTACCTCTCTTGCTACCTTAATCATGTAGAGCTTGTTAAATTCCTGTTTCCTTTAGTTCCCCGCCCACTGTGCAGTGCTCTTACAAGTTGCATTGATCAAATAAGTGCTTTTAAGAAGTTGAGTACAGAAAAGCAACTTTCCCTGCATCCCACTAGCTTGCCCTTCAGCAACCAAGCATCTCATCTGTTTTACAAGCAAAATTATCTTTCAAATGGATTCACTTAGAACATCTGAAAGGAAAAAGCATCTTCGTTAAATGTGCCCAAGTCAATTAGTACTTATACAGTATTTTAGGGAGAACGGCAAATCGCTTCTGTGGTCTCTGACAGTAGAGATTACAAATTAATACAAGTGATGACTGTTGGAAACCTTAAGTTTTCTTCTGCCCTCCATACCTTCATCCCAAAAGCCAGCCCACAACACTAAACATCAGGCTCATAAATTAGGGTCTTGCAACTCCTTTTTGTCACTGCTCCTGTGACGGAACAGGCATAGGCACCTTTCAACTCCCTTCTCCCCAGCCCCATCACGGCATCAGTTCATCTCAGTGAAAAGGATGTCAGTCTCTCTCTCAATAGAAAGCCACAGAAAGCTTATAGCAAGAGCATGAAAGAATTTCACTGAATTGATTCCATTAGTGTAATCTAAGAGAAAATAATGATTTATCAGACTGGGAGCTTAGAAACAGAAAACAGTCTGCGGAGGAGCAGAGAGAAACTCACATTTATAATCTACCCCTTAAGCACGGAACTGAGAAAGCTCTCAGCTTCTCACAAATGAAAAAATAATGAATTATAGTGATAATGCCAACAAGTGGCTCTTAAAGATGCAGAAAGTACCAGAATGGAAAGAGACCAGAAGCTTCCTGGTAATGACAGGAGAATGCAAACAGCTTTATTCAGATGGGATGAGGATTAACATGGTCCAGACACAGTACAAGTGGACCCAAACTGCAACAAGAACAGGTGCAAAAAACTCGTCTGGTCTTAAGGTCTGTTAAGCCCTGCATGAAACACAGGTGCCAGCCAAGTCTCAAGCAAGTGTCTGCGATGCCTGCAGCACATCTGGAGATGGAAGCTCTGGAGCCGGCTGAGCAGATGCAATAGGCAAGGGTAGGGATTGAGGCAAACTGCCTCAGTAGTGGGGAGGGTTTCATTAACTCTGAGATACTCAAGTTCCCACAGCTCATTTCTTCAGCAACGTGCCTAACACTTTATTGCAAGAAAGGAGACCTCCAGCGTGTGTTAGGAAAAGAGGTGTTGGAGAACAGTATCTCCTAGAAGTCCAAGTTCTTGCGCAGCTACATATTGAACACCTGCTAAAGACCTGAAAGTCTTAGAGGTGTGATGCAGGGAGCAGGGTGAGTGATGATCTATTTGACTGTGAAATCACCTGCAAAATATCTGAAAATTAAATGCAGTCCTGTGTGAGAAGAGGGAAGGTTTATGACTTGCAGCCAGTGCGCTGCTATTTGGTTACATTTTCTCTTGTTCTATTCTGCCTTTAATTTAAAAAGTGGACAAGGTAAAAACTGCTTGTCAACCTACCAAGCATCTGACCTACTAGAGGCTAGGGCTTCTCCTCTAGCCTCAGCACAGCAAATTGTTTTCTACAAACTGCATGAGGGAGCAGGTTAAATCCCACCACTGGAACAGCCGCTGCACCAATTCAGGATTTAATCCACTTTGTCAGATTTGCCAGGCACGCTTTGGGACTTGATGAGACAGACCCTTCAACAGGCGCCAGCTGCACTAGGGCCTCCCATGCTTGCTATGATCTGAGAATGGAGGTGAACTCCCACTGGCCAAGATACCTTGGAAGCTCTTTGCTTGTGACATACAACCAGCAACAAATTTAACATATTTGGCAACTCTAGGATGTTTAAACATTTTAAGATGAACTCAGAGGCAGCTAAGGCAGGAGAGATGCAACCTTTTCAGCTGGTCCTCAGACCCCTTGCTGACTGCTACAATAACCGGAAAACACAAGAAATCACAATCATTATCCACACAAGAATAAAATCCTCCTTTTATTTTAGTAAAGTAACAAAGCTTTGTATTTACAGATACAATAAATGTACATATCAATTAAAAATTGATTACTCTCAAAATCATTAAAGGCACACAGTCTGTTAGGAACACAAACCACCACAAAGCTCCAAGGGCCTTCAGCTATGCTCCACACTCACAATATCAGTTTGCTTTGTACTGAGCGATTTTCTGCTGGTTCTCCAGACACTCCTTCAGCTTGTCCTCCGTGAGCGTCAGCCTCTGCTCCAGGATGGAAACTGTCTGCAAAACAAAAGGGAAAGCTGCCACTGAGCCACTCAGAGAGACAAGCTACGTGCTGTACTCTCAGTGGGTAATGAAATGGTAAATTCAAGGGAGTAATTCCAGGGCTGTAACACCAGGGTCAAGCAAGAAAACCCTCCCAGTGTAATGCAGCACAATTGAGTGATGGAGGGGAATTAAAACCCAAACTGGCAGCACCTACTTCAACATAATACCCAAATATCTGTGTGTTATCCAGTTACCTCACAAAAGGACTGTTACAGCTTTCTCCTAGAGCTGAAGTCATCATGGACAGGATACACAGGAAAAACATTTTAACCATGTCACAAGAAAAGCCTCTGCTAAAAACCTTTTATTGATCACTCCAAGAGACCTAGCCATGCAAAACTGCTTTCAGCTTCTACAGACACCAGAATGGCTGATAATAGGCGATTACGTTTAGTGTTTTAATACCCGCAGATCTATCAGCAGCAATCAATAGCTTCATATTCTGAGCACTTTTACTGCATAAATAACATCCTCTGTCAAAAACAAAGGACGTAAAGAACCTCAGACTTCATTAAAGTAATTCAAATAAACTTGGGCTATTTGTATAGAAGTTATACGTAGGAAGTCTTGGAATAGCACATTTCACAAGTGCACCACTAAGTGCTTGACAAAAGAGAGCAGGTTTCTTTACCCCGGTTTTACAGCTGGGGAAACTAAAATGCAAAGGAAGGAAATAATTTGGCTAAGGTCACTTAAGTGACCAGGAAATTTCTGCTGGAAAATAATTTGGGGAATGAGAGGAATGGGGGGGAGGGATGAAGAGAAAACACAGGCATGGTGAAAGCACAACATCAAGCACTATCATGAAGCCGTTTTCCTCAGCCACCACATGCTGACAAAAGTCAGAAATGGTTTCTCGTTTACCATAATACACTCCCCCCCCCAGACACAGCTCAAAGCTTATTTCTGCTACACACGCACCACTGACCTGTGATGAGGCAGAAGAGCCAATTCCTGCTGTGCAACGGAGCACTGCTACAGCTGTAGAAAGCTCTACCTAAAGGAACAGACCCTGCACTGCTTAAATGTTCCCCTGGCCTATGGCACTAGCATCATTCAGTCTTTTTCGCTTCTATTTCCATCATTCTGAGACACGAGAACTTCTGTATAGAGAGAGCCAGAAGAAAACTTGTGGAGGTACCAGGCAGCATCCCAGAGCCAGCAGGAGCCAACCATGCTGTTACACACAGCACAGGGAAACAACAGCTGCAAGGAAGATGTTTTCTGCTCAACACTTTCATGTAATTTTCATTCCAATAAATTTGTAGTGAGTAATTTTTGCAGACTAGAAATGGAAAAGGAGAAAGATAGGAAATGGAGTAAGTCCAAAGAACTGATGAGTACAGTCCATTTTGAATACACAGAACACCTGATGTCCTAGAAAGGTACGGAAAAGTGCAAAAACCCCATTACTGATACATACAGTAACTTACAAGAAACGCTACTTTATTTCCAGCTGACAGTTTTGTCATGTTTCCATGGCCTACTCATAAAGCAAATTCTTGTTGGTTGGCAAATTAAACTGCATGCATTCAACTGCTACTGCTTTTCAGAAGGCAGGGAAACAACAACTAACCAAAGGAGGCAAAAGCCATTAGCCTCGAGGATTCACCTGATGCAAGTTTGCACTCAAACCGTTTCCCCTCTATGGCAGGATCCTGGCTACCCACGGTGTCAGAAGCCGATTGTCAGTCTTTATTGCATACTAGGAAACAGTGACGAGAAGCCACGTAAAAAAATGTTGCATCCTATTTACTTTTTAAGTTCTGGGGAATAGTCAGCTCCATCATCCCCTAAACTCAGAGATCTGGGGGTCATGTTTGTTTACATGATGACAAACTCCCCATACGATTCCCCCATGTTATTTTTACTCCCTCAACACAAATAATACTAGTGATTTGTGATGGCAGCCCAAGTGCCAATCCTGCAACAGTTTCAGCTGTTACCAGCACCTTTTCTTCAATTCACATTAAACTCCTCCTTGCCTGATGTTGCAGCAGGGACGCCTCAACCACCGCCAGCCTCAAGGTGGAGGCTTTTGTAGAGCCCTGAAGGGGCAATCCAGCTGGGCTCTTCTGATGACTAAAGGTAAGCAGAGGCAGTGCTAACTGAATGCCAACAGAAACCAGCCGCACAACTGCCACAGGAAACCTGAGTAGCAGAGTTCAGAGCTGAGGGCATTTGTGCTCCTCAGGTGAGCCACAGAGTGAGACTCCTCGACATATCTTGCAGCACGTTTTGGAGAGCGATGAGAGCAGTCCCTGTGGTTAACCAGAAGAGAGAGCAGCCCAGACAGAAGACCAGTCATTAACTAAAACCAAGTTCTGAATGTGGAGATAGGAGTGGACAAGAGCATGGGAACAAATAAACAGGGCTAAGCTCACCCTGCTAGGGAATGCCTGACAAGCAGGGGATAGGATTTTCCAATGTGCAGGCTCACATCAGGTTTGACTGAGTAATAGGGCAGGGGACATAATGCTGCTTTGGTTGATAATTTCAGGACCCTGAAAAACATTTATTTGCAGCATGTTATTCAGATCAGGTATCGACAGCCTGGTTGTGCCTACAAAGAATACAGTCAGAAACACCAACAGGAAAGCACACGGTTACATGCACACTTGCAGATGTGCAGGCAAAATGTTACACTTGTGCTTATTCTATTTCTGACATCGTTAACCAGATCACAACATAAAATCCGTTTCTCCACTCATCTCGAAGAAGGCAGAAAGAAGTAGTATCCTAGCTTTACTTCACTAAAGATTCCTAAAATTTGCTCCATCCCTGATTGTTTTCAGTTTTTCAAAGAACTTACTAAAAACGGTTTTGTAAGGCACTAATTTACAATGCATCAAATAGCCCAAGAAAGGGCATTATTTCTACCTCTTCAGTTTTTTCGTTCCCACAAGACATGCTAGTTTATGAAGACAGCATTTTCTTTTAAATTTATCAAAAAACCACTTGCCTGCAAAAGAACAGGCAGCAAATGCAGAAGTGTTACAACGGAAAAATCTATCACACAATCTAATGACAATTTTAAAATAGGGATTTCTAATCACAAAGCATGATCACATCTCTGTGTTATGAAAACATTATTTTTTAATTCTCTTCTTTGTACCACCTTACAACGACGTTGGCAGGATAATATAATGCTCTGGACTTCTAGGCCTATGGCAAGTTAACCAAAGTCAAAGAGGCTTTGTGCCGCTTGTCTTTACCAGCACTCTTGGCAGGACACTGTAAGAAGCTGCATTTATTCACCATGTTGGCGGCTAAAAGAGTGGTTGCTCAAAGCTTCTTGCTCACAGTGGCCCAGTTTTATCTCAGTTCCTTCTCACAGACCAGCTCCACTGCTGAAGCTCAGAAGTTCATTATAGTCCCTAAGTCACCTGGGGACCAACTATCCAGCTGATGGGAAAAAACAAGTATATCTTGCAATATCTTTACAGTTCCTGTGCAACAGCCTCTCCTTCCCCTCACTTTAGGGGGACCAGCAGAGAGGGAAGGCAATGCAGCAGCAGAGGGGGAGACCACCAAGAAGATGGACTGTTGGGATAGGGACAGCGCAGGCGCGGCTTAGAGGAGAAACTGTGTGAAGGTTGAGGAGTCAACTAGAGTTCAGAGATTCAGGGGGGTAGACGGGGACTACTTATCGCTTGGGAGATATAGCACTGCAAGCCAATCAGAACATGCGCGTGCTCTGCGCGTGATCACCAATCACAGAACTGCTTGAGGCAACACAGCCAATTGGGTAAATGCTTTCACGTGTGATTGCTAATGCTTACACTTCAAAGGGATATATATTGTACTGCCGAAACGCAATAAAGTGAGAACTTACCTGCAAACTCTATGAGCTTGTCTCGTTTGTTCTCAGAAGCCCGGTCTCTCGACAATGGACAGCCCATGGGTTTGCAGAATGAGACTGGCCAGTCTGACCTGAACTTGCATGCTTAATTGCTCTGCCTTTTGCAATGTGGGTGGCACACACTGGTATGTTTGAAGAGCTAACTGTGCAGCTACTAATTCCTATGCGTTACCTAGCTTTCTGTAAAAATGGTCATTTCAGAGCCCAGTTCAGCCCCAAAGAGGCCCAAAAGTATAGTAAGCAAATTGCTGCATCCAAGGGACCACAAGTGTCCCCTCTCCTTGACAAATGCTGATGAGGGGGTTCAGAGGTACCTATACTTTCTCTCAACTAATTCAGTGAGTGAAACAAACTAGCAAAGGAACAGTTTTCACCCAGGTACCCATACATCTGCATGTTTACAGAAAAAAAAAAAAAAACTCCTTCCACAAACAATAATTTAAAATATCACAAACTGTAAAAATTAAGAGGCTCAGTGGGAGAACTTGAGCAGCAAGTCGCATGAACCACTCAAGCGCGAACCTGACTGGTGAGAAGCACCCCTTCCTCCTGCCATACAAAGCTTTGCCCTGATTTGCTGCCAGCCTCCCTTCCACTTCAGCAGCTGCACCTAGAGACATCCAAAGGAGACCCCTGCTATTAGTAAGTACGCTTAAAGAAAATTAGGCTGCCCTCTTTATGCACAAATTATATCCTAACACTGTTTGGAGACGGGACCAGAACCTGCTACCAACACTCAGGATCTCTAAAGGATTTTTAGCAAAAGCTGGTACTTTAGACAAACCAAGGGAAAAAAAAAATCTCATACCTAATAGTATTAACAAGACATGAAGTCTTCAACGGCATTAACACTAAGTAGCTGTTCTGGTTTCAGCAGGCAGGCCTGGAAACCCCACACAGCCTTTCGCTCACCCCCTCCCTCCTCCCAGCTGGGATGGGGGAGAGAATCGAGAAATAAGGTAGAACTCGGGGGTTGAGATAAAACTATTTACTAACAGAAAGAGGGAAATAGAGTAAAATAACAGTAATGATAATTATATACAAAACAAGTGATTGGAGAAAGCAATCGCTCACCGACCGCGACCGATGCTCAGCCAGTCCCCAAGCAAACGGGCCCTCCCAGCTCACTTCCCTGCCTTATATTACATGGTGCCATATGGTATGGAATATCCCTTTGGTCAGTTTGGGTCAGCTGCCCTCGTCCTGTCCCCTCCCAGTTCCCAGCTCCTTATGCCTCCTAACTGCTTCGCTGAGGAACAAAACGTGTCCTGGCTGTGTTCAACACTGCCAGGTGTTATCAGTTTTGTTTCTCTTCTGGGAACAAAACATAGCTTCATGCCAGACACTGTGAGAGAAGTAACTTCTGTTAGAAACTAAGACAGCAGCAAACAAATACATGCAGTGCTCTTTGTATGCTGGGACCAGCCTTACCCTACACTAGTCAAAGTCTTCAACTCAGAGACCAAATACGCTATCAACTTTTCTTTAGAAATTTCACATCTTCTTTAGATGATAGTCCTTTCAAATTAAAACAAGCTCTGCTACTCCTGAGATATTTTAAGTAAGTTACACAGCTCCTTACCCTCTCTGAATGCAAGCTCTAGGGTAAACTCTCACAGCCTATTTGCATAAAGTATTTCACAGCAGCCAGATTTAAGGATGGCATATTGATTATTTCAGAATGAAGATGTTTCATTTAGTCTTCCCTCTCTCAACATTTCTTTACGGCCGTTTCATGAATTTTCACACTAATTTTGTAACATGCTTCAATTCCACAAAATTCTCTATCTGGTACTGCAAAACACTCAGCCTCTGTGTAGCCAGACAGGACCACGCTGGTCAAAGCTGCTGTGCAGCCAGCGTTAGGAAGACCCATAAGCACACTGGATGAGGTTTTCTAAGCCTTTGCTCCTTCCACCTCGCAGTACACTCCACTTTCTGGGAAGCGTGATTGAGAAGACCTCTAACTGATTCACAAGGATGATTGAGAAGAAAGAAGTCCTATACCCTTTACCTGTCACCCAACCTAAATCTGAAAGGATGCAAGTCACTCTGATGAATGCCACCCAGCTCCTGGCACTAAGTGGCTGAAAAACAATTTAAATTAATCAAGCAGACCAACTGATCCTTCATCAGGGTCTGCTTATGAAGAAAAAGCAAGCTGTGGGAGGTGTTCAGTATGCGTTCCCACTGAAGGCTACAAGAGAGTGAAGAACCTCTGGACCTCCAGGGAGACAACTAACATTTTTGAGAACCCAGCCTCTGGGCAGGGTCATGCTATTACAGCAGAATCACTAGGAGTGTATTTAATTTAGGCAGTCTTAGAAAGAAGAAAAATCCTTAGAGACTTTGTAACAGACATATTTTGGAAGTGAATTTCAGGAAAGAGTATCTCAGATTATACTATATAGAGGACTGGTAAGAAACAGGGTGCTTTGTTTATTTGGAGTGAGATGTCAAAGATAGTGCAACTCCAAAAGATGGTTAACAGAGTGAATTGGGCAACCGCAGGTGTTTGACGTAAAGGCAAGAGTACACAAACTGTTTAATATAACCACTGCAAATGCAAATCTTCCACTGAAGCTGGGATGCTTATTAACAGATGACTCTCCTTCAGCAGAGCAGCTCAGCTGCAAGTACAGGAAATGCATTTTAGATAAGCACACCAAGTAATACCTGTTTTTAATACCTGCTCCACTTCGGTTTCAGCCAAAAACACCTTTCTACTCCAGGACATAAAGGATAAGTTATCCAAGAAAAAAACACACCTCTAATCACTTTAATCCTCATTTCCACCTCTTTGTATATGAGATCCAGTCTTTAATTGCAAACAAACAAAAAAGAATCGTTTTCCTCCTTAGCGCACCTCTGAAATGCCAGAAAAGAACAGGATTTTTAAAAACTGTTTAGACATTGACAAGATAAAAAGCTGCAGGATAGGGAGGAGCAAAGCTTACATGATGCATACTCATTACTCCTTTCCTTCTCATTCCTTCACTGGATTTGAATTGCCTAATTTCAAAGGGGGGCCACCAGGATATCTTTCAGTAATCCAAGAACTATTGTGAAAAACTTCACTCCATACTTCAAGGTAACAATTATTGAGCGTGTGATACTTACCTGAAAAAGGCAAAGATTAACTTCTTTACTCTCATGTGAAATATGGCCTATAAACAAGTTTAGGAAAAAAATACAAAGATGCTGCCAGGTCACATTAGACCAATTCGTTACTTAAAAAAAAAATACGGCTTGACGGAGTTTTGGTGAGGAGGGGAAGAGGAAGGTTTCATCGAATCAAAGACCTGTTTAAAGGAAGCTGTCAAAATGCTTAAGAATGAAATCATAGAATCATAGAATCACAGAATGGTTCAGGTTGGAAGAGACCTTAGAGATCATCTTGTTCCAACCCCCCTGCCATGGGCAAGGACACCTCCCACCAGACCAGGCTGCCCAAAGCCCCATCCAGCCTGGCCTTGAACACTTCTGGGGAGGGGGCATCCACAGCTTCTCTGGGCAACCTGCTTCAGTGTCTCACCACCCTCATAGAGAAGAATTTCCTCCTCCTATCTACTCTAAATCCACCCTCTTGCAATTTATAGCCGTTACCTCTTGTCCTGTCATTACCTATCCTTGTAAAAAGCCCCTCCCCAGCTTTCCTGAAGGCCCCTTCAGGTCCTGGCAGGCTGCTATCAGGTCCCCCCGCAGCCTTCTCTTCTCCAGGCTGAACAGCCCCAGCTCTCTCAGCCTGTCCTCGTAGGGGAGGTGCTCCAGCCCTCTGAGCATCCTCGTGGCCTCCTCTGGACCCGCTCCAACAG
>WBMW01004827.1:0-44204 GCA_013396635.1 Penelope pileata | reverse complement strand
TGTTTCAAGATTTCCAGAAAAATAACATTTTTTTTGGTATATTTTCAGTCAACACAAATATATTACCTGCAACTTTTCAAATGGAATGTATAGAGTTGCAATCAAACAATCAGATAAAAGAAAAACTTGATCATGTCTCTTTACTTAGACTTCTATGAGCTATATCTTACCTGAGAAACATATCCCTCATGTCACAATCATGCCTTATTCACGTCACTGCTTTTTGCAGTACATACATTTGTGAACAATTATTATCAAGGATGAAGCACAGGAAGAGTCATATTTCCTCAAAAATCTCTGATGAACGCCTTGAGAACTCACTAAGAATTGCAACCACTTCCATCGAACTAGACATTGATGCATTAGTTTCACAAAAACAAGGTCAAATGTCCCACTAGTTTTATGTTTTCATTGCTCTCTTTTAACTACATTATATATTTTATATGCAGCCTGAGACCATTTCTCTTCACTCAATGCGGCCCAGGCAAGTTAAAGAGTTGGACACCCCTGCTGTAGTACCTTCAGCAGTGAAGTTTTGAGTTCGTGCATCCGCCTAAACCAGGGGCACATTCAGACAATATATAAAAACGATGTCAATGTGTCACAGAGAGCAACTTCCAACACGGAGGCTTTTATCTAACAAAGGTCTTTGAATATGCAGTTCTAGAAATGAGCAAAATATATCCAACCCCACAAGCACATCCTACCCAGCCTACCCTGCCAGAGCAGGTGCAAGAATCAAGGATCCAACGTCCACACCTACAGACACTACTTTGAATCACCACCCATAAAGAGTCAGGCAGAGAAATCAGCTCATGCCAGCTTCTTACTCATCCCACCCACTTGGATGGCATGAAGCTGCACCCTGAAATCTGGGACCTGTCCAAGCAGGCTTCCCAAAAAGCAGCCCTGTATACAGTACTCAACCAAGGCAAACAATTTGCCCAACACAGGCACATCCAGCACATCTCATTGAAAATGCCTGCAAACCCTCAGCTAGCCACAGATGAAAATGCTACAAGCCATAACTGCAACTAACATAAAAAGCAGAAGGACAAGAGTAAAGGATGGGCTGACCGCCAGCCAGGCCAAGGAGGTATGCTTCCTCTCAAAGGCACTGCACTTTCCTTTTTATGGGTTAAACCAGAGCACGTGCATCCACTTGGATCAGCACTGGATTTTCCATGCCAAAATGTCCTTTCCTTTATGCGAAAGGAAGCTTTTCCTGCATAAGAAAGCACAACTTCAGGGAGCAGATGCTGAGCTGTTTACATATCATAAACACTGAGTGGACCTCCAAAATTTAGTTTGACATTCATTTTTGAAAGTTGCCCAACATTTAAATGGGCTAAAACAAACTCTTCTTCATAAGAAAAACTGGAAAGAGACTGCAATGATCAGAGTGACAGGGTTGTCTCCCACAAGCACCTACCTCTGCTTCTGTCACAGCTGAAATACAGCAGTGGCACTACTTGGAGCTAGTGTGCTAAGGCAACAGTGCCAGCTCTGCCAGACTGTCCACAGAGCCCCCAAAGCTGACAGTGTGAGCATCACTGTGGCATCTATCAGGGAAAGCCCTGACCTCATATTTTTAACAAAAAGCAGCAAATATGTGCGTATACATGTATGTTTCCAATTTGTTAAAGGAAGATTAAATTAGCCCCACTACTGTTCATAAGAATGGACAAAAAACCCCTCACAGAGCAAACTACAACTATCTTAATCTTAATAGCAATCTAAATCCTGTGGTGAACCAGACACTACTGATTTAAATTCAAAGAGATTTTTAAAAAGTTGCAAAAAACATAGAAAGAATCTTGAAATGGGAATTGACTTCGTGACAGTCTCAATGCTGACAAGCAATATGACTGCACAGACTCCCGTGCTCCCATCTGACTCACCTACGAGGTAAAGTGCCAGCTGAATTCTAAAGGCAGGCACCAGAAAGAGGGACTGCTGCAGAAGTTCCCTCTATTTTAGTCTGAGTTGAAATACACAACTTATTCAGCATAAATGAACAAATGTATTTTCCATTAAATATCTTATGACAACATTAAAGCTCTGGGAGTACAGCAAGAAGCAGCGGAACATTGAAGGAAGAATGGACAAGTAGTTTCAGAATACAATACAGCTCTCGGTGACAAAGGGAAAACGGAAGTAATTTATTTGTAGCAACCATTAAAGGCAGACACAGCACATCTACTTGGGGGAAAGGGAAAATTAATCCACCTTCGTTCCAAAGGTCTCTTGCTGAACCTTTCATGAAAACTGTTGTGGCTAAACAGTATTATAGCCAGCTACTGTAATGCTGATTGGGGTGTTGGGGCAAGTATTAACTACAAAACACGTGCATCAGTTGTAAAACTGCAGTGGACAACTCAAAAAAAAGTCACCTCGCTTTCTAAATAGTGATATTCATAAAATATATTGACAGGGTAACCACCTACCTGAATTGTACATCTACTTATAAAAGGTAGGACTCTCATAATTAAACCCAGAGGTAACGTTTCTGCTTTTTTCCCCTTCTCTTTGTTCCTCTCCACTGGAAGAGAGCAACTGAGTGGTGGGAAGAGGTGAGTTCAACTTTACCTCTATCCTTTAAATCAAATTTTACAATGTATCTACTGTTTTGTTTTTAAATACAGTGTAATATTACAAGAAATAATTTTAAAATATCTTGGAAGATGGCATTCCTTTTAAACAGTTGTCCTGGTTTAAGCTGGGACAGACTTGATTTTCCTCATAGTGTCTGGTATGATGCTCTGTTTTGGCTTTAGGAGAAAAACAATGCTGATAACACACCGATGTTTTAGTTGTTGCTGAGCAGTGCTGTACGGAGCTAAGGACATGTCAACTTCTTGAATTGTCCTCCCAGCAAGGGGGCTGGGGGGGCACAGTGACTGGGAGGGTAGAGAACCGGGACAGCTGATCTAAACTGGCCACAGGGATACTCCATGTTGTATCTGTATGACAAGCTCTCATCCTGACTGGGGACTTCAATAACCCAGATATCTGCTGGGAAAACAACATAGTGAGCTGCAAGCAATCGAGGAGACTTCTGGAGTCTGTTGAGAATAAATTCCTGGTCCAGGTATTGGATGGACCCACAGAGGTGAAGCATTACTAAACATGGTACTCATCACTGTGGAGAACATCATAAAAGATGTTAAAATTGGAGGCCGCCTGGGCTGTAGCAACTGTGCCACAGTTGAGTTCATGATGTTGAGGAATGTGGACCTGGCAAAGAGCAGAGTTAGGACCCTAAACTTCAGGAGAGCGAACTTCAGGCTGTTTAAGGAATTGTTGGTTGAGGTCCCCTGGAAAACCACTCTTAGGGACACAGGAATGCAACAGAGCTGGCAGCTCATCAAGGACACCTTTCTGGAAATCAAGCAGAGGAGGCAGGAAACTGGCACGGCTGAGCAAGGATTTGCTGGTCAACCAGAGAGATTAGAAGGAAATGCACAGGCAGTGGAAGCAGGAATGGGTGGCCTGGGAAGAATACAGGGATGCTGTCCAGATGTGTAGAGACGGGATCAGGAAAGCCAAGGCACAGATGGAACTACACTTAGCGAGGGGTGAGAAAAATAACAAGGGTCTCTTTAAATACATTGGTCAGAAGAGAGAGGGCAAGGAGCATGAACCCCCCTCTGATAAATGAGAAGGGAGAAGTGGCTTCCTCAGACATGGAGAAGGCTGAGGTACTCAATGAGTTCTTTACCTCGGTCTTCCCTGGCAGTCAGGCTTCTCATGCCCCTCATGTTGCTGAACCTCTAGATGGGGGTCAGGGGAACAAAATCCCTCCCACCATAAAAGCGGAGCATGTCCAAGACCACCTCATGCGTCTGAATGTGTACAAGTCTATGGGGCCGGAAGATATGCATTCCAGGGTTCTGAAGGAATGGGCTGATGGGCGAACCTGCTCTCCATGATATTTGCAAAGTCGTGGCTGTCAGGTGAAGTCCCCGGAAACTGGAAAAAGAGAAACATCATTCCTATCTTTAACAAACGGAGGATGGAGGATCCAGGGAACTACAGGCTGGTGAGTCTCACCTCTGTGCCTGGAAAGATCATGGAGCAGATCCTCCAGGAAGACATCTGTAAGGGAAACATGAGGTCACGGCCTGACTTAGTGATTGAGCACCTGGCGAAGGGCGGTGGCTGGCCTAAGGAACATCTGTATCCCCCCCCTCCATGTGACCAGGAGGGGTGGACCCAGGGTGGGACTACCCTGGGCTCATTTAAGAGCCAGCCACAGAGGGGAAAGGATCTCCTGTGTGGGACCTGGCTGTTCCTCATCTCGGTGGGAGATTGCTATCGTGTAAGTTGAAATCTTTTGTTTACAATCATTAAACCCTTTAATACTTTACCTGGGATCGGTTCTGTGATTGCACCACAATATCTTAAGGCATATGTGAGACAAGGAGGAGATATGAGACAGCCAGCATGGCTTCACCAAGGGCAGATCATGCCTGACCAGTCTGGTGGCCTTTTATCATGGAGTGACAGCATCAGTGGACAAAGGAAGGGTAAATGATGTCGTTTACCTGGACTTGTGCAAGGCCTTTGACACGGTCCCCCACCACATCCTTATCTTTATAATGGAGAGAGATGGATTTGAAGGGTGGACTATTTCGTGGATAAGGAATTGGTTGGAAGGCCGCAGCCAGAGGGCTGCGGTCAATGGCTCTATGCCCAGGTGGAGGCCGGTCACAAGTGGTGTCCCTCAGGGGTCCATCTTGGGATCGGTGCTTTTCAACATCTTTGTCAATCACATAGACACTGGGACTGAGTGCACCCTCAGCAAGTTTGTGGACAACACCAAGCTGATTGGTGCAGCTGACATGTTAGAAGGAAGGGATGCCATCTAGAGGAACTTGGACAAACTCAAAAGGTGGGCCCGTGTGAACCTAATGAGGTTCAACAAGGCCAAGTGCAAGGTGCTGCACTTGGGTCAGGGCAATCCCGGGTGTGTATACAGACTGGGCTGCCTTTGAGAGCAGTCCTGCCAAGAAGGACGTGGGGGTTCTGGTGGGTGAAAAGCTGGATGTGAGCCAGCAGTGTGCGCTTGCAGCCTGAAAGGCCAATGGTATTGTGGGCTGCATCAACAGAGGGGTGGCAGCAGGGAGAGGGAGGGGATTGTCCCTCTCTACTCTGCCCTTGTAAGGCCCCATCTGGAGCACTGCACCCAGGCCTGAGGCCCCCAGCACAGGAAGAATGTGGAACTGTTGGAGCGGGTCCAGAGGAGGATCATGAAGACGCTCAGAGGGCTGGAAAGCCTCTGCTACAAGGAAAGGTTGAGGGAGCTGAGCTTGTTCAGCCTGGAGAAGAGAAGGCTTTGGGGAAACCTCACTGCAGCCTTCCAGTACTTGAAGGGAGCTTACAAGCAGGAGGGGGACCGCCTTTTTACAAGGCCTGATAGCAATAGGATAAGGGAGACTGGCTTTAAACTGAAAGAGGGTAAACTTAGGTTAAATGTTAGGAAGAAATCTTTTACTCAGAGGGTGGTGAGGCACTGGAACAGGTTGCCCAGAGAAGCTGTGGGTGCCCCATCCCTGGAGGTGTCCAAGGCCAGGCTGGAGGGGGCCCAGCGCAGCCTGAGGTGGTGGGGGGCACCCAGCTGATGGCAGGGGCTTGGAACCAGATCATATTTAAGGTCCCTTCCAACCCAGGCGATTCTATGATAAGCTCTTGGATGAGTTCCAGTGATAAAGCCAACTAATATTTAGCTGTCCTCTCTCAGAAAACAGCTCAATTTTTCAGCTTCTGGTATCATGCTGAGAACTGTCCCTATGAGTAGTCTTTTGGTAGGACAGTTTAGGAGGCTGAGCTCATGTGAATAGAGATGTAAAGTGGTCCTCTGTCACAGTTCTGCCAGGAGATCTTTGTAGCTTTTGTTTTGCTTGTTTTTAAAGTTTAAGTGCACAAATATATATACTTAGCTTTGTAGAAGATAAACAGTAGTCAATTTCAGAGCTATCCAATTTGAAAACTAATGGCACAGCAGATTTAATGAAGATCAAGAAGAGCACTGCTTCAGTGGAAAGGACTTCTGAACAAAAGATAAGATAAGATAAGATGAGGAGCCCATGGCTCCTCAAATATGCCTCTTGGTTAAGATAGATGTTTAAGCCTCTTTTTACACTAGTAGGTTTAAAATTTTCTCCAGGAGGCACTGAATTATGCTTATTTCTTCTTCTCCAGGAGGCACTGAATTATGCTTATTTCTTCAGTATCTGTTTTTCCAAAACAGATTGATTCCTTATGTAGTCCATGAGATTTTGTACAAAGACTGTCATTTCAGCATGGTTCTCCTGTACGTTGACTGGAAAGTCCTCCTTGAACAAACTAGAGCATAAATAATTTTCTGCCTGAAGAAAGATGTACCCTTATTTTCCTAAGTACCCAAGCTTTCATTTATGTTCAGTATTGTTAGCACTCTAGGATGCAATTCTTTTTGTTTGAAAAGAAATTGCTACAAAAGCCTAAGTTCAGACAGTGGTGATAAGTCATTTTTCTTTTAAAAGAAAAATGTGTGTAAACAGTGTTTTGATCATAAAGCTCTCTGAGGCAAGTTCAGTTATAACTGAACTTCCGAATCCAGCTCCACCTCTCTTCTTTACTTGTTTCCTTATGCAGTGGTGACCTTGGGTGCCTTCAGTGCTCCATGCTCATGGTCTCCATGCTGACTGCAGCAGTTCAGTCTTTCTGTAAATAAATTCCTCCTGAATTACTTAGAGGCCAGATGTGCTTTTTCTTTTTTTGACCTTGTGGATTCCAAACTGGTAACTATCTCTAAATTTGGCATCCATTAATACTTACAAATATTTCTGTACATTTTTTTTACTTGCTGTGAAATTACCTTCTGGGACAGCATAGCTAGAGTTCTATGCAATTGAATCTAAATGTGTATTTTTCTTCGCGTCTCCTCTGCCTCGTTTCATTTATTCCCTTGTCGTTAAGAATTGTGAGAGGGAATACTGTGTTCACCAAGGATTATCCTTCAGATTAAGTGTGATCTGCAAATCATGTGGGTGTTTGGTTTTTTTTTTCCTGATCTGTTTGTCACCCTGTTTCTCTGAGGATGTTTTCCCACTATGAGAAGCTTTAGACTGGTATATGATTATCTTCCTCTTGGAATAGGCAGGTAGATTGTTTACTTATATGAACAACAGTGATGAGTGTTCACGATAAGCTTCCACCACTTTCTGTGCTGTTCTGCTGTCCAAACAGAAGCTTGACAGGGAAGAGCAGGAGTGTTACTGCAACTGATTGGAGGATGTTAAGGACTTCTTCCCCACATCATTCACAAGTGGTACAGTTGCAGGTGACTGTTAGTCATAGCTGGGTAACTTTCATTCTCCTTTTTGTTGAAGAGGTCCCACTTGTGTAAGCCTACTGCAACTTGTGACCTCGCATTTTTGCGAGAAAACAGAGGTTCGACAGAAACTGAGGAAAAGGCTTCTTACTTTTCCACAAGCTTCTCTCTAATGTGGACAAAGGTAGCCTGAAGAGGCTGTACATGCTCTAGTTTTTTGGGGAAGAAAGAAGCGACTTTCCAGAATATAAGATGGAATAGTTAAGCTTTGTACAGACGATGCTCAACTGTCTGTCCTAACATTGCTCTTGGGGAATAATATCCCCAAAAATCTCAGTGCCAAAGTAATGGTGTGTGTGGAAATGAGCCACTATGGGAACAGAAATTATAAAAAGTAGAACTATTGGGAGAAACTTTCACCAAGTAATCCTTCAGTTTCATTGTTGAAAAGGCTGGATCCAAATGAGCTGTAGAGTCCAACTCTTAATTAATCAGAGAACAATGTACAGCAGCAGTACCAGGTTTACTCATACCAGGAGGCTGGAATTTTCCCAAGCAGAGCTGGATAGCTATATCAGTTTACTGTGCTCTTTTGTGGAACCTCACTGCCTATCTCTGATTTTCTGCATCTTAATTTGTCTGTGAAGCTGGATCAGAGTAAAATAAGTGCTCTTTCACTCATCTGCATCACTGTCCATTTCATGAGCAGGTAACAGTGGAGCTTCTTCCCAAAAGGTACTTCAGGAAGCCTCTGTTAATTGTTAGCCCTGTAATACTCTCTTCCAGCTTCTTCTTGTTGCTGTGTGAAACTGCATTTTTCTCAGGCCAGTGGGATTTGCCTCTATGTGGCTCCTTCCTCTGAAACTTTTGGGTTTACTTTTCCACTGATCTGGCCTACATAAATAGAGGAAGGTGTTCAGGACAAACAAATGAAAGCCCACGTATTCTCCATTTTTATGTTTCAGCATTTTTTATGTTATTTCAAATTGGTTAGAAGTTTTTCCATCTTGTCTTGAAGAAAGGCTTGAGTGAGAAGGCAGAATACAGGCTCCCTCAACCTGGCTTTCTAAGAGAATCTGAATGACTGCAACAACGTGCAGCACTTTTGCCCAACAGTGGTTGGGAGTAGCAATGCTGCTGTAGCTGTTTCCTTAGTGTACTAGTTCAAGATTTTTCACAGAACTAAAATCAGATTTTAATTCTTGTTGTCTTACAGTAAATAGATCAAGACTTTTGAAAGATAAAGCAGGTCCTGACAAGTCATTAAGGGTCTGAATAAAAGTTGCCTTTTTAGTTTTGCACCACCTCAGGCTACTTAACGTAAATTCACCCACATAGGTTGCTGCTGTATGTGGCTTGTTTTAATGCTTGAGTCATAATTCAAAGCAAAGAGACAGAGGAAAGATTTATTCTAATCTCTGCAATTCTTTGTCAGCTTAGAGCAATGGATGAAGATGCATCAAACTTTTCTGCTAAAATCCAAACTTCAGCTGAGTGAAATACCCAATGTTGTGCTCTATATCCTACCTATCCCTATCTAGTAGAGGAATGTTTGTGTGTGTGTATATATGCATAAGTCGTGTTTATACATAACATACGCATGTATGCAACAGATACATGTGCAACATATACATACATACAACATAGAATCATTGAAAGGCTGAGGTTGCAGATATCTTAAATATGATCTGGTTCCAAGCCCCTGCCATCAGCTGGGTGCCCCCCACCACCTCAGGCTGCGCTGGGCCCCCTCCAGCCTGGCCTTGGACACCTCCAGGGATGGGGCACCCACAGCTTCTCTGGGCAACCTGTTCCAGTGCCTCACCACCCTCTGAGTAAAAAATTTCTTCCTAACATTTAACCTAAGTTTACCCTCTTTCAGTTTAAAGCCAGTCTCCCTTATCCTATTGCTATCAGGCCTTGTAAAAAGGCGGTCCCCCTCCTGCTTGTAAGCTCCCTTCAAGTACTGGAAGGCTGCAGTGAGGTTTCCCCAAAGCCTTCTCTTCTCCAGGTTGAACAAGCTCAGCTCCCTCAACCTTTCCTTGTAGCAGAGGCTTTCCAGCCCTCTGAGCGTCTTCATGATCCTCCTCTGGACCCGCTCCAACAGTTCCACATTCTTCCTGTGCTGGGGGCCTCAGGCCTGGGTGCAGTGC
Organism: Penelope pileata; assembly: GCA_013396635.1. Lineage (NCBI taxonomy): Eukaryota > Metazoa > Chordata > Aves > Galliformes > Cracidae > Penelope > Penelope pileata. Next base: position 34,733 of record WBMW01004827.1, on the reverse strand, counting down.
TCCAGATGGGGCCTTACAAGGGCAGAGTAGAGAGGGACAATCCCCTCCCTCTCCCTGCTGCCACCCCTCTGTTGATGCAGCCCACAATACCATTGGCCTTTCANCCGCAGCCCTCTGGCTGCGGCCTTCCAACCAATTCCTTATCCACCGAATAGTCCACCCTTCAAATCCATCTCTCTCCATTATAAAGATAAGGATGTGGTGGGGGACCATGTCAAAGGCCTTGCACAAGTCCAGGTAAAAGACATCATTTACCCTTCCTTTGTCCACTGATGCTGTCACTCCATGATAAAAGGCCACCAGACTGGTCAGGCATGATCTGCCCTTGGTGAAGCCATGCTGGCTGTCTCACATTGCTTGCTTGCTTGCAAAGCAAGAAGCTTGTACATGTACTACTTTTTTCAGGAAAACCAATACTGCATCCATGTGAAGCATGTATTTAAGTTATATGGCTGCCGAATTTCACAACTGAGGTGGCAAGAAAAACGCCATCATCACCTGAAAGCTTCTGTTCTGCTGTACAAGTTACCTCTCTCAATAGGATATCCTGAGATGAAGAAGCAAACCACGCACAACACTCACAGACTGGACCTTTCACTGCCTTTTGAACATCAGCAGTCCCCCTTCCTCCTATTAAAGACTACTGTTAAAGTATTTTTCCTTAGAAAGTTCAACGCAACAGCAAAAAGAGTCAGAGGCTTAGATGGAAAGTCTCCTCACCAGCCCTTCTTTGCCTTGTAGAGTACTTGGCAAAAGGAGTTACAACATGCCTAAAGAAGGTTTACAGTTATATTTAAGGTAGAGTAAAGAATAATAATTTTTACTAAGTTAGCCAATATTTTTTTATTACTCATCATTTTCAGTGAGTATGCATTTAGCAAAGCACGTTCCAACTGTCCATGTGACATCAACTGTTCAGCATTTGTTCACAATGCTTTACCATACACAGCCTCCTCGGAATTTGTCAAACAATACCAGCAATTCTGTCACATAATGAAACAAGTGTTACTGTATACTTATGCCAGCAGTAACTGCATGTACGAAGCCTTCCTCATATTTGGAAAGAAAACACATTAAAAAACACAATCAAAACCCCCAAATAAAATGTCTACCCTCTCTGAAAAGAGCAAATTGTAGAATTAAGTAAATATTTTCAGTAACATACCAGATCTAAGAGTATGTCCTTTGATCTGATCCTACACAGTTCTTCATAGCTCAGTTACTGACCCCTAGAACAATTGCAAGAGCCCATACACATGAAACTACAGGCAAAAGTCTGACTCTTATTCTGACTTTCCCTTAGGTCCTCACTGCTCAGTTTTTCAGCTTAAAACATAGATTTACTTGTACATTTTAGAGTCTAAATGAAATCCAAAATCTAAATCAAGACACAGGACAATAAGACTTCATTTCTTCCCACGAGTCTCATACAACACTCATCATGAGCGCTTGCCCTTAACTTACAATTGGACAACACTTTGTATCAGCAGTTATTAGTATATAAATTGCAAGCATTTCAGTGTTAGCATAACTCTGATCTAGCACTCAGAATCTCTTACATCTACACTAACATATACTTACAATTTATCTCTGACAGCTTTAGTGTGCTTTCTCATCCCATTTTTGTGCTTACGCTTTTATACCATAGTCATGATCGTAACTGGCCTTCTTTCATTTGCAGTAGTCCTTGCATGGAGAAGTTCTACTTTCAAAGCAAGCCGTATCTCCCAAGCCTCGTATATTTACATGAAACACAAGCAGGTGGGCAGAGCAACTTTGAAGTTCACACCTATTGCTGCAAACAAGCTCAATACCTCGATTCACAATGAGCTTTAACCAATTGCCTGAGAAATTAGCATCTTTTCAAGGCTTTGGTCTCCACCTGCCTATTGAAATGAAAATTGTTTTAGAGCAAGTTTCTTTTCTAGCTCACCAACCCTGACAGGACTTTTCAAGCCTCTTTTATGCCATAGGTTATTTAGGATTCTTTTTTCTTCCTACCCTTCTCAACGATGGACCAGTTTTTATGTCTGCATTCAGTTATTCTTTATTAGCACTTGCATTTTAGTCTGACTCTCCCCATGAGAAACTAGATAAAAACACAGTGTTTTTACACATCTACTGTTTTGATTAGTACCCATGCTATCACAACACTTAAATTTTCGGAACTATATATGACAGACAGCATAAGCTGTTCTTCAATAAATAGTCTCTTTGCCTTTAGTAAAAGGTGAACAGATTCAAATGTGTCAAATGTTCATTTATTTTAGGGGTATTGAAAATGAATAACAATCTACATACCTTTGGTATGTAACTATATTTAAAAGAACATCTGCAAAATTAGTCTTATTCCAGAAGAAGAATCTCCATGCTACACAGGAATAGAAGAGGATGAAGCAGTTTCCACTGAAGGACCTCAGTATGAGAAAACAGCAACACACAGTTTTTGATAAGTCATTCAGTTGGGAGAGAAATAGGAGAAATAATACTGACCTCTGCTACTCAAAATGCATCAAAATAATTACTTCATAAATTAAAAAAAAAAGCAGCATTTTGCTCAAAACAGAAAGGGAGCCCTTTTGAAGATAAATATAGTGAAATGCAAGTCCTGCAGTAAGTTGTAGCAGTACTCTTCAAAAACAGTCTAGCATAACACATTTCAGTTGAAAGAAAAAAAACTTAGGCTGTCATCAGCAGACAACTTATTATGCAGTTAGAATTTCCAGGTTCAGGTTATACTTACATCCTTTAAAACAATAAGCCAAGCTATTTTCAGAAATATTAGGTTTTTTTAATAGCTAAGAACATTTCACATCAATTTGAAATTTAAACTTAACCAATGGTATTCAAAAACGAGCTCTCAGATGACATTATTTATATTTCCTCGAATTTTAGTAATCATAACTGTCTTAATATGCAGGCATTGCACTTTTTAATAACCTGAAATACAAGGGCAGTGAGCACGAGTCATATTTTGTATTTCTATTCTCATGAAACGTAGTGAGCCACTACCAGAGAGCTGGTGTGGGCTCTTCTGGTGACAGACAGCCACTGTACAGCCGATACCCACCAACAATTTCACCATCTTGGCTTTGGTATCACAGATCACAATGCGACACAAGACAATAGAAACTTTACTTCTTTACAGCAGGACAGAACTGCATCACACTTCCAAGGCAAAACAGCATTCCTGACTGCTCCCTGAGAGGCAGCAACAACTGCACAGAGATCACACTTAGCTGAATCAGACAACTGGTTTCAGCCATGCCAGCTAGCACCTAAGCTCTCCACTGCTACCACCTCCATCCTGCTTTCTAGCCAGGGCCTATTTTCTTGTTGGAGGAAGTCAAAGGTTTAATTTACCAATCTCTATTGATGTTCATAGCTAATCTGGCAGATCTGATGGAAGTCTCCTTTGTGCTATTCAGACAAAAAGGTAACATCGTGTTTGGCCGAGGAGTAAATAGGAGGGAAGAATCCCTCTGACTATTACTCTCAGTTTGATCTCACAGAAGTTACTTGTAAAGCAATAACTTTTCCTCGCTTTTTATATTCTCGTCCTACCGTTGGAAACAGCTATTCCTACACTGTATGCCCAAACCAAGGGGGGTGTTTGGGTAGCAGTTCAAATACTCTCTCCTCTGAAGTAAGCCAGGTCCCCAGATCAACGTACATCTCTTCCGTGTGATTCAGTATGAATTGACTTTGCCTTCTCTAAAAACACAGCACCTAGTCCAAACCAAAATATTACACCTCAATGAATTTGCAGTGCCTTGCTTCCCATGGGCCCAGGGCACAGGGAGAGAAAACGCCTGTCAGCCAACACCATGACATGAACTTGCCTGTCAGTAGTACACAAATGGTCCCACCAGCATCCATCACCTCTGATGGATGACATGTAAACTCTCTTCCCACATGAGGACAGTTTTGTTGGAGGAATCAACATTCAAGGTGGTGAGTCATTGTTCAAAGGCTTTGTTCAGCAGTTATCTTCAATACACATCATACCACCTGCTGACAAATGTTCCATAATGATGACTAAGTTTTAGAAGAGACCAGGCATTTCTTCTATCCCCTTCCTTAAATTACTACTGGATAATATGCTCTGGTATTAATAGTGGCACAAATGGGAGTAACATTATCGCCATCTCACAGTTATCACCACCACACCTTGTCTGTATTGTTTATACCATTACTTGCAATATTACAAGCCAAATGCAGTATCTTTTTCCCATAAAGGCTTTCTCTGTCTCTGCTACATTTCACCACACTTATACTATTTTAAAGCTGACAGAGTTCAAAGTTAGTCCAGTTCAATAGGCTAATAAACAAAGAGGTCATTGGACTGTTAGTTTCATAGCCTGCACAACTTCAGAGTTAGAGCTCAACAGAAGGGGAAGATACCGGTTTTACCAAAGCTAGACAGGATTAATACAGACTTTCATCTCCTTCCATGACTGCTTCTGACCTTTCTGTCCTTCCCATGTAGCACCAGCATCCTCTGTTTTTGATTGCTTCTCTTGACAAAGCACTCAACATCAGGCATCAGGTTTAGAGTTGCAGCAAGTTACACACAGACCTTGTCTGTCACAAAATACTATGGCTATTCCAACCCCTCCAGCAATGGACTGAGGTTCTATTAAGTAAAAACACTATAATATTTAAAAAAGAACATAGTTTAGTAGCCTAGTAAAGAATACCTTATTTGGTGAGATTACAGATACCGCCACAGAGCAACAAATATCAGCTAGAACCTTACCTTTCAATTAAGGCATGCCATGTATGCATGAACTGTTCACAATCCACCTTAACTTATAGCACGTGTTGAACCAGATGCAACAAAACAGTCACAGCGATAAAATATTTCTGAATACTGCATTTATACTTGAACATATCAAGAAAATATCCAAAGATTTATAAGAGAATATGGAAATTCAAGTGAAGCATCACTATGTGCAAAAACTGTAACTCACGCTGGCAATAACTTTACAGAGTTACTCCTGTAGTATCCAAGACGTCTAACACCAATAATACACTTAGATCAGTGCATCATACAGCATTATTCAGCTAGTGGATTCATTCATCGGGTATATTCGGAACTCAGATGTCTCCAAAATACTTAGGAACAAAGCTCTAGTACAGTGTTACCTGTTTATCACCTGCATTGTCTCTGTACAGAGATTTCTTTTGTCTTTGCTAGTTGTCAATGATAAGATACAATGAACATCTATTTTCAGAACAGCCTAAACGATTTTTATCAGCTAGTAAAACTGCTTTCAGCTGCTACTCACATCTGTGCTCTTTATTTTGGGGAGATGAGAAGAGATTGAAAAATATTGTCCAAGCCTATCACACATTCTTAAATGCAGGCTGCTAATAAAAACGCACATATATGAATTACATTTATTTCTCTTTATCATTATATACACACTTTCTATGAAAATTACATATCTAAGTAAACCAGAAAAAATATCAAACTAGTAAGTAACAGACATCCTACAACTCAAATTAATACTAAGGATAAAAACAGCTCTGTAGTTCAACCACCTGAAATTGAGTCACATGCTTTTCAAGTTGTAGAAGATGTTCCAGAAAGGAGCTTTATGCAACTTCTGCATGCTGACCTACCAGCCTTTGACGAGTCCCATCCATACTGGCACCAGATTCTTGTGTTTTCAGAACTTCACCATAATCTGTTGCACCAAAATTAGTCTTCCATACCATCACCTGCAGAAGAAAGCCAAGTAGCTAAATTATCTCTATGAAAACTTATTACTACATTTGCTTAAAGGTCAAATTTCCCTACACATCAGAGAAGGCAGACGCATTTCAAAGCTTGTCTAAGAAAGCTTTGTCATCAAAGATTATGTTATTTGTAAACATGCTACTGAATATAGATGTAGTTCTCAACAGCAAAGTGTCTTCCATCATTTCTTCGGTTAGGAAGAACGGAATAGAAGAATCATTGAATCCTTAGAGTTGGAAAGGACCTTTAAAGGTCATCTAGTCCAACTCTCCTGCAATGTACAGGGACATCTACAGCTAGATCAGGGTGCTCAGATCCCAGTCCAGCCTGACCTTGAATGTCTCCAAGGACGGGGCTTCCACCACCTCTCTGGACAACCTCTGCCTGTGCTTCACCATCGTTACTGTAAAAAAAACTTCTTCCTTAGATCCAACCTAAATCTCCTCTCTGTCGGTTTGAAACCAACAGATGACATCAGTGGCTCTTCCCTTGTCCACTGATGCAGTTACACCATCGCAGAAGGCCATGAGGTTGGTCAGGCAGGACCTGCCCTTGGTGAAGCCATGCTGGGTATCTCGTATCACCTCCCTCTCTTCCACGTGCCTTAGCATAGCTTCCAGGAGGATCTGCTCCATGATCCTTCCCAGCACAGAGGTGAGTCTTACAGGTCAGTAGTTCCCCAGGTCATCTTCTCTACTTAAAATCAGGTGTGATATTGCCTCTTTTCCAGTCTCCAGGGACCTCACCTGACCACCACGACTTTTCAAATACCATCGAGAGTAGCTTGGTGACTACATCAGCCAATTCCCTCAGGACTCTGGGATGCATCTCATTGAGACCCACAGACTTGTGGATGTTCAGGTTCCTCAGGTGGTCATGAACCTGATCTTCACTCACAGCAGGAGAGACATTGCTTCCCCAGTCTCCTCCTTTCAAACCGTTTGTTCGAGGGCTGTGTGACAAGCAGCTGTCAGAGAAGACCAAGGCAGAAAAGTACCTCAGCCTTCTTGTCCACCGTGACCAGTCTGCCTGAATTACTCACTAGGCAGGGTAGACCCCCTTGGTTGAGGTATCTGTAGAAGCCCTTCTTGCTCTTCTTGGCACTCCTTGCCAAATTTAGTTCAACTTTAGCCTGTGGCAGGGGATTGGAACTTGATGATCCTTGGGGTCCCTTCCAACCCAGGCCATTCCATGATTCTTGGCTTTCGACCCTATCCCTACACAGCCTAGTGACTTCCTCATACTCTTCTTATAGTCCCTGCTTCCACTGCCTATGCATTTTCTTCTTACTCTCCAGTTTGAGCAGCAGGTCCCAGTTCAGCCATGTCAGTCTCTTGCTTTCCTTTCCTGACTTCCTTCATCTGGGGATGGAGAGCTTTTGTGACCTGAAGAAAGCTTCCTTAAAGATCTGCCAGCTCTGCTCCGCACTCTTGTCCATGAGGACAGTTTCCCAGGGGGTTTTGTTGGCTAACTTCCTGAAGAGCTGGCAGTTAGCTTTCCTGAAATTCAGTGTCCTAATTTTATTCTTTGTCTGACATCCCTCAGGAGCATGAACTCCACCACTGCATGGTCGCTACAGCCCAAGCAGTCTCCAATCCTGATGTCACCAATCAGTTCATTTGTGTTGGTGAGCAACAGGTCCAGTATTGCATCCTCCTGGTGGGGCCATGTATTACTTGACTCAAGAAGTTACCCTTGATGCAATCCAGGAGCCTTCTGGATTGCTCAGAGCTCATGGTGCTATTTTTCCAGCAGACATCTGGGAGGCTGAAGTCCCCCAGCAAGACAAGAGCTTGTGATTGTGACACTTCTTGGAGCTGGAAGTAGAAGGCTTCATCAACAGGCTCTGCTTGATGAGGCGGCCTGCAGTAGACACCAACCACAAGGCTCCCTTTGTTGCCTTGGTCTCTAATTGTCACCCATAGGCTTTTGACTTGCTCGAGACTATTTTTTAGGTTTCTTGGGGGGTTAGGAAGATAGAATCATAGAATCCTTAGAGTTGGAAGGGATCTTTAAAGGTCATCTAGTCCAACTCCCTCCCCCTTTATTTCTGTTCTTTCAACATTATGAAACTAGAGCTACCCAGAGAACTGCAAAGCAACATGCCGATTATACCACTGAAATCACGAACACATTTAAATACCACATGTAGTATTACAGCACTTAGCCACACACCAAACAACTACCTGCCGGTTTATCAGAACATTCATTCACAAGAAAAGGAGAGATTAGTACTTTGAGACTAATGTTAGACATTATGAGCTAGTTTGTCAGCCAAGTATCAAAAGTAAGCAAGTCTCTCCATAATGCAACATTTATTTCTATCATCATTCTATGACAATTCTATGATTTCAAAAGAGATGAGGAGCTGAAACTGGACTTCTAACACAAAAACTTCAACATATTAAGAGCAAATATGTGGACCAAAATCCTTAGTAATGACGCTCTAAAAGTCAAAAAAAGTTTAAGAGCATCAATCAACTATTTCAGAAGCCTAAAAGACATTATGAATCTCAGCAGTTCATTTTAGTTATCAGAAACATCAATGCTTACAAAGCTTCATTCCTGCCTTCTGTGAAATGTAGAAGGACTTTTTATACTTGCAGAGATAACCAACGAGGCCATTCCACTGCATAACAGGAAAACATGATGCTCTTTAATTGTACAGGTAGTCTCTTCACAGCTTCACAGTTCAGTGAACTGAAGTGGTCAGCCAGATGGACTAGATGATCTCTGAACGTCTCTTCCAATTGACTGTTCTATTCAGTAATCAAACATCTTTTCAGATCGTATACATGTCTGAGATCCCTCACAAACAACATCTTCTCTATGATCTGTAGAGATATTCTTGACTATTGTCATCAGTTCTCATGTTTCTCCTGCATCTAGAAAGCTAGTCTTCAGCAAGATCTGTTCCAGAGAAAAATCTTCTTGTACATACACAAAGACTAACGCTGTTTTTAATACTTACACATGTTGCATGTGAAAGCTCTTTCTCCATGCACAAAAGGAAGAAGAGTTGCCGGCATTTTCAGATACACATCTAAGAGGAGAGAGGCAACTCCTTCACAAAAGCTAACAGCCAACATTCCCAATACATGTGGTCAGAAACATAGTCAACGTTGAGTTGTGATGACACTGATTCCCAAAAGCGTCAGGATGCGATCAAATGGAAAAATGTACCTTTACAAAGCACCTTTCTGGGAAAGCACTGCCACCCAGTGCCTTGGTTAGCAACGCTAGAAGATACTTTGCGGAAAAAGAAGGAATCTCATCTGCAATGAACATTACTTTGTTTAAAGAGATCCCAACCATAGGAAAGACAGAGGACCTGATAAAATAAAAGCCTTTCACGGGAACCTACACAGTGGAAAAGTGTAGGCTAACGCATCCCCTTGAAATAAAAATAAAAAAACCCCAACTTCTCAGCTCTGCTTAGAAATCAAAGACAAAAATAGGATTGTTGAAAATAATTAACAAAGAATTGCTATGTAACTGCATCTTACAGCAACATCAAGCATTCTTATGAGATAAAGAAACAACAGCAAAAACCTTTATTTGTTTCTTCTGTTAGATAAGCATTTCAAAAGCAAATCTCAATAAAGTGATCCCACTATAATTTTACAAGACAAAAAAAACCTAGGTATGTCTCTCTTTTTTGAGATAGCTTGTTTAAAAATCTTAAAATAATAATAATAATAAGTGGTATTAAAGAGACAGGATGGTAAGGTATGCCACTTATCTTAGTATAAAGTGGAGACAAAACGTAGCAGATCACAAAACTGACATGAACTACAAGCAGGAGCAGTTTCCTTCTCAATAGTATGCTGAAAACATACATTAAAGAACCTAACAGGTCATTTCAGCATGCTCCAGACATATTTGGTATGTTCTTGCTTTCTCCTACTTACAACAGAGAAGAAAATCCAGCTGGTTTTAAACAAATGTGAATCTGGATTATAATTCAGGACCAGAAGCAAAAGGAATAGGGAAGTGCTTTGTCCACAAAAGCCCTTTACCAGCAGCATGATACACCCAGGCTCTAAGTCCAGGTATACACATCAAACTCAGAGAAGTAATTCCAGCTCTGACTCAAATAGCTGTGTAACAGCAGCATTCACACAGCTTTGCACCAGGCTCCCACTAATAGAAAGATCCTGCAGCCTCTGTTTGAGTCTGATCAGACTCAAGTCTACCTAGGGCGATGGCTTAACTGCAGCTTCTCAAAAAAGACCAAAGGGACAGATTTATGGGAGGATGAGAGTGCTGCAAAATATGAAATACAATCCCCTAGACAGCGGATCAATGTACTCTGGGAGAGCACATCACCACCCGCTTGCCTTGTCCTGATGCCCATCTCTCCGAACTAGCCAGTGGCAGATCAGCAGACAGTCTCAGGCTATGATAACAGATTTTCAGGCTGTTTCAATGCAGGCGGTTGCACACCCTCCTAGTCTATTCTCCAGCAGCAGCCAGAAGCAAATGCCTCAAAAACGCATTTTGGCCAATGGAGTTAAATCCACCTGGCAGCCAGTCACGAGTGGTGTTCCCCAGGGGGCTCATCCTGTTCAATATCTTTATCGATGATCTGCGTGAGAGGATTGAGTGCATCCTCAGTGAGTTTGCAAATGACACCAAGCTGGGAGGAAGTGTTGATCTGTCTGAGGGTAGGAAGGCTCTACAGAGAGATCTGGACAGGCTCCATCGCTGTGCTGAGGCCAACGGGATGAAGTTCAACGAGACCAAGCGCCAGGTCCTGCGCTTTGGCCACAACAATCCCATGCGACGCTACAGGCTTGGGGCAGAGTGGCTGCAAGACTGTGCAGAGAGGAAAAGGACCTGGGGGTGTTGGTTGATGCTGGGCTGAACATGAGCCAGCAGTGTGCCCAGGTGGCTGAGAAGGCCAATGGCATCCTGGCCTGTATTGGAAATAGTGCAGCCAGCAGAGCAGGGAGGTGATCATCCCCCTGTACTCAGCTCTGGTGCGGCCGCACCTCGAGTGCTGGGTTCAGTGCTGGGCCCCTCACTACCAGAAAGACATCGAGGCCCTGGAACGTGTCCAGAGAAGAGCAACAAAGCCGTGAAGGGTCTGAGCACAGTGTTATGAGGAGCGGCTGACGGAGCTGGGATGGGTCAGTCTGGAGCAGAGGAGGCTCAGGGGAGACCTCATCGCTCTCTCCAACTCCTTGAAAAGAGATTGTGGCGAGGTGAGGGTCGGCCTCTGCTCCCAGGAAACAGCGATAGGACGAGAGGGAGTGGCCTCATGCTGCGCCAGGGGAGGGTCAGGTTGGATATAGGAAAAACTTCTCTGAAAGAGTGGTCAGGCACTGGAACAGGCTGCCCAGGGAGGCGGTGGAGTCACTGTCCCTGGAGGTATTCAAGAAGAGATGTGGTACTTAGGGACATGGTTTGGTGGGCAACACTGGTAGTAGGTGGGCAGTTTGACTGGATAATCTTAGAGGTCTTTTTCAACCTTAATGATTCTATGAAAAACACATATAACAAGGCCTGTGTACAGGGTAATATTTCCTCTGTTGTACATACCCTACTCCAAACTAACCCAGCTTAAGTGTTTCCACAGCTAGAACATATTTCTCACTACTTTTTAACATTGGTTCTCTCTCTGAAAGCAATAAACGCAAAAAAAAAAAAAAAAAGGGACAGGGCAGCTAACCATAAAATTAAACCAGTCACGTACCTGTTCATCAGATCCTCCAGAAGCAAAAAAGTCTCCTGCTCTGGAGAATGCTACACAGGTGGCTGGACCCTGTGAAAAAAATAATTAAAAGATAGGTTTAAAACAAACATGGAAAGGACAAAAAAAAAAATGTAATAAGCTCCATTTACTACAGTTTTACAAGGTATTTCTCTTTTGACACCAGCAGGCTAAAGAAAACACTTCCAAAACTCCTCTCTGTCAGGTAAACAGCCCACAATCAGCATGCTCTGTTTGCTGGCACTTGGTTATTTTCCACACTTTTGCTTGTTTTAAGATACTCATTCTTCAATACCCATAGCATTGAGAAAGTGAGGAACAAGCCAAGTTTTACAGCTTCAGGCTTTGCCTTGTTCCCCCCAAATCCTCCTCTTCTCTTTAAGATTAGCATTTTCTAAAGTTTCTGTTCATCTTTTAAAAAGTGGTGAAAATGCTGAGTTTCGTTAAGCGCAGCTTTCAGTTAGCCACCGGAGGGAAAGGCTCAAAGTGGAAAAGGAGGTTTAAAAACATACCAATACACACAGCGCTGCATAAATGGTGCACTGAGAGAGACCGTCAGAAGAAAAATACTCCCAGTACTGACAATTCTGAGCATTCAGAAATCAGAAGCCATGCCCCATAGAAACAGGGCTTTTTTCTGGGCTTTCTTTTTCGTTTGTGTCGTGCAAACAAAGCAGAGAGATTGCTTCAGATAAATTTTTAGCCACCTCAGGTAAAGTATTTGAGGGCTTAACAGTCATAAACAGGAGTAACAGAAGTTTTAGGCTCACATGGCAGCGATTCCCCCCACCAAGACAACACTTCCCAAGGAGCAGGCAGTTCCCATGAGAGGCACGCTCCCCTTGGCGGCTGGCTCTTAAATGAGCCCAGGGCAGCCCCAGCCTGGGTCCATCCCTTCCAGTCACGGGGGGGCACAGGCACAAACAGCTCGCTGTGCTCCCCGGGCCAGCCATCACCCTTCACCGGGTGCCCAATCACAGATCCAGGCCGTGACCTAACGTTCCCCTTACAGTTTGTTCGTTCATTTTAGAGAAAGTTTGAGGGGGTGATGACCGCACCTTTCAGGCTCCAATTTTCACATCTTCAGAGTTTGTTTTCTAAGCTCCTCTTCACATCATGGACATTATAAAGAAAAGCCCACTAACCCAAGATATAGCTCCAGGGTCCAAAACTTCAAGAGTTACCCAAAATCTTCAAGACACTGACAGCACAAGACAGCATATTTCATGGACTGCTGTGTGCAACAGAATCACTGTGGAAAACAGCACGTTCTCTCAACACACCTTCTCAACAGCCTGTCTTCGAAAATATATAGCTACCATTAAGGGACAGCATAAAACACAGGACTAATGATGATAAAAACATCAACAGGTAGTGCTAGATGTAAGAGGCAGAAGATAACCAGTTCTGTTGTGATAGAGAAGGTTTTGTTTCGTTTCTAAAGTCATCACACATTCTCCTATATATTTCTACAATATTTCATGCAGATTGCTCACTACAGAAGATGCACGACAAAGCTCTCGCCAGTCCGTTGTGACATAACTTCACAACCTGTCTGACCAGCCATCAAACAAAGCAATCAATTTGCACCAATTTGGCCAAGGTTAGAAGCGTTTCAAATCTAGGAATACATATATTCAGAATATATATACATTCAGAGTAACTGAATGCAGAGGATTCAAAGTAGAATACAATTATTAATTTTATTGGAGACTTGCTCGTCAAGAGTGTACAAAATTCAAAACCACGGTTCTCAGCACAGCAGGAAGAAAAAGGCAAGGCTGTTTGAGCAGCACTGGGAAGATTAATAGCTGGCAGAAGAGTGGCAGACAGAGCAGCAGCATCAGAACTTATCTTAACTATCTTTGCACATTAGTTTCAATTTAAGGAGAACTACAATTGAGCAGACAGTAGAGTTTTGGAGGAGGTAGCTATTCTTCGTACCCCCTCACGTGTGGGCTGTGAAGCCAAGTAACAGCCAGGCACTCCTTACAGCAGAGTTCTTAGCCGTATTTAAGCTACAAGCTATGATCTGTGCAGGCTCAGGGTAGGTGTCAAGTTAAAAATACAAGTCGTTAAGTGAAAAACAGAAGGCTGTCTCTAAACAGTTTCTCTCTTAATAGTTTTATGAAAGAGATGCAAGAATTAACGTGTCCGGGATCATCTTCACACAGCACAGGCAACTGTGTTTTGAAGAAGTCTTGCACTTTAAAATGTCATTTCTGAGAGACTTTAAACGGTACTGACTGCTGAAGCACTACTTGAGCAAAAGCATCAATTTCACACCATAAATTTATTTTAATATATTTTCAACCTTTAAGCAATCACACAGGAAGAAATACACGGGAAGGATGAGCCAAGCAGCTAAACAGAGCTGGGAAATCATTGTGTTCAAGCACAGGCACAAGAGACAAACTGTTCTAGTTAGAATAAACAGGCAAGGATCCAGACAGAATTTTTTTTTTTTTAAAAATGTCAACTGCTAGACGCACTAGCGGTGCAAGGTATTGGAAGCCTGAGCTTTTGCCCAAGCTGGAAGAGGCTTTGCAGAGGCTGGAATAAGCATCTCCAGAGGTTGCCTGTGGCCAAGTTTGCTGGGAAAGCAAGCTGATCTTGTGACAGACTGAAAAGCAACAAGAAAAATCATCATCATCACAAGAAAACTTCAGGACACTTTGAGTTACCTTCTTTCAAGTAACACTATGCATCTCAGAAGACAGGGAGGAAACTTCTCACTATGCTGCATAAGTTACAAGGATGGACTGCTCTAAGACAAGTTCACATCTTCCCAAAGAGCAGGTGTGAATCGTGTGAATTTCACACCCAGCTTTTGTTTTCCCTTTTCTTTTTTTACCCCCTCTCCTGCTCTAAAAAAAGTGAACTTTTTATAAAAAATCTTGAAGCTTGACCAATACACAATGATTACACTCAGGATAAATGCATTACACTCACTGCAATTCGTGTCCTACAGTCCTCTGTGCTTCCAAATATGCTGGAACAAGATAATTCCAGCAAAACTAGTGTTTCAACGTGTTTATGCCTAGTGTGAAGTGTTTTAGACTTCTGAAAAAACACTTGAAGATATTTCTATATTATCATTTCACCTGAAGCAATTTCAAAAGGTTTCTGAGGCCTTCTGATAGAAACATCTCATTTTGGAGAGATCTTGCCAGAACTGATCTTTTAGCAGGAATTTCAAAGCACACATGCAATCATTAGCATGACTAAGCTTGTACAACTAACACAGCATTAAATACTGCAGATATTTCAAACCATTTTGCCCTTAATCAGCTGAGATAAAACATGCTTATGCTGCCTTCTCCCATTCACTTTCTTCAACAGTTCAGCCCTCTGACGACACCATCGGGAAGGCAGAATCTTTAAAGTAAATAGAAAAACCCTCCAGTAACCCCAAGTAAGCAGAACCATTTCATCGCCAGAAAACTACACAGTGATGAATACTGCTCCAAAACAAAGTTTTCTGAACGACGTGTGAAATGTAACAGAAAGGAACGATTCATGCTGCCTATGCCTGTCAGGATATCAGATGCTATATTTAAAATACTCGGATTGCTGAGCTCTCTCTTGTAAACCAGTGAGGGTTGGGAGCATGAGAAACCATTCAAGACATTGCTTAAGACAAAATGGTCAGGAACAGGCAAAAGCGTGGAATATTGGAGAACGGTGGTGTATTGCAAAATAGTTTTAACGGTATAAATATTTCAGGGTATTTAGTCAAAATTTAGCACAATACAAATCACAACAGGCACTAAACTGACTCCAAAGTCATGGCATTCAGAAAAGGGAAGAAACGGAAGTAGAGCAGAACACATTCCTCCCAAAATAGAAACCGATACCAAAGGCTGAATTGTGCCTTCATATATTGAAAGAAGGGGGACAAACAAGATGACAGACACAGCATCCTCTACAGATTTATTGACATAAGTTAAGTGGAAAGTCTCTTTGCCACATATACTTACAGCACTCCATTTGGGTATTGCGGGTTTGCTATAGCAAACACATACAACATCAACACTAATCAATATTCAGCTCATTTCCTCTAGTAAGGGAGCAGCATCAGGAAGGGTGGAGATAGGACACAGGGAGTCTTGCAAAGGACAAACTGCCCTCGCACTGGATGCGGCCTAGAATCCTGGCAACGTATGCACACACACAAGCAATGATAACAGGATTAAATCTAGTCCTTCGCACCTGATGCACAGCATCTAGAATCTAACTATTAAAGAATCTAACTTATGCACAGGCTACTCCCAAGAGACAGAGGTTACCTTCTCCTTTCTCCCCTCTATGTTTCCTCTGTGCTCAGGAGAGCACGCAGGTGGGTTTTGAGTATCTCCAGAGAAGGAGACTCCACCACCTCTCTGAGATGCCTGTTCTAGGGCCCTGCGATCCTCACAGTAAAGAGGTTTTTTCTCAAGTTCATATGGAGCTTCCTCTGTTCCAGTTTGTGCCCACTGCCCCTTGTCCTTTCGCTGGGCGTTGCTGAAAAGAGCCTACAGATCAAGGTTAATTATCACAAAGAATCACAGGTGGTGGAAGGGACCTCTGGAGATCAACTCCAACTCCCCTGCTAAAGCAGGTTCCCTACAGCAGGCTGCACGTAGCATTTACTGCCTTAGCAATCCAACTTAATCAGCTTACACAAAACAAAGTGCAGCCTTAAGGTAAGACGCTCAGAACTATTCTGAAGGGCTTTAACGTAGTCTGCCTTCATTGCTTAGCGGGATGGGATCTGAAGCCAGGATACAGATTACAGGACTCAGTGACTGGCAGGATGCTAGTATCATCTGTAACAATTGACAAGAGAGCAGGAATAGCATCCCCGAAAACAAAGCTTTCAAACATGGAGCTAAAAATAGATCTCTCTAAAGAAACACTGAAGAGAAAGGCCAAGAGTTTGACTTAGAGAAGTGGAAATAAGCCTGGAGCATGGAGTCACCTCCATGCAGATCCCAGATGAATGGGTACCACCTACAAATAAGCAGATCATCACAGAGGAAGTCCCAGTAGAACTGGTGAAGGAAAGAAGACACATGATTTCAAGAACAGCAGGGCCAACACCATCAACAGTCAATTCAAGTCAAGAGAAGAAAGCTTAAGCTACAAACAGAGCTAAGATTTTGGCTTTAGCATAACAGAAGGAACAAGAGCCAGTCTGGAGAGGATCCAGGATTACATTCTGCAAGATGAAAGGAGTGGCAGAGAGGTAGCTGGAGAGACAAGTGGGGTCAACAGTGCTGGCAGAATTTTACTTTTTTAAAATCTGAGAGAAACTGTCTACCAGAGAAGAGCCAGACAACAAAGTAAGAAAGGTCCAAGAGCTAGAACAAGGCATTTCTACAGGATGTGAATAATTTATTTCAAGTACAGCTGTTTCTGCTGCTGCCCCCAGGACAGAATATACCAGCCAGTACATTCATTCAAACTCTTCTAGAATGGATTAACTAGTGCAATGAAAAAAAATAAACAGAACAGTCACTGTCACTGCTTGTATCACTTTCAGTAGCTCCAGAGCATAAGAGAAAGACAGCAAACAGATGGACCTTGAAATGACAGAGGGCAGAGGAGCAAAAGATGGAAAAAATGATCATTACAACTAGGAAAACACTAAAAGCAGGTGAGAAACTAAAACAATGCATTTGAGTGCCAAAGAGTATAAAGGGTCTGTCTTAGTTTCTAACAAATTACTGTTCTCATAGTGTCTGCTATAAAGTTATGTTTTGGTTCTAGAAGAAAAACAAAACTGATAACACCTGGCAGCAGTGAACAGAGCCAAGGACATTTTCAGTTCTTCAGCTTCTTGTATTCTTCTGCCAGCGAAAGGGTTGGAGGGGACACAAGGAGCTGGGAGGGGACAGGACCAGGGCAGCTGACCCAAACTGACCAAAGGGATATTCCATACCATATGGCATCACGTGATAGAAGGAAGAGGAGTTAGCTGGGGAAAGGGCCACTGCCCAGGGACTGGCTGGGCATCAGGTGGTGGCTGGTGAGCCCTTGCTTTGCCTATCATCTACTTTTTGCATGTATATACGTGTGTGTGTGTGTGTGTGCATACATATAAAACTACTGTTATTTCTTCTACTTCCTTTGCTGTCTTAGTAAATAGATTTTATCTCAACCCATAAGTTCCACTGTATTTTTCTCTTAATTCTCTCCCCCATGCCACTGGTGGTAGGGGGGTGAGTGAGTGACTGTGTGGTACTTAGCTATCTACTGGATCAAACCACAACACGAGTCAAACCACAATAGGGTCTGAGACGAGATGTTGACCATCCTATCACTTGGCTTCATCAGCAGAGATCATTGAAAATAGTTCAGTGAAGACTGATTCAAATTAACAAGCCTTTTGGTAAGAAGGGAGTGCTGAGCTAATACCTCAGGTTCATTGAACTTTTCTTGCAGCAAGGAAACACCCAGCTACAAAGATCTGTTTAGTCTGCACAGAAAAGGTAAAAGACAGGCCTAGAGAAGAAAGCTGAATTCAGACAGAAAGACTGGCAGCCAAGAAGAAGCATGAGGGGCAATAAAGCTGACAACACACACATTGCACAATCTGGTACATAACCTACAGAAGCAGCATCAGACGGGAAAATCCACATCTTAAAGAGACAGGCTAGAAAAAATTTAAAAAGAGCTACGAAATCCATGGATATCCCTAAGACAATATGGAGAGGGCAGATGGTATTATGTAGGGGCATTACGTACTGGCAAATCAAGAGGTGCAGGACAGAGCTGAGTACTGTCCCCAGTTGAGGATGGAGGGGCAAACAAGAGGGTGTGTGGAAAAAAAATCTGCATTTCCCACAGCAAAGACAAGAAAAAACATTTAGATACAAGACATTGGATTGTTAGAAACTGCACAGTGATGGTGATAGCACAAAGAAGAGAAAGGGAGAGGAAATGAGAACTAAGAAGAAAAACGCAAAGGACAGAGGTGCTAATGGTAAAAGGGCTGTTTTCATGCCAAGTGTCCCTGGCAGTAAGTCATAAGAATTTTCTGTGGACTGAGTTTTGAAGAGTCTTTACCACCTACACTGAGTGAGACAGCCATGCCTGCCTGCACATTCCCACCATGGAGTTAGGTGTGCTATGGCTTAGCACAGAGAAAATGCGTCCTGCTTCCCTAACATAGTGGCACCTTGTAATTGTAACGCCAGTATCTTTTAGATTCCTGAAAGCTTCAGTCAAAAAAAAAAAAAAAACACCAAAAAAAACTCAGTAACAAACAGAAAGCACATGCAAGGGAAGAATACAACACTCATTTTCTTGAAATACTCAGAAATCACAGAATCATGGAATGACTTAGGTTGGAGGCGACCTTAAAGATCATCTAGTTGCAACCCCCCTGTCGTATACAGGGTTGCCAACCACCAGCTCAGGCTGCCCAGGGCCCTCTCCAACCCAGCCTTGAACACCTCCAGGGATGTGACATCCACAACTTCTCCGGGCAATCTGTCCTGGTGCCTTGGAACCCTATGAGCAAAGAATTTCTTCCTAACGGCTAACCAAATTTTCTCCTCTTTCAGCTTAAAGCCATTCCCCCTTGTCCTACCACTATCTACCTGTATAAAAAGTTGGTTCCCCTCCTAACAGCAGACAGTAAGGAAGCACATCCATTTCCTGTGAACCTGTTCAAAAGATCTCACTTTTAAGTCAGCCAGCAAAGTAGAGAGCAACTCCTGCCACCCAGGTAGGTAGAATGCAGCTATTCCATTCAGGTTGCTTGGAGAATTGTAAGTTTGCACTTTCTAGCTTCCTATTTAGAAATAACCATGTGGCTGTTTTCTAAATATTTACAGGGAACTTCTACTCCACTACTGAAGTTCTCTGGAAATGCTCTACAACCTGCTAGTCTCTAGCAACTATCTAGAGGCCCCAAACATTATGTTCCTCCATGATGATTCAGTACCAGAGATGGACTTACATAACAACCCAGTATCTCATCCTGTATGGACTGAGGCAATAGCACTTCACAGCTTGAAGCACTCTAGAATTAAAATATGCAGAACAGCTGCAAAATGTCAGCTCCAAGCTGCAAACCGCTGTCCCTAATGATCCTCGTGTTACAACAGGGCTAGCTCCATTACAACTTTAAAAGACAGCAACGTAAACTTGGCAATCCTCCCTACGTAAACTGCAGCTAATCAGCTCATACCAAATTCCCGGTACTCCAGCAGTTGCGTCAAAGTATGTCTGAAGGACTTCAAGACTTCTGCCTTCAAGTGTCCACTTACATGCAGCCTTCCCAGAACAGCGCAACAGCAATCAGCTGTCAGAAAAAGAACCAAGGACCAACACAGTCACCCACACAAAGTCACACCTCAAGAACGGCTTCAGAACAAGCTGTTCGTTTGGTGACTAACCTACAGCCCTCGCTTAAAAAGGCAAATCTACTTAACGATCCAAAAAATCCACACCCACTTCATTTTTAGCCACTTGGAGATACTGACAAAAATCACAGTGAGACTGGAGGAAAAAAGCCCCACGTATCAAATAACCCGCATTTACATACCAGCACTTTGAACAAAGCACGGGTTATCACACGCTGTTAATGGAAAAGATCTATCTGTCAGATCAGGCATTAAAAACCCCACAATATAGCATGTATCATCAGAGCGAATGCCAACCCAGGGCTATGCCAGGACTGCTTGTTCCCATTTCAGCTTCATGTAATACCTTTAAAGAAGACCGGAAAGCACTATCTCTCACTCTTTTCCTTTTTTCCAAAATGAAGGAGATATAACCCTGCAATGGCAACTACCTTTCAGCTGTGCTGGTGTCAAAGCATTCTCAATGCCAGTTAGATGACTAGGAGAGAGTGACAGATGTGATCTCAGTGATATGAAACAGAGGGGGGGGGGGGAATAAAAATCAAGGGGCTTCAACCCTACATCCCTGAGCTTAGTACAGCATCAGCCTAAAGAGACTTTGTATTGTCTAATTCTGAAGGCTTCCATCACAGTAATCAATTTTGGATTCTCACTCAAAGCTAAACTCTGTGAGAAGCAGAGGAGGGAAGGAAGGAATAGAAAGCAGGTTCAGCTTCCAAACAAACAGTAACTGCCCACTTCACTTCCTAAGAGAAGGATAAAAGGTATAAACATTAACTGTACCTCCACACTTACCCTTTTTCAGGAAGCTACTTCCTAAGCACTTGCTTGGCCAATTAACAAAAAAGACAAATATGAAACTAAGATTAGTACAACAGGTAAAATCTTTGAAGTCCTATCTGATACGAGCATCCCCCAGTCCTATTTTTGAAAGAAAAAAAGTTTTATGCAATAAAAGTTTATGTCTTGGGATACCCAGCATTTATTATCTTTTCTTCAGATCTTTGTTCCATTCTTTTCAGCATTTAAACCCTTTGGTCAGTCTTAATCAAATCTTTTCATGAGGTAGAACTTCAAGTATGAGGTTCTTGTACTTATCCATTAGTACCACAAAAGGAGAGAAAAGCTTACTAATAAATTGTAAAGGAGAAGTTGCAGAATTAATTCAAGCTCTTTTAGATATCAGACAAGGCAATCACTAAACACAAAGCCACAAGAAGCCAGAATTATCACTTTGGCAGCTGACACAGACGTTGCCATTGCCCAGAATTAGCCCTCCAACAGCTTTAGGCTATGATTTTCCTCAGCTAGTTTTGACTTTTCAAAATTCAGACTCGATGTAGCAGAGAAACAAGAGGTTTAGGAATTTTTTTGGCCCTTTGGAAAAGGAATCTTTAAAGCAGATTTGCTTTTTCATGCCTTTGAGCCCCACTCAGAACAGACAGTGAAATTAATCAATTTATTTTCATTTAACATTTAAAATGAGAACTCCAAGCATTCATATCATAATTAACCTTACAAGGAACACATCCAGCAGCATACTACTAATAGGCCAATGAGTTAAACCTAACGAGCCAGCAGCATTTATCACCTTCAATTATTTAATATAGTCAGTTAACAAAATGGAAACATGCCCAAATGACATCTCAAAATATAATTTCCTCCATTTTACCACTACTGTCTGCAAGCGTCCTGTCAGACAAACAGCATTTATTCTCCTTCATACATCCATATGAGAAAGCCAAGTGCTATTTACATCTCTTTCAAGAGAGGAAGACGGTCTAAGCTGTGGAACAGAGACTACACAACAAGTTTAGAGCCTGAAGCACAGCACTGACTGTGTCCCTTAGGCCTTAGGCTTGCGTGCTCAATATTTGAGCTGTCTTTTTGTCTTGTTTCCTTGTCTATTGTCTCTGCTCCTGTCTTATTTCCTTCCCCCAAAAACCGTGATGATGTCAAAGGTTTTCATTATCATCATTATTATTTTAATAAGCAAAGAAGTCTTCAAAGATTGTTGGCCACAAAGAGTGAAATTTAAGGCTTGAGCACAGATTTGCCCAGTATGTTGTGGATGTCTGTGTTATTGTATAAAAGGCTTTTCCTCACCTGGTGACCATGAAGAGTATACAGAAGTCTTCCTTCTAGCAAGTCCAGAATTTTAAGAGTTGAATCATTGGAAGCAGTAACCAGATAATTTCCAGAGGGGTGAAAGGAAAGACTGTTTACCACAGCACTGTGCACTAAGGATGGAAAAAATGTATACAACAATCACCACCACCAGTTTACATAAGCCCAAGGCAAAAGAGTAAAATTAAGTACAAGCACATTCCGATATTCTGTTACAAAGTTTAACAGGAAAACTATTATGGGGGAAACATTCTACAAAACTCTTCAAAGCACTGGAGAACAAGAGCAGCATTCAACTCTTGTAAACATAGGCAGTACTTTACTGAAAGGGAAAAGGAAGCTTTGCCAATTATTCTGAGATTTAAGACTACAAAAGTTTCCAGTGTAGCCCTGTAACGTAACTACCTTCACAAGTGAGCTATACAATTATGCTACAGAGCTGGACATTGACATATTTTACCACAGGGGAGCTGCTGTTCTCGTTTCCAAGTAATTCTAGAATAAGCTATAATAATAATAATAATCTATAAGCTAGTATATTAATGAGAAAACTGAAATTACTTTATGAAAGACAAACTCAAAATTGGAATTGCACAGGATTGGTTTTTTTTCTTTATTTATAATTATTTTTTATTTACTATCTGACCCTAAGCAATACTGGGTTTAACAGGAACTAGGAAAGAAGAACCAGTGAACTTGAAAATGCTCCAATATAATTTCTTCAGCCATCCAATTTCCCTCACCAAAAAAATATTAAATAACAAGTATGAGTAGAGAAACTATTAGAAGTATGAACTTACAATAAAGCAATCCTTTTTGCACAAACATGAAGCCTAAGTTATTTTGAAGAGAGCTAAAGAAAATGCTCTAGGAAAAGCCAAACTATGTCTTTACGTTACTGCAACATTAAGCATCTACCTAATGTAGGACTTCTGCCAGACTAGCCCATACCTCCCACAAAAGCATTCACAGCATTTTCCCCAGAAACCTGCCAGCACGGCCTGAAACTTCACTTTATTTCATGCTTTAAGCAATACATTGGACACAGCACAGAAGTCATCTCCCACTGCTCTGCCCTAGGAAAATAATGGCCAGTTAAGCAACTGATTTTGTGCTCAATCATTACACTTACAAGTTAACTACTGAATATTGAGCCATGCAAACCTATGACTGAACATAACTGCTTTGAGTCTAGCAATGCAGGCACTGACTACGCAGAAGTAGTAACAAGCAGGCAGAAAAAAAAACAGTATGCACTTAACAGAGCCACAGCCCCAGAAACTGACGCCCACTACCCAGCTCTGTCTGAAGTGTAGACACGTGCCAATTGCTCTTTGAAAACAGCAATGAAAAAATAGGTTAAAGCTGTTTCCATAGACCTGCAAGTGAGATGCCCTACACACAACTTTGCACAGTAAAAAGCAGTCTTCAGGTAATAAGTACTGGCCATTTTAATTAGGGGTTGATTTGCTGTACAAAAACACTTTGCACTAACTAGGGAAACAAATACAGCATCTGTTTACTCTCCTGTACAGTGAATGGGATCAGAGCATCTTTATTTTGCTAAAAACACAACATACAGCAAGTTTTGCAGTTTCCATTCTACTTCCAACTTTCCTTTACAGAAGTTACAGTTGGAATAAGCCCTGGCAACAGAAGCAACACAGCTAAAAGACTTACCAGTTTTGGAAAAGAACCAAACTTCAACACGGAAGAGTCTTCAACACGGCAGGGCTACTTATTCATTAACTTCTCAATGCAATTTTAACTTTAAAATGGATTCCCTTGAAATCACGCAGCGTAAGCAAACACAAAGGAAAGCCATGCCCCCTAGTGGGACTCTGATGGCAGCTTCACATGGGAAAGCCACAAAACGAAATCAGGTTTAGCCAAAAGGCATGTGTATCAACCCTCACAGATAGCAGGATCTACAAGCATAACTCCATAACATGTTAAAAATGCATTGGCTTGAAGCTACAGGCACATGAAGGGATTGCATACAGCTGTAGATTTCTTTGGCTTTTATGACTACTTCAAGCTCAAAATGTAATAAATTATTAGAACTTACACAGCAGCTGTTAAAAGTAACACTCCTCACAGGAAAAGATTACTTCAACAGAAGGAGTGTCACGCTAAAACGTAATTTAGTAAGGGTAGGATACAGGCAAAATATATAACTCCACATCAAAAATAAACCTGGCAGTTGAACCTAAAGCACATTACACTTGGACAATTTAACAGCGGTAGTGGAAAGCAGGAAGAGATCTTTTGAGCCAAATTATCCCACAGCTAGAAATACGCAGTGCAAATCTTGTCACTGCTGAGAAGCTGATAAAGTAGGTTAAAGGATAGTCTGACGCTATTCAAGTATTTAAACATGCTACCTACTGTAGCAGCAAGGCTTCAGAAAGGCACTCCCAAGTTTTGATAAGGGTCACAAGTTAACGATCCTTCTTACATGAAGAGTCGCACTTCAGCATTCATAGCTGATACTAAGCTGGTACAAGGTACAATTACAATAACTTGGAACAACAGCCCTCAAAAGGCTTTATTCCATTACACTTGCTAACCATCAGAACTGGAAGTGATTGTGTCAATAATAACTGAAGAAATAGAAGTAAATAAAATAAAAATCACCTTATATGAGAGTTTGAGATGCTCAGGTAGATTTAGAAGTGAAAGAGTTCAAAACCCATTTGACCTGACTGCAAAGGGACGATATACTTGAAAAGATGAGCTTGAATTTAAAAGCCAAGAATAAAACACAATCAGGGCACAGGAGTACTGAGCATATCCTTTTTTTTTTTTTTTCCCCCCAAACCCAAGAAGAAATGATGGCGATGTCCCCCTCGAAGCTTAATGGTCAGACTAGGTGATCATCTTGGTGTTTCCACCTACATGCGATGAGCAGGACAGCCCACTATACGCAGCAGAATTAGTAAAGTCTTCCACAATTTGCAGATTGTTCCTGATCCTGACTGACTTCTTTTTGCAAAGCTCTTATTTTTTTTATGGAACTCAAAGGGCTTTCATAATGGTAATGACTTCTCTGCAGATAATCTGCATTTGCTTTGAAAAGACTAACTCCCATTATTATTATCTACAAGAAGAGCCTAGTCTTGTATAGGTCACAGTGAAGGAACTCTGTCTCTTAAACATCATTACACTAATTTTGCCTTTCTATTTCAAGAGAAACTAGAGAACTGGTACCGAAAGACTATGCAAACCCTTTCATTTTTTTCTGAGTAAAGGGATACATAGACAAAAGCACTTTGAAAAACTGCAGTAATATAAAGCCAGGAGGACTAGCTGCTTTAATTTTGAATTCAATTTTTGGTGATTAACTTGTGAAATGAGCAGAAATCACTGCAAAATATTTTACTACTCTGCCTTTTCTGCCTGGCATTCAGCTGTCAGGCTGTAGCAGCAGGAACAGTGTCTGATATGGATGGCAGAAAAAAAAAAATGAAAATACCAAGCTCCATTCTCACATTTTTGTTCTGCTTTACTAGCATGCCAGAAGTGGTCTTCAGAAAAAGCTAACAAAATCACATTTAATAAGCTATTTGTACTGAAAAGAGTGCTTGAGAATGTACAGATTGGCATAATGTAATGACAGCCCTAAAAATCATCAATAACAAAGGAAGAGCAGCCAAATTTGGGATCAAGTAACTAATATGTACAAAACAGTAAAACGAAATTCAAAGAAGTTTGCAGGGATGGGAAAGGACTGCTATCCCTACACAGCTCTACCAAATAATAGCACTGATCAGTTTGACAAGAACAGGCAATACGAGATGCCATTTTGAAATTTAGGGTAAAAAAAGATGTAGATGTCTAAATATAAAGCCAGCTACTCCAGGGACAAACTAACCCAATTTTCTCACGAAGAACTTAAGCTGTTGCTTTTTTTTTTTTTTGGGTGGCAAAGGCCACATATTACTGCACATAATTTCCTCAAGAACAATAAATAAATACAAGCGAAGTAGCATTGCAGATAACACCAATGCAAAGCTGCAACATGAACATGGGACAGTTTCAGTGTTGTGGCCTTCTTTGTTTTTTTACCCTCCATGGTGAGCAAAGAAAGAAATCAGAACAGAAGCATTTCTTAGCAATGTGCAAGAGTCAATATCAGAGATGAAACAAAGCAAAGCATGAGGTTGGTAAAGAAAGACTTCCCCTCATGGGCCTAAGCCAGCGCCTTTCTGGAAAAACAGCAGGTGATGGAGATTTCTGGAACTTCAGAGCAATCCATATTAAAACATGCAAAGGTCTGATTTTTCAGAGATCTCAACTTGCCTTGATAATGTTGAAGAAGTCTATTCATCCTAACGTCCCACACCTTCACAGTGTTATCTGTACCAGCTGCAGCAATGCATGTACCACTGGGATGAAAATCCACATGATTCGCAAACCTGTAATAAATTGCAGTTAAATCCAACTGTTAATATTCAACTCTGGCAGAAGATCAAAAAGATCCTTTCATGAAGGGAAACTACACCATGATGTATTCAACATCGTGGAAAGGAGGAAATAAACTGAAGATTCATACTGGCAAATTTCTCTTAAGACCCTGTTTATAAATCCAAGCAGACTGCAGGATCATATCTAAAAATAACTGTCTTCAAAGTTTTGCATTATGGCTGTGTGTAGGAGCTGCAGATACAAGCCTCCTGGAATTTGATGGATCCAACTGTAGAACACTTTCCAGGCTGCCCAGGGAGGTGTGCAGTCTCCTTCCCTGGAGATATTCCAGACCTGCCTGGACGCCCACCTGTGCACCCTGCTGTAGGGAACCTGCTCTGGCAGGGGGGCTGGACTCGATGATCTCTTGAGATCCCTTCCAACCCCTGCAATTCTGTGATTCTATGATTTTCAAGTGTAAATATCTGCATAATATATGTCCTTTACTAATTTAGCAGGCTTTCTCGTCAGTGTGTACAAAATACAACACATTTTTTTCCCCTCTTAATAGCCTTAACTAAGTTTAAAGATAGAACTTACGATTTCAGGCACAAATCCATTGTGTTGCTACTCACAAGACAGTGGGGCTGATACCAAATTCCTTTGTGGACTTGTATGCAATCAGTATTTTATTTTTAACACAGAACTACAGTAAAAACCTCAGAACCTTCAGTGAAGAACATCTTGCAAGAAATTGGGTAAAATTAGTAAACCTTTGAGCATTCCTGTAACAAATGCTGAGGGAGCTGAAAAATTTCAATTGGTTGCTTAGACAAACTAAGTTCTCAAAAGCACTGGAAAAAACAATGCTGTCTAAATTTGTCTTAACATGTACTATCTGGAAAGAATACAACTTCATACTTGAAAATCCAATAAAGTAAGAAGCTCAGTTCTCTAAAGACTCATTTTGTTATTTCACAACAAATTAACTTTTGCTGCAGCTCAACATTTTGAATGAAAAAAAAATTCCTGATTTGACAACTGAAAAGAACAAAGATTTTTTTGAGTAACTCTTTGTCTTTATGAGGACAGAACAAAGCATCCAAGAACCAACGCTTTTGCTTTTACCTTAATTCAACTTAGAACACAATAAATAAACTAACAAGTAAAAAAACCTTGGCAAATCTGGAAGAAATCAATAACCTAAGTACCTTCAAAAATAAACAAAAAGAACAAAAAAATTTAAGGCTTGACATAGTGGACAGTTGTTGAAATATAACCACTGAGGTTCGAACATGGACAAGTCACAACAAGGTCAGAGCAACTCTGGAAGCCCTCCTTGCATTTTGTCCTCTGCTGGCTGCTTTTGTAACAGGATCATAGAATCATAGAATGACTTAGGTTGGAAAGGACCTTAAATATCACCCTGGTTCCAACCGCCTGCCGTGGGCTGGGTGTGCCCCACCAGCACGAGCTGCCCAGGGACCACTCCAACCTGGCCTCGGACACCTCCAGGGATGGGGCATCCACAACTTCCCTGGGCAACCTGTTCCAGTGCCTCACCACCCTCTGAGTGAAAAATTTATTCCTAACATTTAACCTAAAACTCCCCTCTTTCAGTTGAAAGCCATTCCCTCTTGTCCTGTCACTATCAGATCATGCAAAAAGTCAGTCCCCCGTCCTGCTCAAAATCTCCCTTCCCTACTGGAAGGGTGGCAATGAGGTCTCCCTGCAGTCTTCTCCAGGCTGAACAAGCACAGCTCCCTCAGCCTGTCCTCGTACAGGAGGTGCTCCAGCCCTCTGAGCATCTTTGTGGCCTCCTCTGGACCTTCTCCAAAATCTCCACATCTCTCCTGTGTTGGGGGCCCCAGGCCTGGATGCAGTGCTCCAGATGGAGCCTCCCAAGGGCAGAGTAGAGAGGGTCAATCATCTCCCTCTCCCTGCTGACCACCCCTCTTCTGATGGAACCCAGGATACCATTGGCCTTCTGAGCTGCACGAGAATGTTGCTGGCTCATATTAAGCTTTTCATCCACCAGAACCCCCAGGTTCTTCTCAGCAGGGCTACTCTCAAGTTCTTCTTCTCCCAGTCTGTATACATATCTGTGATTGCCCCGACCTTACACTTGGCCTTGCTCAACCTCACTAGGTTCATGATGGCATCTCTTCCTTCAACTGCGCCACTCAGCTTAGTGTCATCAGCAAACTTGCTGAGGGTGCACTCAATCCCAGTGTCTATGTCACTGATAAAGATGTTGAAGTGCATCGATCCCAAGATGGACCCCTGGGGGACACCACTTGTGACCGGCCCCCACCTGGACATAGAGCCACTGACCACAACCCTCTGGTTGTGGCCTTCCAACCAATTCTTACTCCACTGAATAGTCCAGCTATTATAATAAAATATAATTATATTATAATGTAATATAATAGTCCACCAACCAAATCCGTCTCTCTCCAATTTAGAGATAAGGATGTGGTGGGGGACCATGCCTTGTACAAGTCCAGGTAAACAACATCATTTACCCTTCCTTTGTCCACTGATGCTGTCACTCCATCATAAAAGGCCACCAGACTGGTTTGGTGATGCTGTGCTGGCTATCTCAGATCATCTCCTGTTATTCTCAACAGACTCACGGAGTCTCCTGGATCTCTTGCAGCTCACTGTGTTGTTTTCCCAGCAGATATCTGGTGATTTAAATACCCCATCAGGATGAGAGCCTGCAAATGTGATGACTCATTGCTGAAGCAAGAAGGCACCATCAACAGGCTCCCCTTGATCAGACAGCCTGTAGCAGACCCCAACCACCAGCTGTCCTTTATTGGTCTGGTCCCTAATTTTAACCCACAGGCTCTCAACTTGGTCATAGCTGTTACTCAGAGGCAGCTCTTCGGAGTCTATCCACTTCTTAACACACAGGGCAACTCCCCGGCCCCTCCTACCTTGCCTGTCACATCTAAAAAGCTTGCAGCCCTTAATCATCGTATTCCAGTTGTGTGCTTCATCCCACCACCTTTCTGTGATAGGAATTAGACTATAGTTTTCTAATTGCACCACATTTTTCATCTCCTGCTTGTTACCTATGCTGCATGCACTGGTATAGAGGCACTTCAGCTGCGCTATCAGCTGCTTCACTGTCCTGAAGGAGCCCTCACAAAAACCCATGGGACAAATCTGAGGTTTTCCTCTAGTGCTACCTAAAGTGACTGTATATCGTGGTTCTTCTCTGTCACTCAGCAGCACAGCTCCTTCCCCCATCAACTCTAGTTTAAAGCTCTGGGTGCTAATGGTTTTCTAAGAGGTGGAAATGATTGCCAGGACAAGAATCTCTGACAAAAAAAGATGTACATTCACCACGCATCCCCACTTCAACAATCACAATAACAGTGGTCCTGATCCCCGGCGGGTACGTACCCTCCATGCTCACAGAAGGAATGCACGCATTCTCTGCTGGTTTTATCCCACAGTTTGACAGTTTTATCATCACTGGCTGATACTATCAATCGTCCATCAGGAGAGAATCTAGGAGAAGGTTTACAACAGTTAAGAAGTGTTCCCAAATGAAAGGTGTACAGGGTCAACTGGACTTGGCCAGCTATCAAGGTATGTCTGTAAACACACCTCACTCTTCAGGAAATCGCAGTGACATCAGTGAGACTGAAAATCCAATTGTCAGAGGTTGAGGAAAAAAAAGCAACTCCTAACTCCTCAAACTATTCCTAATGCCACAAGCACATAAAATCATCTTCAGAAAAGTCTTCAGTCTGACTTAAGATCTCCTGTCCTACTTGCTTCAGTTTAAATTTATCTCAAGTTATTTCTGTTATCCTGATTCAAACCAATTCCTACATTTGCCACAAGTATTCACAGCAATGTAGTTACTGACAAGATAACAGCTCTTTGAGGAGAAGCTTAATCTCAAATGAACGTACGTGAAATTTTTAGATGGGAGCTTAATACAAGAGAACAGAGATCAATATTCATCTTCAGAGGTAAAAATATTACAGGATCAGGACTTGAGTCTCTAACTGGAAAACACCATGCACAGCGGAAAAAACCTTCTTCCTACTCTACTGTGGGCATCTACAGTACTATTAGTCACTGCCACCATGAAGTGTAATGGAAACTCAGATACAATGGCTTTATCCTAAATACGCATGTACTTAAAAATTCCTCAGAACTGAGATAGATGACTGAAAACCAACTTTTTCAGGCAGTTGTAAGGAAATAACATTTCTACAACAGCAGCCCTTTCAGCATTCTATGTACATGCTTGTTACAGAAAAGGCAAATAACAAAGCTGAACTTTGTGAATGTCTACAATGAATAACATGACATACCAAAATGCTTGTATATGATTATCGTTACGTACTTGAAAGTGCTCTCCTTAACCAAATGTCGGAAAGAGCACAGATCTTTTTTGCATGACAAATCTGTAAGTAACTAAGATGCAAAAAGAATTATATTATAGTCCTTCATTTTGCCTCTGTTGGTAAATTCAAGATGCAGAACTCTTCATGACAGATAAAAAGTGAAAGATGGAACTAAATAGGAAAGCCTCCAACTGACAGAGATCGTTAAAACACAAAATGGGTACCCAACTGCTATCTGAGGAACCTCTCTGCAATTTAACAATATATTTCAGTCACTGGACACATTTGAATCATCCTAAAAAGTTACATGAGACCACAATACTGAATCTCTGCTTTGAAGGATAAATCACCATCAGTGCCATACTTACCTGGCACAGCGAACCCAATTTATGTGTTGACTAAGCGAGAACAAAAACTTCTGCCTGTGAACTGCCCACACTTTAACTGTTTTGTCATCAGAAGCTGTAACTAAGGACTGCCCATCGCTGGAGAAATGAACACTTCTTACAGTTGCTGTATGAGCCTTGAATACAGTAGATTCTCCTTTGCTATACAGAAGGAAAGAACACGTTAGAACTGCACAACAGGACAAGAAAGACATTATATACCCAAACACATGAAGCTTCCGTATGCCTGTGCAGTGCTATTAACCATTACTTCCATGGGAATTGTATGTATTGACATAAGGGAGAAGAGGCTGACCAACCCCAAATTCATGCTTCACAAATTACACAGAACACAAAGTTGAAACCAATTGTTCTGCTTCAATATTGGAGTCCAATCCAACTTGAAACACTTAAATGGCCCATGGGCAAAACTGCTGTTATTAATTTGTGCAACTATTTAAAAAAACATTTACAGAAACATCAATACAAGAGAAGTGGCTGAGATTCTGTACTGTTACCAGGTCCTTCACTGCAATGCAGATGAAAAGAGAGGTAAGTGTTTTCACAGTTCATCTAGGTAGAGCCAAGAAGGCAACTACCTCACACTCACTACTGCAGTGGCCAGAACTCCAGCTGACAGCTTCAGATGTAGCATCATATGAGAAACAACACAACTGAGTCCAGAATGCCTGATGTTGTACAGCACTGAGTAACGCTACTATTAATGCAGTAAGGCTAGACAAAAGACAAGGCATTGTTAATTCTTTGTTCTCCAACATTTCCAAATAAATGCAAGAGCTATTTTTCTGGCAAATAAGTGCAAGGCAGAGTGCAATATATTTAGAAATTCAACAAGTATTTTGGACAAAGAATCTCACGTCTGTACAATGAATACTGTACTATCAGTGCAATATTCACAGACAGAAAAGGACAGACGTTTTACTCCTATCGTCTTTAGTAGCTTAGCTTTGTACTAAGTCTTCTGGAAAACTGGATTCTGTTGCCATATGCCAAGCTCCGTGGCACTACTGAAACTAAAAGCAGAAAATCAAAATACTATATGCTTTCCAGCACTATTCCCTCCCTCTTCAGAAAGGTCAAAGCTGCCAAGTTTTATTCAATCCGTATTTGCCAGAAGGGAAAGAACAAGTAAAGGTTTTCTCTTAGTAAAGTTCTCTTTTTGTCTAAAACCACAGAACATTCCCAGATCTGATAAAAGCTCACAGCAGAAACATGAAATTGTAAAATTCTGTCAACATAGCTTACCAAAAATCAAATCCCAAAGAGAAATTCACACCCCAGGGTAGCGTTAACTCAGTAACATAGTACTCTTGAAAGGGACTACAAGGCTTCAGATTCTTTAGAAATAAAGTCCCGACCCACAAATAGACTATGGTATGGCTTCGCTCCCCTTTAAAGATCCTACAAAACTGGCAAGCTGACCGTCACAAACCTGACTAAACCTCAAAACCTTGTTTTAATCGCGTCTAGAGAAGGCAAATTGACAAAGAAGGCACTAAAAGCAGGGATCACGCTTTTGTCACTTGTGAATAATGGCACATTGGCCTCAGACCCATATCTCATTCAGAATACAACGTGCGCCAGGAATTTTTACAAGAGTTCAAGCATCAGTTGCAGGTAAGCGTCACGATGACTGGTGAGTGGTGGGAAATACGGACATAAATTTAGCTTAGAGGATGGAGAGGATATTAATTACTCTAGCAAATGTTATTATAGATTTTAAAAAGACACCTTCAGAACCTAACAGCTCCATGGCACAGGTTACTTATGGTTTAATATATCATCGAATAAGGTTTATAATGGGTAGTTCATAACCAGCAGAGCTCAACAAAACCTAAA
The DNA here is from genome assembly GCA_013396635.1 of Penelope pileata. NCBI lineage: Eukaryota > Metazoa > Chordata > Aves > Galliformes > Cracidae > Penelope > Penelope pileata. The sequence continues at coordinate 1,764 of WBMW01004827.1, read as the reverse complement.
TAACTAAAAATGTTTTTGCAGGTTCTCAAACTGACATTTTATTTGAAAATTGGGGGATGTTTTAATCCCTTATATTTTACCACCACAGACTTCAGGTTCTCTCCTGAGTTCTGGAAACATTCCTTTAGTCTTCAAAAACATCAATTACTGAGCTCAGAAGCAAAGGGGCTTCAAACACCTCTTTATGTCTGTACATTCATGAAAAAAACAATTCCACAAGAAACTAACGGAAAAACTGGTAGCTGCTTTTCTACATCTCAGCCACAAAAAGCTTCTCATTACTAGCAACAAAAATAAGTTTTGAAGCAGAAGTTCTACTCTCTCCTGTTTGTATTCTATTTCAATTAAATGTTCCTTGCTGAAGATGTATATCGCTTAAAACAATGCACAACAGCAAAACAAAGGAAGTTATAAAGACTCTCATTCAATGACTGCCAAGGACTTGACAAGTGTTAATGAATTAAAGGAACTAAACTCTCTACTTAAAAATGGAAAATTTGACGGGAAGAGGCAAGTAAGGCTCTGAAAGGGTAAATAAATTCTAAATAATATGCAAACTCACAATAAAAGCTTGATACACAATCCAAAGTCACCTTTTATCTTAATAATATGCCATCATTTTCAACCAGTGGAGGAAAGCTACTGGTTTCAGATCAAGAAATAAAGATTAGAAGCCACCTAACATTTTGAGATTTAAACACTAGAAGAGTCACAGAGGGAATAGATACTTACACACTGGGAACCCATAAACGGACTGTTTTGTCTCTGGAGCCTGAAGCTACAAGGTGTCCAGAAGGGGAAAACTGAACACACATCACTGCATCTCTGTGGCCCACAAAGCGATAAGCTCTCATCTGAGGTTTCATACTCCAGATCATCAGGCATGAATCCATCGAGCCACTTGCTGAATTGAAAAAATGCAACTTGCATTAATTCTCCTCCAATTACACTGGAGCTACTTTTCACTCTCTATTCACCATCACATTTTCCAACAGTTTCATGCACGCTTTTAAATACAGACTACACAATACGTAAGTGAAATTTAATTACCAATTCACAGTCATGCATTGGCTTGAACTGACATTTCTACTCACAAGATAATGCAACAGCTGTGGAGGTAAAAGCTGCACAATTTGCCAAACTTCTTCCAAATAAAAGCACACTAAAGAAACACACAGAATTTCTATGGATAAAGCTTATCTCATCAGTTTTTTGTTGGGAAATAGAAGCAAGCTAAATATAGCACTCTACAGATTAAGCAGAAAAGCCCTGTGAGTTGGTGAGTTAGAAGCAACTCGTATACATTCCCCTCTGTTGATCAAAGCCAGCTCAGCACTTAGGAAAAAATCCAAGCTTGCAACAAAATTAGAACATTGTTCATTCTTCTGCTAGCCAGAGGGGTCAAGGGGACTTCATGGTAGTCACAAGAGACTTTAGGTGACTATGGGTGGAGACAGGGGTCCCTCCACCTACTCACACTCACTCTTCCATTCCCATGCCTACTTGTATACTCACCAGTAAAAACAAACAAACAAAAAGCAACCACCACAAACTGCAACTTGTCTTTATTATTGGGCTTCTGAAAAGGGGACAAAACACATGCATACTCCAAACACAAGAAGGGGCTGAAGGAACACCTCAGGTGACAAACACTCTAGAAGAATATATTAGGCAGCAAGCTGGCTAGGCTCATCACCAGGGCTTTAAACAAGAGCTGCTGGAGGAAGGGGGTGTAATGCTCAGTGACAGAGAACAGCCAGGGAA